>JARBDR010000041.1:0-62187 GCA_029721355.1 Tegillarca granosa
ACCAAATATAACTCGACTGATTATTAACTCATCCGTCTGACGAAAAATAACGAGTCCTACCGAAATTTGCCGATTGATGTCGTCCTTTCTCGCCAATATATAACTCTACTAATTGTGAACCTATCCATCTGTCAGAAAATAACGAGTTCTACCGGAATTTGCTGATTGATTTGTCGTTATTACTGTTTATCAAGCTATTAAGCTTTATTACCAAGTCGATCGTAAATATATATATAATTTATCTACTCATTGCCTTAACAAACCATTATTGAGTTGCACATATGGGAAATAAATTTTAAATTGAAACTGAATCAGCATTAAGAATTCTTGGTATTGTCAATTACACAGTTGATGTCCAGGTAATGTGTAATGAGTGATACGCTCAAAGCTATGAATATTTCGGTTTAAATGTCCCTTAAAAATAATTTTTGTTTTTTTTAAATGTTCCCCAGAAAGAATTTCGCTTTTATTATTTATTTTAATCGCCCAACCTAGGTAACATACTTCATGATTTATGGCGTTTTTTGGCTCTATTGGAATTAACGCAATGCTACAATAAAAGAAATAAGGATGAGTTTCAAAAAGCCGAGCGATCCGCTTATAGGAAATAAATGCAAAGACAAACAAGGTACATCTTTGGGAGACCTATACATCCCAACGTCGTCTCGAGGCCAAATTGCAAAACGTGCCAGTATAAAACATAACGTAATATAGACACCTCAAAGTTGTTACTGAAAAAAAACTTAATATGAAAATGTGTCATTGGTCGGTAATCACTACTATTACCCGTGATTGTGAAGAGCAAAATTCAAAATACAAAATTTTCGCTTGTGAACTATTGTAGCGCCTACATGTCAATGATAATAGTTCCGTGCTTTACATGCTTCATAATGTTGCTTTGTATACCTTAAACTTGTATAGGAAACGCATGCGTGTTGACCAGTGGCCTGATGATCGATCATAACGTTGCTAGGTATGTACGGCATGTATTGACAGTAGCTTTAATGATATGTTCCGGTGAGTAGAACACAGGTCGAATGAGTTATTTGTTTATGTAGCATATACACTGCGTTTAAATGAGAAAAATGTTGTTTAAAACAAAAAATTCAATAAAATATATTAACACAATAAAAAACGGACGACATTTAAGATTCGAACCTAGGATTTTGAGGTTTTTATTTCCTACGTAAATTCAAAACAGATGATAATATATAAAAGTTTTGGTAGTCAAAATATCTTTAATGGAGAGGAATGCGCTCTGTGTGTATTAATAAAAAACGCGGTTATTTCCATAAAAAAAATTTCGTATTTGTACGGAAGAATACGGAATGCAGTATTCTGAAATGTATGTTAAACACAAAATGTAATGTTTGAGCAAACTTTTAATATTCAAACCCGTTTTCGTTTTGATACTTTCTTTTTTGATGTTTTAAGGGTGAATAGTATTGTACCGAGGTTAAAATTTTGAATTCTATAGGCGGATGTCCCGGCCTCTTGAGAATCATTCTTTGTTACTAAAAAAAATGTGTACTTGGTAACGACCAACGCAAACAGGAACATAAAAACTAGACCAATAAAACAATAAAAGGAGAGAATATTTTTAATAATTGGAGATATGGAGGGGCGTAAAACACCATTACTCCACCACACTACCATCGGACTGACCCCAGTGTAAGAAAGTTGTCAATTCGCTGCTCAGGCACTCCGGTTTCCTCCACCATTCCAGAAGTAATCGCTTTGAAATAAGTAGCAGTAAAATACCATTACTCGCCTCAACTATCTTTACTAAAAAACATAACATTTTAGTTACAAGTTTTGTGATAAGTAAAGGGCCTTTAGACAGTTAATTTTTTTTTCTGTATCAACATTGTTAGTAAATTTTAGCGGGTAAATCAGCGGAGGTAGATACATATCACAAATACCTGCTAAATTTTGATGTGCCAGATGTGCACATTTCGGAAATTCCTTCCCGAGTCATCAGTGGCACTAAGACCGAAAAGTTTGGTAAATAAAAAAAGCATAAGCCAAACAGTTGAAAATTAATATAGTAATATATAATATAGTTGTATAGATTATTTCTTTAAATTTTTAAAAACTGATGTCCTTGACAGACACACCACAGATACAAACGTGATATTTAAATTGACTGGTTTCCTATCTATATATGCTTCGCTCGGTTAGAATGCCGTCTACGGTAAAGGTGACCTATCTCTTAACTGGGTGGATATATATGTTAGTTCACATCGAGAAGAAAAAAAATAGCCATCTGTTTTAATATTACGGCATCGGATCTGTAAGTAACATTGAGGGGAAATGACAATTCATTTTAGATAGTTTACTTTGTGACGCGTCAGACAATCATTAATTCCAAAATTAATTATGACGATTTTCAAACAAAGAGACATGATTTATGGAAAATAATGGCGACGTCATCAGAAATCACAAAAGATATTGATGTAACGACATGTCCTATTTGTCTGGAGGATTTTAAACACCAAAATGTCTTCCATGTCTTCATAATATCTGTGAGACATGTCTAAACTCGTATATAATAACCGCCTTCAAAAGCGAAAGTAAAAGCAAAGTCCGGAAATCCCAATTTAATTGTCCTGTCTGTAGAGAGCAAATCACGCCTCCCGATCCAACGGTAGCACATCAAGAATGGTCAAAACAATTTCGGTTAAATCATTTGATAGTTTCATTGTTGGATCAAAATAAATTGAAGGTAAAAGAAAAGTTGTGTGATCCTTGTAAATCGATGAATGATGACGCCACGGCAGTTAGTTGGTGTCATGATTGCAATGAAGCCCTCTGTGAGATGTGCGTGAACGTTCATAAGAGGCTTAAAATGTCAAAGGACCATGATTTAAAAAATATAGACGAATTAGAAGATGCACCAGTGATAAATTCAGTACAGTCATGTGAAAACCACAAAGGAAAAAATGTTGAAGGCGTTTTGCCGGGACCATAACCAGCCTTGCTGTGCGACATGTGTAGCCATTCATCATCGTAAATGTGATCACGTGACAACACTCGAAGAAGCAGCTAATGGAATACTAGAATCCGAGGAACTTTCGGACCTATTAAAACGCTTGAAATGTACCAGTGTCTTAAACCAAGAAATTATAAAGGAGAAAAGGGAGAACATCAAGATATTGGAAGATAAAAAATGTGATATTCAGAAAGAATTACAAGAAACAAGACAAAATATCATAGATAGCTTTGATAAGTTGCAGTCGTCATTTATGCAAAAGTTAACACAAAAACACAACCAGAATGTAAAGGAACTGACTGACTCTATAAATGACATAGAAAACAGAAATAAAGTTATTCAGAACTGTTATAAATTAATGGAAACCTGCAAGACACGTTCCAGTGAGACTCAAGTGTTCTTAGAAATGAAGAAAATACTAGAGAGAGAAAAAGAAGAGGTAGAAGAATTAGAACAAATACTGACCAAACATAAAAGCGTTGAGTACGAGTTTAGGCTGGATGACGATATTAACAAACTGATTACAAATTTAAAGACGATTGGACAGATAGATGTCACGGAGAAAGTGAGTTTAAATTTGTCTGCTGCAAAATATCCCAAATATCACATTTCTGAAAGAATGAATTTAAAAGAATGCATTCCTCAACTGGTATCTTCTATTTCTATCAAAGACAAATGTGGAGTTGATACTTGGGTTTATGGAGGTTGTTTTCTGTCAGATAACACAATACTATTACCGTTATATAGTGGACAGAGACTTGCTTTATTTAATAGTAACGGTGACTTAATTAAACAAAGTGGTCAGTTATCAGGTTATGTGCACGATGTCTGTATGCTGGATCCTACTACTGTAGTAGTAACACGGTGTTATGACAAAGTTATTGATTACATTAACATTCCAACACTAACAGTAAATAAAACAGTATCATTAGGTGTCTGGTGTGGTGAAATAACTAGTAGTGACAACAACTTTATGTCGGATGTAGTGACAAACTATTGATATTAAATAAGATGGAAACAAAGAGAATGAAATCAACATAAACGGTTATATACAATGGTGTAACTATCATTAATCGTGGAGAGAAGAAGATTGTTTACACTAACATCAGATATCACTCTTGTCACTTTGTTAGATACAGTGACCTTCAAGAAATTCAAAGATTCACACATTCTGAGTTAAAGTATCCCCGTGGTGTAACATCAGACAGGGAGGGAAATGTTTATATTGCTGGAGAATCATCAGGAAATGTATTTCAGTTATCATCAGAGGGAAATCTATTACGTGTTTTACTTCAAGGTTTGCACGGACCTTATGGAATCCAGTTTGATGGAGACATTGACAGATTCTTTATCTCTTACTCTTATCCAACAAAAGCCTTTCTTTTTTCTTATTCCGGAAAAATAAATATTTACAATATGATAAAACCCTAAACAAAGAGTTAAAATGAGATAACAATTATTATTATTATTATTAGTAGTAGTAGTAGTAGTAGTAGTAGTAGTGTTTTTATTATTTATTTATTATTTGTATTTAGTTGTTTCACTGCCCAAGGCGTATAAAGTTTGTGAAACAAAAATAAATCGTCATTTTATTATTTATTATTATTATTATTATATTATTATTATTATTATTATTATTATTATTATTATTATTATTATTATTATTATTATTGTTGTTGTTGTTGTTGTTGTTATTATTATTATCATTATAATTGTTATTATTATTATCATTATTATTATTATTATTATTATTATTATTATATTGCTGTTTAATACTGATTCAGTGTTTTCTGATTTTTCTTTTTTTCCGTTTATTTGCTACTCTTTATTTTCTCACTATTCATAAGACAATATGGTAGATTTATTTCCAGTTTCCGTAGAAGTAAAAATATTTGTAGAACTAAAAACTTCATCATCACTATCATCATTTTATCATAATTATAATTTTTATTATTATTATTAATATTATTATTATTATTATTATTATTATTTTTATTGCTGTTTAATACTGATTCAGTGTTTTCTGATTTTTCTTTTTTCCGTTTATTTGCTACTCTTTATTTCTCCTATTCATAAGACAATATGGTGATTTATTTCCAGTTTCAGTAGAAGTAAAAATATTTGTAGAACAAAAATAATTCATCATCATTTTATTATTATTATAATTATTATTATAATTATTATTATATCTTGTATTTGTTAATTACACAGAGAACAATTTATGGTGAAATCTATATCAGACTGTGGACTTTAGCTGTTTATTATATAAACATAAGCATTAGCAGGTATTTGTTATATATATATATATACTTCCACTATACAGCACAACGATAACAACAATTTATATTATAATTGTTAATATTATTATTTTTGTCATTATTATTATTATTATAATTAATGTTATTATCATCATCATCATTATTGTTGTTATTATTATTATTATTATTATTATTCGACGAGTTGTTCTTAATTTTTATTTGTTTGTCTATATTTGATCTGTCATGTGCTGATTTTGTATTTCTATTAAAATAATGCATACAAAATCAGCACATGACAACTCTGTTGTGCCCTACTTTTGAATTTTTGTAAATATATGGAAAAAAAAAAAAAAAAAAAAAAAAAAAAAAAAAAAAAAAAAAAAAATCAAAAGTAGCACATTACAGTTCATTATATCCGAGATATAAAAAATGTTAAAATGTTAATGAAAAAAATGTATATTAATAAAATTATTATTATTGTTATTTCACAATAAAACAAAAAAATTAAAAAATATAGAAAAAATAAGAAATAAAGAGTTGTTAATGAAAAAATCCAACAATATTAAAATGACAATAACTGCAGGAGTAAAGTTTAGAGTTACGTGCATTAAATGACAATGACTCAAGGAGTGAAGTTGTTTAGAGTTACCTGCATTAAAATGACAATGACTCAAGGAGTGAAGTTGTTTAGAGTTACCTGCATTAAAATGACAATGACTCAAGGAGTGAAGTTGTTAGAGTTACCTGCATTAAAATGACAATGACTCAAGGAGTGAAGTTTGTTTAGAGTTACCTGCATTAAAATGACAATGACTCAAGGAGTGAAGTTGTTTAGAGTTACCTGCATTAAAATGACAATGACTCAAGGAGTGAAGTTGTTTAGAGTTACCTGCATTAAAATGACAATGACTCAAGGAGTGAAGTTGTTTAGAGTTACCTGCATTAAAATGACAATGACTCAAGGAGTGAAGTTGTTTAGAGTTACCTGCATTAAAATGACAATGACTCAAGGAGTGAGTTGTTTAGAGTTACCTGCATTAAAATGACAATGACTCAAGGAGTGAAGTTGTTTAGAGTTACCTGCATTAAAATGACAATGACTCAAGGAGTAAGTTGTTTAGAGTTACAGAGCTTGAAGTTAGTCAACATTATTCATTGATATTAAGATGGTAGTTTCTTAGCTGGTAGAGTAACTTAATTCTTCGTACTAGAATTTCACCAACCCGGATTCAAAATTATGCAATGACAGGCAATATTACTGTAAACGTGCGCTTTAGGCCACTAGGCCACCGATACCCCCTACTGTAAAACTAAAAACATAATGACTCTTTTAAGACAAATCGAGAAAATCGGAGTAAAATTAATGGTTTTATATCCCAGTCATGATTTTCACTGATATCAAGGACCAGAAATTAAGGGGAAAAATCTCAAACGGTAAAAAAGTCTTAAGAGGTCATACCTTGGTTTGTGGAAAAAAAGGAATTCATACACCGCTGTGTTCCGATTGTTGACAATGACTCCAGGAAAAGGTAAAAAGTCTTCAGAGGTCATACCTTGGATTGTGGAAAAACGGAATTCATACAGAGTTTGTGAAAACTGTTGTGGGCTTTAGAACGTGCAGTAATCAAGGTGTATGCAGTGGTGTAAGGTAAAATAAATACCGGTTGGTCTAATTTTTATACATGTATTTTAATTTCAAATTCGAATCGAGTCCTAGGCGAGGAAACAATACATAAAATTGTAAAATCATTCAACTATAATCCAATTGGGGTTCGAACCAATTACCTTCTGTTCTTTATGCGGATATTTTACCATTAAGCCACGTCTTCAATAAAAGATTAATGCATAATAATAATAATAGTGATAACTAGAGATTGTAACTGGGATACAAGTTACATATGATTTCCGAGCATCCATAATCTATATACTGTGAAATTATCAATTTTCTTGGTTCTAAGAAACAATTTCATCTTGTGTGGAGATAAACTCGTGGTTATGATCGTAGTTTATAAACTGAACCGCATGTTGTAAAAACAGCGTCTTTTGTTTTCAGTGTTGCCGGATTACTCTACTTATTTCAATCATGTCAACAACTGCGGTAGCTAAGTTGGTAGAGTGCTCGCTCCGTAAGTGGAAGGTCGTGGGTTCAAATCCCGGCCGGGTCTGATCCAAGACTTGAAAGTGGGTAGTGACTGTTCTTTCGCCTAGCACTCGGCATTACGAAATGAAAGTCACGGTTCTTTTGGATGAGAACTTAAAATAAACGAGGTCCCGTGTCATGGCAGGCATGGCACGATAAAGAACCCTGCTGTATAATGCCATCAGCGCAACACACAGGCAAAATTTCTGCACTTTCGCCTATAGCTGGCGACGTCTCGATATAAGTGAAATATTCTTGACTGGGACGTTAAACACCATTACTCAACTCAACTCAATCATGTCATCAAAAAACTAAGTTGTTAAAATCATTTATTAAACAATTTTGTTGACATGTAAATTCGTGGGTCGAGGTGTCCAGTGTCCACGAAAACGCAGAAAATTGGGCAACCACGAAAATTGATGATTTCACAGTATTGTCTAGAAGTTATACATGCTAATGTCTCGATATAAGTGAAATATTCTTGACAAGGAAGTTAAATTTCACTGACAAGAATCAATCCTTGTATGAGAAATGAAAATGTCAACGTTTGAAGCACAAGTAATCTGTAATTGTATGACACTGTCATAACATGTCAATGTTTGAAGCACAAGTAACATGTAATTGTATGACACTGTGTCATAACACGTCAATGTTTGAAGCACAAGTAACATGTAATTGTATGACACTATGTCATAACACGTCAATGTTTGAAGCACAAGTAACCTGTTAATTGTATGACACTATGTCATAACACATCAATGTTTGAAGCACAAGTAACATGTAATTGTATGACAATATGTCATAACCATCACCCTGTATAAATAATTGTTAAATTTTGTCTGAATTCACATGAAGCTAATTGTCAAATCAACCCGAATGCTGATTGATCTCATGATGGATCGATAGTATCTATGACTGCTAATCGAAAGCTGATTAAGTGAGCTAAAAACCATTAAACTAAAAAATTTCATCATTTTCTTATGTCATTTGTTTTATTTTTAGCATCATGCATAAAAACGGCTAAAACAGTAAAATTGGGTACAAAATGGTCATAGTACGACTAGCTTCAGATTCAACCTTCAAACCAAACTTTTCGCAAACAGCTTTAAATGTCAAAGTCCATATGACTAGATGATTTTTATTGTTGATTCTGGTAGTCTAAGAACTTGTCTGACTCCGTCAATAAAGATTTTAGAAAGCAAAAAATGCATTGGCAAAAAGTCGAAGAAAGTAGGAGCATTTATAATCAAATACAGTTTATATTTATTATTCATATATTTTTAATTAATTAAACCGACTTTTTACCTCCCCTAAAGACAAAGGACTTGGTAGCTGAGCGATCTAAAGCGGATGCAAGTACCTCCAACCACACTGGTTTGAAACTCACCTGTGCATGCAAGAAGTTCATAATTCCTCTCGCAACACAAGTTTGAATCCCATTCAGCCAGGTCCTAGTGTGACAAAGTTTGTCATTTTGCTTGCCAATGGTGAATGGTTTTCTCTGGGCACTCCGGTTTCCTCCCCCATACCTGAACTAACAGCCTCAATATACGCAACAGAATTTTGATTTGGGAGTAAAACATTTATGCCGCATTCTATTCTCACAGGACATTGCTTTAGGAAAAAGTTGAGATTGGTTGAATGTTGGTTTACGTCAAATCAGCATTTTTTAAATTCAAGACAGGACAATTATTTTAGTTGAAAGTCACTGGCCATTGGCCTCATGGTAAACCAAAACTGATCTGGGATGACCTAGTGGATAATCCACAGTATTGCCGAGCATGGAGGGGGAGACTTAATCTCAACTGGATGGACGAACCTCACTTTTGTAAAAGAAATAATCAAAGGCCTGGATAATTTGAACATGTTGATGACGACGACGACGACGAGGGTGATGATGATGATGATAATGATGATGACGACGACGATGATGATGATGACGATGACGACAATGATCGTTAAGCCAACCAGTAAAAGCCAAAAACAAGGAAAAAACTCTTACTTTTGGTCGACTGGGGTTGAAACCCACAACAACAGGATCTCTCCAGTTTGATGGCTTATGCCTCAAGCACTTGGCCATCATGACCTGTACAATATTAAGTACATCTAGTACCTCTCAATATCATTATAGCCATTTTATATAATAACTATACATAATTGTATTCAGCAGTAGGTCAACCTTGTCCACCACTGAAGGTCAAAACATGACGGAAATTTGTATAAATTTAAATGTCTACTTTCGATTTAAATACTAAATCACTATTTAATATTAATTATTTTCTAACATTTTTCGTTGTTTTTATATCTCGTCTTTTTTACTGTCAAGATATGAATTTAAACTTTCTGCTATTTTCTGTCGTTTATTTCTAAATTTGAGTATCCTCCCTTGTTTTTTTCTTATTGGCACTTTCAGGTTTTTTATAATTAATCTTTTTTACTGTCAAGATATGAATTTAGACTTTCTGCTATTTTCTGTCGTTTATTTCTAAATTTGAGTATCCTCCCTTGTTTTTTTCTTATCTGCAGTTTCAGGTGAATCTGGTGGCACTAAACCTGGTGATATTTTATAATATACTGTCGAAGAATCTGTATCACATATAGCCAGGTTTATACTGAAATATAGAGAAAAACAGTCACATTAATTAATGAGATTTCCTTTGTGGTTCAGTTGTAGAGCATCAGCCATAAGAGTGAAAGGTGATGGGTTCAAACCCAGGCAAGGTCATGAAAAAGACTCAAAGATTTGATATATTGCTTTCTCGTCGACACTTGACATCAGGAGGATATAGAGTATCGAATGGCCCACTCATTACCAGGATAATAGACTGGTGGGTGGTATGCTTGCCTGTGGCAAACTGACTCAATGAGCTAGCACCTTAATGGCAAACTGACTCAATGAGCTAGCACCTTAACAAAAAGTCGCCTTGAGTGTATGTTAGTATACAACAGGCCATAATGCCCACTAGCACATCACACACATACATGAAATTGTACTTTGATCAATCCGTAGAGATTAATAAAATTGCTTTTGTCACAAAAAGCTGCAAAGAGGCTAATACCCTAGTCAAGATTTTTTACCCTTTTTGGTATGTATCGGTATAAATCAAGACAGTCAGTTCTATCATGGTAAAGAAGACGAAGTGGAGTAATGGTGTTTTACTCCCCAGTCAAGATGTTTGCACTTATTTCGAGGCAGTCAGTTCTGGGATAGCGGAGGAAACCTGAGTGCCCAGAATAAACCACCGACCTTTGGCAAGTAAACTGACAAACCTTCTCACACTAGGATCTGTCCCGAGTGGAATTCGAACCCAGATGGTGAGAGGCACTGTGATCAGTAAGAGCGCACTTTAGACCACTCAGCCACCGAGGCATCGATGGTGAAGTAGAGCTATGGAGCTTAATGTCAATCATTTTCACTATTGAGGCAGTATGTTCTTAGATGGTGAAGTAGAGCTATGGAGCTTAATGTCAATCACTTTCACTATTGAGCCAGTATGTTCTTAAATGGTGAAGTAGAGTTATGGAGCTGAATGTGAATCACTTTCACTATTGAGGGAGTATGTTCTTAGATGGTGAAGTAGAGCTATGGAGCTGAATGTGAATCACTTTCACTATTGAGGGAGTATGTTCTTAGATGGTGAAGTAGAGCTATGGAGCTGAATGTGAATCACTTTCACTATTGAGGGAGTATGTTCTTAGATGGTGAAGAAAACCAGAGGTAAAAACCATCGTCTTTTGGCAAGTTAACTTACAAATTTATGTTCTCACACTAGAATCTGACTGGGAAGGATTTAAACCTTGGGCAGTGGGAGGTAGAATTTTATGTCAGCATCGGATCTAATCCACTTGGCCAACAAGTCTTAGACTGAGGTAAGTGAAATATACTCAGTTTATTCAGTTTGTCTAATTCACTGTCGCACACACATAGCGATGCCAATAGAACACACACACAAAGCGACGCCAACAGAACACACACACACATAGTGACACCAACAGAACACACACACATAGCAATGCAAACAGAACACACACACAAATTGACACCAACAGAACACACACACATAGCGATGCCAACAGAACACACACAAACAGTGACGCCAACAGAACACACACAAATAGTGATGCAAACAGAACACACACAAATAGTGACGCCAACAGAACACACACACATAGCGACTCCAACAGAACACACATATAGCGACGCCAACAGAGCACACACATAACGATGCCAACAGAACACACAAACATAGCGACTCCAACAGAACACACAAACATAGTGATGACAACAGAACACACACACATAGCAATGCCAACAGAACACACACACATAGTGACGCTAACAGAACACACACATAGCAACGCCAACAGAACACACACACACACATAGCAACGCCAACAGAACACAAACACATAGTAACGCCAACAGAACACACACACACATAGCAACACCAACAGAACACACACATAGTGATGCCAACAGAACACACAAACATAGTGATGACAACAGAACACACACACATAGCAATGCCAACAGAACACACACACATAGTGGTGCCAACAGAAGACACACACACAGTGATGCCAACAGAACACACACACATAGCGATGGCAACAGAACACACACATAGCGATGCCAACAGAACACACACACATAGTGACGCCAACAGAACACACACATAGTGACGCCAACAGAACACACACATAGCGACTCCAACAGAACACACAAACATAGTAACGCCAACAGAACACACACATAGCGACACCAACATAACACACACACATAGTGATGCCAAAAGAACACACACACATAGTGATGCCAACAGCACACACACACATAGTGATGCCAACAGAACACACAAACATAGCAATGCCAACAGAACACACACACATAGTGGTGCCAACAGAAGACACACACAGTGATGCCAACAGAACACACACACATAGCGACGCCAACAGAGCACACACATAGCGATGCCAACAGAACACACAAACATAGCGACTCCAACAGAACACACAAACATAGCAACACCAACAGAACACACACACACACACACATATTGACGCTAACAGAATACACACACACATAGAGATGCCAACAGAACACACACACATAGTGACGCTAACAGAACACACACATAGCAACGCCAACAGAACACACACACACACATAGCAACGCCAACAGAACACAAACACATAGTAACGCCAACAGAACCAGACACACACACACAGCAACGCCAACAGAACACACACACACACAGCAACGCCAACAGAACACACACACATAGTGATGCCAACAGAACACACAAACATAGTGATGACAACAGAACACACACACATAGCAATGCCAACAGAACACACACACATAGTGGTGCCAACAGAAGACACACACACAGTGATGCCAACAGAACACACACACATAGCGATGGCAACAGAACACACACATAGCGATGCCAACAGAACACACACACATAGTGACGCCAACAGAACACACACATAGTGACGCCAACAGAACACACACATAGCGACTCCAACAGAACACACAAACATAGTAACGCCAACAGAACACACACATAGCGACACCAACAGAACACACACACATAGTGATGCCAAAAGAACACACACACATAGTGATGCCAACAGCACACACACACATAGTGATGCCAACAGAACACACAAACATAGCAATGCCAACAGAACACACACACATAGTGGTGCCAACAGAAGACACACACACAGTGATGCCAACAGAACACACACACATAGCGACACCAACAGAGCACACACATAGCGATGCCAACAGAACACACAAACATAGCGACTCCAACAGAACACACAAACATAGCAACACCAACAGAACACACACACACACACACACACACATAGTGACGCTAACAGAATACACACACATAGAGATGCCAACAGAACACACACACATAGTGACGCTAACAGAACACACACATAGCAACGCCAACAGAACACACACACACACACATAGCAACGCCAACAGAACACAAACACATAGTAACGCCAACAGAACACACACACACACAGCAACGCCAACAGAACACACACACACACAGCAACGCCAACAGAACACACACACATAGTGATGCCAACAGAACACACAAACATAGTGATGACAACAGAACACACACACATAGCAATGCCAACAGAACACACACACATAGTGGTGCCAACAGAAGACACACACACAGTGATGCCAACAGAACACACACACATAGCGATGGCAACAGAACACACACATAGCGATGCCAACAGAACACACACACATAGTGACGCCAACAGAACACACACATAGTGACGCCAACAGAACACACACATAGCGACTGCAACAGAACACACAAACATAGTAACGCCAACAGAACACACACATAGCGACACCAACAGAACACACACACATAGTGATGCCAAAAGAACACACACACATAGTGATGCCAACAGCACACACACACATAGTGATGCCAACAGAACACACAAACATAGCAATGCCAACAGAACACACACATAGTGGTGCCAACAGAAGACACACACACAGTGATGCCAACAGAACACACACACATAGCGACACCAACAGAGCACACACATAGCGATGCCAACAGAACACACAAACATAGCGACTCCAACAGAACACACAAACATAGCAACACCAACAGAACACACACACACACACACACATAGTGACGCTAACAGAATACACACACATAGAGATGCCAACAGAACACACACACATAGTGACGCTAACAGAACACACACATAGCAACGCCAACAGAACACACACACACACACATAGCAACGCCAACAGAACACAAACACATAGTAACGCCAACAGAACACACACACACACAGCAACGCCAACAGAACACACACACACACAGCAACGCCAACAGAACACACACACATAGTGATGCCAACAGAACACACAAACATAGTGATGACAACAGAACACACACACATAGCAATGCCAACAGAACACACACACATAGTGGTGCCAACAGAAGACACACACACAGTGATGCCAACAGAACACACACACATAGCGATGGCAACAGAACACACACATAGCGATGCCAACAGAACACACACACATAGTGACGCCAACAGAACACACACATAGTGACGCCAACAGAACACACACATAGCGACTCCAACAGAACACACAAACATAGTAACGCCAACAGAACACACACATAGCGACACCAACAGAACACACACACATAGTGATGCCAAAAGAACACACACACATAGTGATGCCAACAGCACACACACACATAGTGATGCCAACAGAACACACAAACATAGCAATGCCAACAGAACACACACACATAGTGGTGCCAACAGAAGACACACACACAGTGATGCCAACAGAACACACACACATAGCGACGCCAACAGAGCACACACATAGCAATGCAAACAGAACACACACACATAGTGACGCTAACAGAACACACACATAGCAACGCCAACAGAACACACACACACACATAGCAACGCCAACAGAAAACAAACACATAGTAACGCCAACAGAACACACACACACACACACACAGCAACGCCAACAGAACACACACACACACAGCAACGCCAACAGAACACACACACATAGTGATGCCAACAGAACACACAAACATAGTGATGACAACAGAACACACACACATAGCAATGCCAACAGAACACACACACATAGTGGTGCCAACAGAAGACACACACACAGTGATGCCAACAGAACACACACACATAGCGATGGCAACAGAACACACACAAAGCGATGCCAACAGAACACACACACATAGTGACGCCAACAGAACACACACATAGTGACGCCAACAGAACACACACATAGCGACTGCAACAGAACACACAAACATAGTAACGCCAACAGAACACACACATAGCGACACCAACAGAACACACACACATAGTGATGCCAAAAGAACACACACACATAGTGATGCCAACAGCACACACACACATAGTGATGCCAACAGAACACACAAACATAGCAATGCCAACAGAACACACACACATAGTGGTGCCAACAGAAGACACACACACAGTGATGCCAACAGAACACACACACATAGCGACACCAACAGAGCACACACATAGCGATGCCAACAGAACACACAAACATAGCGACTCCAACAGAACACACAAACATAGCAACACCAACAGAACACACACACACACACACACATAGTGACGCTAACAGAATACACACACATAGAGATGCCAACAGAACACACACACATAGTGACGCTAACAGAACACACACACATAGCGACGCCAACAGAGCACACACATAGCAATGCAAACAGAACACACACACATAGTGACGCTAACAGAACACACACATAGCAACGCCAACAGAACACACACACACACATAGCAACGCCAACAGAACACAAACACATAGTAACGCCAACAGAACACACACACACACACACACACAGCAACGCCAACAGAACACACACACACACAGCAACGCCAACAGAACACACACACATAGTGATGCCAACAGAACACACAAACATAGTGATGACAACAGAACACACACACATAGCAATGCCAACAGAACACACACACATAGTGGTGCCAACAGAAGACACACACACAGTGATGCCAACAGAACACACACACATAGCGATGGCAACAGAACACACACATAGCGATGCCAACAGAACACACACACATAGTGACGCCAACAGAACACACACATAGTGACGCCAACAGAACACACACATAGCGACTGCAACAGAACACACAAACATAGTAACGCCAACAGAACACACACATAGCGACACCAACAGAACACACACACATAGTGATGCCAAAAGAACACACACACATAGTGATGCCAACAGCACACACACACATAGTGATGCCAACAGAACACACAAACATAGCAATGCCAACAGAACACACACACATAGTGGTGCCAACAGAAGACACACACACAGTGATGCCAACAGAACACACACACATAGCGACACCAACAGAGCACACACATAGCGATGCCAACAGAACACACAAACATAGCGACTCCAACAGAACACACAAACATAGCAACACCAACAGAACACACACACACACACACACACATAGTGACGCTAACAGAATACACACACATAGAGATGCCAACAGAACACACACACATAGTGACGCTAACAGAACACACACATAGCAACGCCAACAGAACACACACACACACACATAGCAACGCCAACAGAACACAAACACATAGTAACGCCAACAGAACACACACACACACAGCAACGCCAACAGAACACACACACACACAGCAACGCCAACAGAACACACACACATAGTGATGCCAACAGAACACACAAACATAGTGATGACAACAGAACACACACACATAGCAATGCCAACAGAACACACACACATAGTGGTGCCAACAGAAGACACACACACAGTGATGCCAACAGAACACACACACATAGCGATGGCAACAGAACACACACATAGCGATGCCAACAGAACACACACACATAGTGACGCCAACAGAACACACACATAGTGACGCCAACAGAACACACACATAGCGACTCCAACAGAACACACAAACATAGTAACGCCAACAGAACACACACATAGCGACACCAACAGAACACACACACATAGTGATGCCAAAAGAACACACACACATAGTGATGCCAACAGCACACACACACATAGTGATGCCAACAGAACACACAAACATAGCAATGCCAACAGAACACACACACATAGTGGTGCCAACAGAAGACACACACACAGTGATGCCAACAGAACACACACACATAGCGACACCAACAGAGCACACACATAGCGATGCCAACAGAACACACAAACATAGCGACTCCAACAGAACACACAAACATAGCAACACCAACAGAACACACACACACACACACACATAGTGACGCTAACAGAATACACACACATAGAGATGCCAACAGAACACACACACATAGTGACGCTAACAGAACACACACATAGCAACGCCAACAGAACACACACACACACACATAGCAACGCCAACAGAACACAAACACATAGTAACGCCAACAGAACACACACACACACAGCAACGCCAACAGAACACACACACACACAGCAACGCCAACAGAACACACACACATAGTGATGCCAACAGAACACACAAACATAGTGATGACAACAGAACACACACACATAGCAATGCCAACAGAACACACACACATAGTGGTGCCAACGGAAGACACACACACAGTGATGCCAACAGAACACACACACATAGCGATGGCAACAGAACACACACATAGCGATGCCAACAGAACACACACACATAGTGACGCCAACAGAACACACACATAGTGACGCCAACAGAACACACACATAGCGACTCCAACAGAACACACAAACATAGTAACGCCAACAGAACACACACATAGCGACACCAACAGAACACACACACATAGTGATGCCAAAAGAACACACACACATAGTGATGCCAACAGCACACACACACATAGCGACGGCAACAGAACACACACATAGCGACTACAACAGAACACACACACATAGCGAAGCCAACAGAAGAACACCATTTAAGCTAACCTGTTTGTGTTACAATCATCAATTTTAATGTTTTGTTGATAAGTCTGTATCATTTCCAGGGAAACCGTCTGACAACTCTGTAATGGCAGAACTATTTCTCGGGGTTCATGGCGAGTAGGATGACCAGAGATAAAAGCCATTTCCAGTTTCTTACAGTAATGAATCTGGACATTCCACCATCCTCTCACTGAAATCGAGAAAATAAATATGACATATTAAAAAAAGAAGCATGTTCAATTTTTATCTGAAAGTATGCTAGTACGCATGTACTTGATGAATGGGATGTAAAGTTACTGTAAAATCACAAAAGTTAAGTGGCAGATTAATTTCCAAAATTTAATTTGAAGCTAAGTGAATTCAACAAAATTTAATATCAAAGATTTATTTTTAATTTCTATGGCTCCCAGTGATATGAATATGTTTATTTTCATACACAAAATAATATTAAAATTTCTCAAAACTGATTTTTAAAATTACAATAACCACACTATTTTAATGCACAAATATCAATTAGTCCACAATAAACTTGGCATTAGAGATTTGTTTAATTTTCTGTATAGCAGCTGTATGGATTGGACTGGTTCGAATTAATGGTGTTTTATTCCAAAGTCTAATTTCTTTCACTTATATTGAAACTTTTGGTTTGGCAATGGTGGGGAAAACCAAAGCCCCTGTAGAAAACCACTGTCCTCCGCCAAACAAACTGACAAACTTTCTCACACTAGGTCCTTTCGAAGTGGGATTCAATCCTAGGTGAAAAAAGATTCACAAGAGCATCAGTTTTTTGGTCTCCTTCGAAGGACTCCGTGACTTCCATTACTTGATGCTGAGTCTTGGGCAAAAAAATAATCATGACTGGCCAGATCAACTTTAACATTACATCCATCTTAAATCATTGATATTTACCTTCACAAAGATCTAAATAGACTGTATAACACTGTGTTGCTTCCTGTTTACTCTCAAGACCACTGTCTATCATTTCTTTTAACTTAAAAAAATAAATAAATAATCTGAAAAATTTCATTACCGGTACATATCAACAAGATTCATAAAGTATGTCACCAGGTCAATAAATAGAAAAACCTTGTTAACACTCCTGAGACCCCAATTTAATTGCAATCTTCATCAAATATTGTCAGAATAATTGTCTTGACAAAAGCTAGCACAAGTTCGTATATGGGCCATGTTGGATCAATAAGTAGGTCACTAGGTCAATTAATAGAAAAACCTTGTTAACACTCCTAAGGCCGCAATTTAAGTGCAATCTTCATCAATGATTGTCAGAATGATCCTCTTGAACAAAGCTAGCCAAAGTACATATATGGGCCATGTTGGATAAATAAGTAGGTCACTAGGTCAAATTCCAGAAAAACCTTGTTAACATTCCTGACGCCACAATTTTAGTCCAATCTTCATCAAACTTGATCAGAATGATATGGGCCATGTTGACACAACATAGCCGATACACAAACTTGAGCTAGCTTTGGTCAAGAGGATCAATCTGACAATGTTTGATGAAAATTACACTCAAATTAGGGCCTCAGGAGTGTAAACAAGGTTTTTCTATCAATTGACCTAGTGACCTACTTATTGACCCAACATGGCCAATATATGAACTTGAGCTTGCTTTTCTAAAGCGGCTTATTCTGATAATGTTTAATGAAGATTGTACATAAATTGGGGCCTAAGGAGTGTTAATAAGGTTTTTCTATTAACTGACATAGTGAACTACTTATTGATCCAACATGGCCCATATACGAACTTGTGCTAGCTTCGGTCAAGAGGATTAATCTGACAATGTTTGATTAAGATTGCACTTAAATTGGGGCCTCGGGAGTGTAAAAACGATTTGCTATTAATTGAACTAGTGACCTACTTATTGACCCAACATGGCCCATATATGTTCTTGAGCTAGCTTTGTTCAAGAGGATTAATCCAACAATGTTTGATTAAGATTGAACTTAAATTGGGTCCTCAGGAGTGTTAACAAGATTTTTCTATTAATTGACCTAGTGATCTACTTTTTGACCCAACATGAATCATATACGAACTTGCGCTAACTTTTGTCAAGAGGATTCATCTGACAATGTTTGATGAAGAATGAACTCAAATTAGGGCCTCTGAAGCGTAAACAAGGTTTTTCTATCAATTGACCTAGTGACTTATTTATTGACCCAACATGGCCCCTATACGAACTTGCCCTTACTTTTGTCAAGAGGATTCATCTTACAATGTTTGATGAAGATTGAACTCAAATTAGGGCCTCAGGAGTGTAAACAAGGTTTTTCTATTAATTTACCTAGTGACACTTATTGACCAAAAATGACCCATATACAAACTTGCACCAACTTTTGTCAAGAGGATCAATTTTACAATGTTTGATGCAGACTGCACTCAAATTAGGGCCTCAGGAGTGTAGACAAGGATTTTTTTATTAATTGAACTAGTGACCTACTTATTGACCCAACATGGTCCACATATAAACTTGAGCTAGCTTTTGTCAAGGGGATCAATCTGAAAAAGTTTGATGAAGATTGATCTCAAATAGGGGCTTTGGGAGTGTTAACAAGATTTTTCTCTTAATTGACCTTGTGACCTACTTATTGATCCAACATGGCCAATATACGAACTTGCAGTAACTTTTGTCAAGGGGATCCATCTGACTTGATTAAAGAAGATTGAACTCAAATTAGGGCCTCAGGAGTGTAAACAAGGTTTTTCTATCAATTGACCTAGTGACCTACTTATTGACCCAACATGGCCAATATATGAACTTGAGCTTGCTTTTCTAAAGCGGCTTATTCTGATAATGTTTAATGAAGATTGTACATAAATTGGGGCCTAAGGAGTGTTAATAAGGTTTTTCTATTAACTGACATAGTGAACTACTTATTGATCCAACATGGCCCATATACGAACTTGTGCTAGCTTCGGTCAAGAGGATTAATCTGACAATGTTTGATTAAGATTGCACTTAAATTGGGGCCTCGGGAGTGTAAAAACGATTTGCTATTAATTGAACTAGTGACCTACTTATTGACCCAACATGGCCCATATATGTTCTTGAGCTAGCTTTGTTCAAGAGGATTAATCCAACAATGTTTGATTAAGATTGAACTTAAATTGGGTCCTCAGGAGTGTTAACAAGATTTTTCTATTAATTGACCTAGTGATCTACTTTTTGACCCAACATGAATCATATACGAACTTGCGCTAACTTTTGTCAAGAGGATTCATCTGACAATGTTTGATGAAGAATGAACTCAAATTAGGGCCTCTGAAGCGTAAACAAGGTTTTTCTATCAATTGACCTAGTGACTTATTTATTGACCCAACATGGCCCCTATACGAACTTGCCCTTACTTTTGTCAAGAGGATTCATCTTACAATGTTTGATGAAGATTGAACTCAAATTAGGGCCTCAGGAGTGTAAACAAGGTTTTTCTATTAATTTACCTAGTGACACTTATTGACCAAAAATGACCCATATACAAACTTGCACCAACTTTTGTCAAGAGGATCAATTTTACAATGTTTGATGCAGACTGCACTCAAATTAGGGCCTCAGGAGTGTAGACAAGGATTTTTTTATTAATTGAACTAGTGACCTACTTATTGACCCAACATGGTCCACATATAAACTTGAGCTAGCTTTTGTCAAGGGGATCAATCTGAAAAAGTTTGATGAAGATTGATCTCAAATAGGGGCTTTGGGAGTGTTAACAAGATTTTTCTCTTAATTGACCTTGTGACCTACTTATTGATCCAACATGGCCAATATACGAACTTGCAGTAACTTTTGTCAAGGGGATCCATCTGACTTGATTAAAGAAGATTGAACTCAAATTAGGGCCTCAGAAGTGTAAACATTGTTTTTCTATTAATTGACCTAGTGACCTACTTATTGATCCAACATGGCCAATATACGAACTTGCGCTAACTTTTGTCAAGAGGTTCAATTTTACAATGTTTGATACAGACTGCACTCAAATTAGGGCCTCAGGAGTGTAAACAATGTTTTTTTATTAATTGAACTAGTGACCGATTTATTGACCCTACATGGCACATACATGAACTTTGGCTAGCTTTTGTCAAGAGGATCATTCTGACCATGTTTGATGAAGATTGCACTTAAATTGGGGCCTCAGGAGTGTTAACAAAGTTTTTCTATTAATTGACCTAGTGACCTACTTATTAACCCAACATGGCCCATATACGAACTTGAGCTAGCATTTGTCAAGGGGATCAATCTGCGAATGTTTGATGAAGATTGATCTCAAATTAGTGAATCAGGAGTGTTAACAAGGTTTTTTTATTAATTGACCTAGTGACCTACTTATTGAACCAACATGGCCCATATATGTTCTTGAGCTAGCTTTGTTCAAAAGGATTAATCCAACAATGTTTGATAAAGATTGACCTCAAATAGGGGCTTTCGGAGTGTAAACAAGGTTTTTCTATTAATTGACCTAGTGACCTACTTTTTGACCCAACATGGCCCCTTTACGAAATTGCGCTAACTTTTGTCAAGAGGATTCATCTGACAATGTTTGATGAAGAATGAACTCAAATTAGGGCCTCTGAAGCGTAAACAAGGTTTTTCTATCAATTGACCTAGTGACTTATTTATTGACCCAACATGGCCCCTATTCGAAATTGCGCTAACTTTTGTCAAGAGGATTCATCTGACAATGTTTGATGAAGAATGAACTCAAATTAGGGCCTCAGGAGCGTAAACAAGGTTTTTCTATTAATTGACCTAGTGACTTATTTATTGACCCAACATGGCCCCTATAGGAACTTGCGCGAACTTTTGTCAAGAGGATTCATCTGACAATGTTTGATGAAGATTGAACTCAAATTAGGGCCTCAGGAGCGTAAACAAGGTTTTTCTATTAATTGGCCTAGTGACTTATTTATTGCCCCAACATGGCCCCTATACGAACTTGCGCTAACTTTTGTCAAGAGGATTCATCTGACAATGTTTGATGAAGATTGAACTCAAATGAGGGCCTCAGGAGTGTAAACAAGGTTTTTCTATTAATTTACCTAGTGACCTACTTATTGACCCAAAATGACCCATATACAAACTTGCACTAACTTTTGTCAAGAGGATCAATTTTACAATGTTTGATGCAGACTGCACTCAAATTAGGGCCTCAGGAGTGTAGACAAGGATTTTTTTATTAATTGAACTAGTGACCTACTTATTGACCCAACATGGTCCACATATAAACTTGAGCTAGCTTTTGTCAAGGGGATCAATCTGAAAAAGTTTGATGAAGATTGATCTCAAATAGGGGCTTTGGGAGTGTTAACAAGATTTTTCTCTTAATTGACCTTGTGACCTACTTATTGATCCAACATGGCCAATATACGAACTTGCAGTAACTTTTGTCAAGGGGATCCATCTGACTTGATTAAAGAAGATTGAACTCAAATTAGGGCCTCAGAAGTGTAAACATTGTTTTTCTATTAATTGACCTAGTGACCTACTTATTGATCCAACATGGCCAATATACGAACTTGCGCTAACTTTTGTCAAGAGGTTCAATTTTACAATGTTTGATACAGACTGCACTCAAATTAGGGCCTCAGGAGTGTAAACAATGTTTTTTTATTAATTGAACTAGTGACCGATTTATTGACCCTACATGGCACATACATGAACTTTGGCTAGCTTTTGTCAAGAGGATCATTCTGACCATGTTTGATGAAGATTGCACTTAAATTGGGGCCTCAGGAGTGTTAACAAAGTTTTTCTATTAATTGACCTAGTGACCTACTTATTAACCCAACATGGCCCATATACGAACTTGAGCTAGCATTTGTCAAGGGGATCAATCTGCGAATGTTTGATGAAGATTGATCTCAAATTAGTGAATCAGGAGTGTTAACAAGGTTTTTTTATTAATTGACCTAGTGACCTACTTATTGAACCAACATGGCCCATATATGTTCTTGAGCTAGCTTTGTTCAAAAGGATTAATCCAACAATGTTTGATAAAGATTGACCTCAAATAGGGGCTTTCGGAGTGTAAACAAGGTTTTTCTATTAATTGACCTAGTGACCTACTTTTTGACCCAACATGGCCCCTTTACGAAATTGCGCTAACTTTTGTCAAGAGGATTCATCTGACAATGTTTGATGAAGAATGAACTCAAATTAGGGCCTCTGAAGCGTAAACAAGGTTTTTCTATCAATTGACCTAGTGACTTATTTATTGACCCAACATGGCCCCTATTCGAAATTGCGCTAACTTTTGTCAAGAGGATTCATCTGACAATGTTTGATGAAGAATGAACTCAAATTAGGGCCTCAGGAGCGTAAACAAGGTTTTTCTATTAATTGACCTAGTGACTTATTTATTGACCCAACATGGCCCCTATAGGAACTTGCGCTAACTTTTGTCAAGAGGATTCATCTGACAATGTTTGATGAAGATTGAACTCAAATTAGGGCCTCAGGAGCGTAAACAAGGTTTTTCTATTAATTGGCCTAGTGACTTATTTATTGCCCCAACATGGCCCCTATACGAACTTGCGCTAACTTTTGTCAAGAGGATTCATCTGACAATGTTTGATGAAGATTGAACTCAAATGAGGGCCTCAGGAGTGTAAACAAGGTTTTTCTATTAATTTACCTAGTGACCTACTTATTGACCCAAAATGACCCATATACAAACTTGCACTAACTTTTGTCAAGAGGATCAATTTTACAATGTTTGATGCAGACTGCACTCAAATTAGGGCCTCAGGAGTGTAGACAAGGATTTTTTTATTAATTGAACTAGTGACCTACTTATTGACCCAACATGGTCCACATAAAAACTTGAGCTAGCTTTTGTCAAGGGGATCAATCTGAAAATGTTTGATGAAGATTGATCTCAAATAGGGGCTTTGGGAGTGTTAACAAGATTTTTCTCTTAATTGACCTAGTGACCTACTTATTGATCCAACATGGCCAATATACGAACTTGCAGTAACTTTTGTCAAGGGGATCAATCTGACAATGTTTAATGAAGATTGAACTCAAATAAGGGCCTCAGAAGTGTAAACAATGTTTTTCTATTAATTGACCTAGTGACCTACTTATTGATCCAACATGGCCAATATACGAACTTGCGCTAACTTTTGTCAAGAGTTTCAATTTTACAATGTTTGATACAGACTGCACTCAAATTAGGGCCTCAGGAGTGTAAACAATTTTTTTCTATTAATTGAACTAGTGACCGATTTATTGACCCTACATGGCACATACATGAACTTTGGCTAGCTTTTGTCAAGAGGATCATTCTGACCATGTTTGATGAAGATTGCACTTAAATTGGGGCCTCAGGAGTGTTAACAAAGTTTTTCTATTAATTGACCTAGTGACCTACTTATTAACCCAACATGGCCCATATACGAACTTGAGCTAGCATTTGTCAAGGGGATCAATCTGCGAATGTTTGATGAAGATTGATCTCAAATTAGTGAATCAGGAGTGTTAACAAGGTTTTTTTATTAATTGACCTAGTGACCTACTTATTGAACCAACATGGCCCATATACAAACTTGAGCTAGCATTTGTCAAGGGGATCGATCCAACAATGTTTGATAAAGATTGACCTCAAATAGGGGCTTTGGGAGTGTAAACAAGGTTTTTCTATTAATTGAACTAGTGACCTACTCATTGACCCAACATGGCCCATATATGTTCTTGAGCTAGCTTTGTTCAAGAGGATTAATCCAACAATGTTTGATAAAGATTGACCTCAAATAGGGGCTTTGGTAGTGTAAACAAGGTTTTTCTATTAATTGACCTAGTGACCTACTTTTTGACCCAACATGGCCCCTATTCGAAATTGCGCTAACTTTTGTCAAGAGGATTCATCTGACAATGTTTGATGAAGAATGAACTCAAATTAGGGCCTCAGGAGCGTAAACAAGGTTTTTCTATTAATTGACCTAGTGACTTATTTATTGACCCAACATGGCCCCTATAGGAACTTGCGCTAACTTTTGTCAAGAGGATTCATCTGACAATGTTTGATGAAGATTGAACTCAAATTAGGGCCTCAGGAGCGTAAACAAGGTTTTTCTATTAATTGGCCTAGTGACTTATTTATTGCCCCAACATGGCCCCTATACGAACTTGCGCTAACTTTTGTCAAGAGGATTCATCTGACAATGTTTGATGAAGATTGAACTCAAATGAGGGCCTCAGGAGTGTAAACAAGGTTTTTCTATTAATTTACCTAGTGACCTACTTATTGACCCAAAATGACCCATATACAAACTTGCACTAACTTTTGTCAAGAGGATCAATTTTACAATGTTTGATGCAGACTGCACTCAAATTAGGGCCTCAGGAGTGTAGACAAGGATTTTTTTATTAATTGAACTAGTGACCTACTTATTGACCCAACATGGTCCACATAAAAACTTGAGCTAGCTTTTGTCAAGGGGATCAATCTGAAAATGTTTGATGAAGATTGATCTCAAATAGGGGCTTTGGGAGTGTTAACAAGATTTTTCTCTTAATTGACCTAGTGACCTACTTATTGATCCAACATGGCCAATATACGAACTTGCAGTAACTTTTGTCAAGGGGATCAATCTGACAATGTTTAATGAAGATTGAACTCAAATAAGGGCCTCAGAAGTGTAAACAATGTTTTTCTATTAATTGACCTAGTGACCTACTTATTGATCCAACATGGCCAATATACGAACTTGCGCTAACTTTTATCAAGAGGTTCAATTTTACAATGTTTGATACAGACTGCACTCAAATTAGGGCCTCAGGAGTGTAAACAATTTTTTTCTATTAATTGAACTAGTGACCGATTTATTGACCCTACATGGCACATACATGAACTTTGGCTAGCTTTTGTCAAGAGGATCATTCTGACCATGTTTGATGAAGATTGCACTTAAATTGGGGCCTCAGGAGTGTTAACAAAGTTTTTCTATTAATTGACCTAGTGACCTACTTATTAACCCAACATGGCCCATATACGAACTTGAGCTAGCATTTGTCAAGGGGATCAATCTGCGAATGTTTGATGAAGATTGATCTCAAATTAGTGAATCAGGAGTGTTAACAAGGTTTTTTTATTAATTGACCTAGTGACCTACTTATTGAACCAACATGGCCCATATACAAACTTGAGCTAGCATTTGTCAAGGGGATCGATCCAACAATGTTTGATAAAGATTGACCTCAAATAGGGGCTTTGGGAGTGTAAACAAGGTTTTTCTATTAATTGAACTAGTGACCTACTCATTGACCCAACATGGCCCATATATGTTCTTGAGCTAGCTTTGTTCAAGAGGATTAATCCAACAATGTTTGATAAAGATTGACCTCAAATAGGGGCTTTGGTAGTGTAAACAAGGTTTTTCTATTAATTGACCTAGTGACCTACTTTTTGACCCAACATGGCCCCTATTCGAAATTGCGCTAACTTTTGTCAAGAGGATTCATCTGACAATGTTTGATGAAGAATGAACTCAAATTAGGGCCTCAGGAGCGTAAACAAGGTTTTTCTATTAATTGACCTAGTGACTTATTTATTGACCCAACATGGCCCCTATAGGAACTTGCGCTAACTTTTGTCAAGAGGATTCATCTGACAATGTTTGATGAAGATTGAACTCAAATTAGGGCCTCAGGAGCGTAAACAAGGTTTTTCTATTAATTGGCCTAGTGACTTATTTATTGCCCCAACATGGCCCCTATACGAACTTGCGCTAACTTTTGTCAAGAGGATTCATCTGACAATGTTTGATGAAGATTGAACTCAAATGAGGGCCTCAGGAGTGTAAACAAGGTTTTTCTATTAATTTACCTAGTGACCTACTTATTGACCCAAAATGACCCATATACAAACTTGCACTAACTTTTGTCAAGAGGATCAATTTTACAATGTTTGATGCAGACTGCACTCAAATTAGGGCCTCAGGAGTGTAGACAAGGATTTTTTTATTAATTGAACTAGTGACCTACTTATTGACCCAACATGGTCCACATAAAAACTTGAGCTAGCTTTTGTCAAGGGGATCAATCTGAAAATGTTTGATGAAGATTGATCTCAAATAGGGGCTTTGGGAGTGTTAACAAGATTTTTCTCTTAATTGACCTAGTGACCTACTTATTGATCCAACATGGCCAATATACGAACTTGCAGTAACTTTTGTCAAGGGGATCAGTCTGACACTGTTTAATGAAGATTGAACTCAAATAAGGGCCTCAGAAGTGTAAACAATGTTTTTCTATTAATTGACCTAGTGACCTACTTATTGAACCAACATGGCCCATATACAAACTTGAGCTAGCATTTGTCAAGGGGATCGATCCAACAATGTTTGATAAAGATTGACCTCAAATAGGGGCTTTGGGAGTGTAAACAAGGTTTTTCTATTAATTGAACTAGTGACCTACTCATTGACCCAACATGGCCCATATATGTTCTTGAGCTAGCTTTGTTCAAGAGGATTAATCCAACAATGTTTGATAAAGATTGACCTCAAATAGGGGCTTTGGTAGTGTAAACAAGGTTTTTCTATTAATTGACCTAGTGACCTACTTTTTGACCCAACATGGCCCCTATTCGAAATTGCGCTAACTTTTGTCAAGAGGATTCATCTGACAATGTTTGATGAAGAATGAACTCAAATTAGGGCCTCAGGAGCGTAAACAAGGTTTTTCTATTAATTGACCTAGTGACTTATTTATTGACCCAACATGGCCCCTATAGGAACTTGCGCTAACTTTTGTCAAGAGGATTCATCTGACAATGTTTGATGAAGATTGAACTCAAATTAGGGCCTCAGGAGCGTAAACAAGGTTTTTCTATTAATTGGCCTAGTGACTTATTTATTGCCCCAACATGGCCCCTATACGAACTTGCGCTAACTTTTGTCAAGAGGATTCATCTGACAATGTTTGATGAAGATTGAACTCAAATGAGGGCCTCAGGAGTGTAAACAAGGTTTTTCTATTAATTTACCTAGTGACCTACTTATTGACCCAAAATGACCCATATACAAACTTGCACTAACTTTTGTCAAGAGGATCAATTTTACAATGTTTGATGCAGACTGCACTCAAATTAGGGCCTCAGGAGTGTAGACAAGGATTTTTTTATTAATTGAACTAGTGACCTACTTATTGACCCAACATGGTCCACATAAAAACTTGAGCTAGCTTTTGTCAAGGGGATCAATCTGAAAATGTTTGATGAAGATTGATCTCAAATAGGGGCTTTGGGAGTGTTAACAAGATTTTTCTCTTAATTGACCTAGTGACCTACTTATTGATCCAACATGGCCAATATACGAACTTGCAGTAACTTTTGTCAAGGGGATCAATCTGACAATGTTTAATGAAGATTGAACTCAAATAAGGGCCTCAGAAGTGTAAACAATGTTTTTCTATTAATTGACCTAGTGACCTACTTATTGATCCAACATGGCCAATATACGAACTTGCGCTAACTTTTATCAAGAGGTTCAATTTTACAATGTTTGATACAGACTGCACTCAAATTAGGGCCTCAGGAGTGTAAACAATTTTTTTCTATTAATTGAACTAGTGACCGATTTATTGACCCTACATGGCACATACATGAACTTTGGCTAGCTTTTGTCAAGAGGATCATTCTGACCATGTTTGATGAAGATTGCACTTAAATTGGGGCCTCAGGAGTGTTAACAAAGTTTTTCTATTAATTGACCTAGTGACCTACTTATTAACCCAACATGGCCCATATACGAACTTGAGCTAGCATTTGTCAAGGGGATCAATCTGCGAATGTTTGATGAAGATTGATCTCAAATTAGTGAATCAGGAGTGTTAACAAGGTTTTTTTATTAATTGACCTAGTGACCTACTTATTGAACCAACATGGCCCATATACAAACTTGAGCTAGCATTTGTCAAGGGGATCGATCCAACAATGTTTGATAAAGATTGACCTCAAATAGGGGCTTTGGGAGTGTAAACAAGGTTTTTCTATTAATTGAACTAGTGACCTACTCATTGACCCAACATGGCCCATATATGTTCTTGAGCTAGCTTTGTTCAAGAGGATTAATCCAACAATGTTTGATAAAGATTGACCTCAAATAGGGGCTTTGGTAGTGTAAACAAGGTTTTTCTATTAATTGACCTAGTGACCTACTTTTTGACCCAACATGGCCCCTATTCGAAATTGCGCTAACTTTTGTCAAGAGGATTCATCTGACAATGTTTGATGAAGAATGAACTCAAATTAGGGCCTCAGGAGCGTAAACAAGGTTTTTCTATTAATTGACCTAGTGACTTATTTATTGACCCAACATGGCCCCTATAGGAACTTGCGCTAACTTTTGTCAAGAGGATTCATCTGACAATGTTTGATGAAGATTGAACTCAAATTAGGGCCTCAGGAGCGTAAACAAGGTTTTTCTATTAATTGGCCTAGTGACTTATTTATTGCCCCAACATGGCCCCTATACGAACTTGCGCTAACTTTTGTCAAGAGGATTCATCTGACAATGTTTGATGAAGATTGAACTCAAATGAGGGCCTCAGGAGTGTAAACAAGGTTTTTCTATTAATTTACCTAGTGACCTACTTATTGACCCAAAATGACCCATATACAAACTTGCACTAACTTTTGTCAAGAGGATCAATTTTACAATGTTTGATGCAGACTGCACTCAAATTAGGGCCTCAGGAGTGTAGACAAGGATTTTTTTATTAATTGAACTAGTGACCTACTTATTGACCCAAAATGACCCATATACAAACTTGCACTAACTTTTGTCAAGAGGATCAATTTTACAATGTTTGATGCAGACTGCACTCAAATTAGGGCCTCAGGAGTGTAGACAAGGATTTTTTTATTAATTGAACTAGTGACCTACTTATTGACCCAACATGGTCCACATAAAAACTTGAGCTAGCTTTTGTCAAGGGGATCAATCTGAAAATGTTTGATGAAGATTGATCTCAAATAGGGGCTTTGGGAGTGTTAACAAGATTTTTCTCTTAATTGACCTAGTGACCTACTTATTGATCCAACATGGCCAATATACGAACTTGCAGTAACTTTTGTCAAGGGGATCAATCTGACAATGTTTAATGAAGATTGAACTCAAATAAGGGCCTCAGAAGTGTAAACAATGTTTTTCTATTAATTGACCTAGTGACCTACTTATTGATCCAACATGGCCAATATACGAACTTGCGCTAACTTTTATCAAGAGGTTCAATTTTACAATGTTTGATACAGACTGCACTCAAATTAGGGCCTCAGGAGTGTAAACAATTTTTTTCTATTAATTGAACTAGTGACCGATTTATTGACCCTACATGGCACATACATGAACTTTGGCTAGCTTTTGTCAAGAGGATCATTCTGACCATGTTTGATGAAGATTGCACTTAAATTGGGGCCTCAGGAGTGTTAACAAAGTTTTTCTATTAATTGACCTAGTGACCTACTTATTAACCCAACATGGCCCATATACGAACTTGAGCTAGCATTTGTCAAGGGGATCAATCTGCGAATGTTTGATGAAGATTGATCTCAAATTAGTGAATCAGGAGTGTTAACAAGGTTTTTTTATTAATTGACCTAGTGACCTACTTATTGAACCAACATGGCCCATATACAAACTTGAGCTAGCATTTGTCAAGGGGATCGATCCAACAATGTTTGATAAAGATTGACCTCAAATAGGGGCTTTGGGAGTGTAAACAAGGTTTTTCTATTAATTGAACTAGTGACCTACTCATTGACCCAACATGGCCCATATATGTTCTTGAGCTAGCTTTGTTCAAGAGGATTAATCCAACAATGTTTGATAAAGATTGACCTCAAATAGGGGCTTTGGTAGTGTAAACAAGGTTTTTCTATTAATTGACCTAGTGACCTACTTTTTGACCCAACATGGCCCCTATTCGAAATTGCGCTAACTTTTGTCAAGAGGATTCATCTGACAATGTTTGATGAAGAATGAACTCAAATTAGGGCCTCAGGAGCGTAAACAAGGTTTTTCTATTAATTGACCTAGTGACTTATTTATTGACCCAACATGGCCCCTATAGGAACTTGCGCTAACTTTTGTCAAGAGGATTCATCTGACAATGTTTGATGAAGATTGAACTCAAATTAGGGCCTCAGGAGCGTAAACAAGGTTTTTCTATTAATTGGCCTAGTGACTTATTTATTGCCCCAACATGGCCCCTATACGAACTTGCGCTAACTTTTGTCAAGAGGATTCATCTGACAATGTTTGATGAAGATTGAACTCAAATGAGGGCCTCAGGAGTGTAAACAAGGTTTTTCTATTAATTTACCTAGTGACCTACTTATTGACCCAAAATGACCCATATACAAACTTGCACTAACTTTTGTCAAGAGGATCAATTTTACAATGTTTGATGCAGACTGCACTCAAATTAGGGCCTCAGGAGTGTAGACAAGGATTTTTTTATTAATTGAACTAGTGACCTACTTATTGACCCAACATGGTCCACATAAAAACTTGAGCTAGCTTTTGTCAAGGGGATCAATCTGAAAATGTTTGATGAAGATTGATCTCAAATAGGGGCTTTGGGAGTGTTAACAAGATTTTTCTCTTAATTGACCTAGTGACCTACTTATTGATCCAACATGGCCAATATACGAACTTGCAGTAACTTTTGTCAAGGGGATCAATCTGACAATGTTTAATGAAGATTGAACTCAAATAAGGGCCTCAGAAGTGTAAACAATGTTTTTCTATTAATTGACCTAGTGACCTACTTATTGATCCAACATGGCCAATATACGAACTTGCGCTAACTTTTGTCAAGAGGTTCAATTTTACAATGTTTGATACAGACTGCACTCAAATTAGGGCCTCAGGAGTGTAAACAATTTTTTTCTATTAATTGAACTAGTGACCGATTTATTGACCCTACATGGCACATACATGAACTTTGGCTAGCTTTTGTCAAGAGGATCATTCTGACCATGTTTGATGAAGATTGCACTTAAATTGGGGCCTCAGGAGTGTTAACAAAGTTTTTCTATTAATTGACCTAGTGACCTACTTATTAAACCAACATGGCCCATATACGAACTTGAGCTAGCATTTGTCAAGGGGATCAATCTGCGAATGTTTGATGAAGATTGATCTCAAATTAGTGAATCAGGAGTGTTAACAAGGTTTTTTTATTAATTGACCTAGTGACCTACTTATTGAACCAACATGGCCCATATACAAACTTGAGCTAGCATTTGTCAAGGGGATCGATCCAACAATGTTTGATAAAGATTGACCTCAAATAGGGGCTTTGGGAGTGTAAACAAGGTTTTTCTATTAATTGAACTAGTGACCTACTCATTGACCCAACATGGCCCATATATGTTCTTGAGCTAGCTTTGTTCAAGAGGATTAATCCAACAATGTTTGATAAAGATTGACCTCAAATAGGGGCTTTGGTAGTGTAAACAAGGTTTTTCTATTAATTGACCTAGTGACCTACTTTTTGACCCAACATGGCCCCTATTCGAAATTGCGCTAACTTTTGTCAAGAGGATTCATCTGACAATGTTTGATGAAGAATGAACTCAAATTAGGGCCTCAGGAGCGTAAACAAGGTTTTTCTATTAATTGACCTAGTGACTTATTTATTGACCCAACATGGCCCCTATAGGAACTTGCGCTAACTTTTGTCAAGAGGATTCATCTGACAATGTTTGATGAAGATTGAACTCAAATTAGGGCCTCAGGAGCGTAAACAAGGTTTTTCTATTAATTGGCCTAGTGACTTATTTATTGCCCCAACATGGCCCCTATACGAACTTGCGCTAACTTTTGTCAAGAGGATTCATCTGACAATGTTTGATGAAGATTGAACTCAAATGAGGGCCTCAGGAGTGTAAACAAGGTTTTTCTATTAATTTACCTAGTGACCTACTTATTGACCCAAAATGACCCATATACAAACTTGCACTAACTTTTGTCAAGAGGATCAATTTTACAATGTTTGATGCAGACTGCACTCAAATTAGGGCCTCAGGAGTGTAGACAAGGATTTTTTTATTAATTGAACTAGTGACCTACTTATTGACCCAAAATGACCCATATACAAACTTGCACTAACTTTTGTCAAGAGGATCAATTTTACAATGTTTGATGCAGACTGCACTCAAATTAGGGCCTCAGGAGTGTAGACAAGGATTTTTTTATTAATTGAACTAGTGACCTACTTATTGACCCAACATGGTCCACATAAAAACTTGAGCTAGCTTTTGTCAAGGGGATCAATCTGAAAATGTTTGATGAAGATTGATCTCAAATAGGGGCTTTGGGAGTGTTAACAAGATTTTTCTCTTAATTGACCTAGTGACCTACTTATTGATCCAACATGGCCAATATACGAACTTGCAGTAACTTTTGTCAAGGGGATCAATCTGACAATGTTTAATGAAGATTGAACTCAAATAAGGGCCTCAGAAGTGTAAACAATGTTTTTCTATTAATTGACCTAGTGACCTACTTATTGATCCAACATGGCCAATATACGAACTTGCGCTAACTTTTATCAAGAGGTTCAATTTTACAATGTTTGATACAGACTGCACTCAAATTAGGGCCTCAGGAGTGTAAACAATTTTTTTCTATTAATTGAACTAGTGACCGATTTATTGACCCTACATGGCACATACATGAACTTTGGCTAGCTTTTGTCAAGAGGATCATTCTGACCATGTTTGATGAAGATTGCACTTAAATTGGGGCCTCAGGAGTGTTAACAAAGTTTTTCTATTAATTGACCTAGTGACCTACTTATTAACCCAACATGGCCCATATACGAACTTGAGCTAGCATTTGTCAAGGGGATCAATCTGCGAATGTTTGATGAAGATTGATCTCAAATTAGTGAATCAGGAGTGTTAACAAGGTTTTTTTATTAATTGACCTAGTGACCTACTTATTGAACCAACATGGCCCATATACAAACTTGAGCTAGCATTTGTCAAGGGGATCGATCCAACAATGTTTGATAAAGATTGACCTCAAATAGGGGCTTTGGGAGTGTAAACAAGGTTTTTCTATTAATTGAACTAGTGACCTACTCATTGACCCAACATGGCCCATATATGTTCTTGAGCTAGCTTTGTTCAAGAGGATTAATCCAACAATGTTTGATAAAGATTGACCTCAAATAGGGGCTTTGGTAGTGTAAACAAGGTTTTTCTATTAATTGACCTAGTGACCTACTTTTTGACCCAACATGGCCCCTATTCGAAATTGCGCTAACTTTTGTCAAGAGGATTCATCTGACAATGTTTGATGAAGAATGAACTCAAATTAGGGCCTCAGGAGCGTAAACAAGGTTTTTCTATTAATTGACCTAGTGACTTATTTATTGACCCAACATGGCCCCTATAGGAACTTGCGCTAACTTTTGTCAAGAGGATTCATCTGACAATGTTTGATGAAGATTGAACTCAAATTAGGGCCTCAGGAGCGTAAACAAGGTTTTTCTATTAATTGGCCTAGTGACTTATTTATTGCCCCAACATGGCCCCTATACGAACTTGCGCTAACTTTTGTCAAGAGGATTCATCTGACAATGTTTGATGAAGATTGAACTCAAATGAGGGCCTCAGGAGTGTAAACAAGGTTTTTCTATTAATTTACCTAGTGACCTACTTATTGACCCAAAATGACCCATATACAAACTTGCACTAACTTTTGTCAAGAGGATCAATTTTACAATGTTTGATGCAGACTGCACTCAAATTAGGGCCTCAGGAGTGTAGACAAGGATTTTTTTATTAATTGAACTAGTGACCTACTTATTGACCCAACATGGTCCACATAAAAACTTGAGCTAGCTTTTGTCAAGGGGATCAATCTGAAAATGTTTGATGAAGATTGATCTCAAATAGGGGCTTTGGGAGTGTTAACAAGATTTTTCTCTTAATTGACCTAGTGACCTACTTATTGATCCAACATGGCCAATATACGAACTTGCAGTAACTTTTGTCAAGGGGATCAATCTGACAATGTTTAATGAAGATTGAACTCAAATAAGGGCCTCAGAAGTGTAAACAATGTTTTTCTATTAATTGACCTAGTGACCTACTTATTGATCCAACATGGCCAATATACGAACTTGCGCTAACTTTTGTCAAGAGGTTCAATTTTACAATGTTTGATACAGACTGCACTCAAATTAGGGCCTCAGGAGTGTAAACAATTTTTTTCTATTAATTGAACTAGTGACCGATTTATTGACCCTACATGGCACATACATGAACTTTGGCTAGCTTTTGTCAAGAGGATCATTCTGACCATGTTTGATGAAGATTGCACTTAAATTGGGGCCTCAGGAGTGTTAACAAAGTTTTTCTATTAATTGACCTAGTGACCTACTTATTAAACCAACATGGCCCATATACGAACTTGAGCTAGCATTTGTCAAGGGGATCAATCTGCGAATGTTTGATGAAGATTGATCTCAAATTAGTGAATCAGGAGTGTTAACAAGGTTTTTTTATTAATTGACCTAGTGACCTACTTATTGAACCAACATGGCCCATATATGTTCTTGAGCTAGCTTTGTTCAAAAGGATTAATCCAACAATGTTTGATAAAGATTGACCTCAAATAGGGGCTTTCGGAGTGTAAACAAGGTTTTTCTATTAATTGACCTAGTGACCTACTTTTTGACCCAACATGGCCCCTTTACGAAATTGCGCTAACTTTTGTCAAGAGGATTCATCTGACAATGTTTGATGAAGAATGAACTCAAATTAGGGCCTCTGAAGCGTAAACAAGGTTTTTCTATCAATTGACCTAGTGACTTATTTATTGACCCAACATGGCCCCTATACGAACTTGCGCTAACTTTTGTCAAGAGGATTCATCTTACAATGTTTGATGAAGATTGAACTCAAATTAGGGCCTCAGGAGTGTAAACAAGGTTTTTCTATTAATTTACCTAGTGACACTTATTGACCCAAAATGACCCATATACAAACTTGCACCAACTTTTGTCAAGAGGATCAATTTTACAATGTTTGATGCAGACTGCACTCAAATTAGGGCCTCAGGAGTGTAGACAAGGATTTTTTTATTAATTGAACTAGTGACCTACTTATTGACCCAACATGGTCCACATATAAATTTGAGCTAGCTTTTGTCAAGGGGATCAATCTGAAAAAGTTTGATGAAGATTGATCTCAAATAGGGGCTTTGGGAGTGTTAACAAGATTTTTCTCTTAATTGACCTAGTGACCTACTTATTGATCCAACATGGCCAATATACGAACTTGCAGTAACTTTTGTCAAGGGATCCATCTGACAATGATTAATGAAGATTGAACTCAAATTAGGGCCTCAGAAGTGTAAACATTGTTTTTCTATTAATTGACCTAGTAACCTACTTATTGATCCAACATGGCCAATATACGAACTTGCGCTAACTTTTGTCAAGAGGTTCAATTTTACAATGTTTGATACAGACTGCACTCAAATTAGGGCCTCAGGAGTGTAAACAATTTTTTTCTATTAATTGAACTAGTGACCGATTTATTGACCCTACATGGCACATACATGAACTTTGGCTAGCTTTTGTCAAGAGGATCATTCTGACCATGTTTGATGAAGATTGCACTTAAATTGGGGCCTCAGGAGTGTTAACAAAGTTTTTCTATTAATTGACCTAGTGACCTACTTATTAACCCAACATGGCCAATATACGAACTTGAGCTAGCATTTGTCAAGGGGATCAATCTGCGAATGTTTGATGAAGATTGATCTCAAATTAGTGAATCAGGAGTGTTAACAAGGTTTTTTTATTAATTGACCTAGTGACCTACTTATTGAACCAACATGGCCCATATATGTTCTTGAGCTAGCTTTGTTCAAAAGGATTAATCCAACAATGTTTGATAAAGACTGACCTCAAATAGGGGCTTTCGGAGTGTAAACAAGGTTTTTCTATAAATTGACCTAGTGACCTACTTTTTGACCCAACATGGCCCCTTTACGAATTTGCGGTAACTTTTGTCAAGTGGATTCATCTGACAATGTTTGATGAAGAATGAACTCAAATTAGGGCCTCTGAAGCGTAAACAAGGTTTTTCTATCAATTGACCTAGTGACTTATTTATTGACCCAACATGGCCCCTATACGAACTTGCGCTAACTTTTGTCAAGAGGATTCATCTTACAATGTTTGATGAAGATTGAACTCAAATTAGGGCCTCAGGAGTGTAAACAAGGTTTTTCTATTAATTTACCTAGTGACACTTATTGACCCAAAATGACCCATATACAAACTTGCACCAACTTTTGTCAAGAGGATCAATTTTACAATGTTTGATGCAGACTGCACTCAAATTAGGGCCTCAGGAGTGTAGACAAGGATTTTTTTATTAATTGAACTAGTGACCTACTTATTGACCCAACATGGTCCACATATAAACTTGAGCTAGCCTTTGTCAAGGGGATCAATCTGAAAAATTTTGATGAAGATTGATCCCAAATAGGGGCTTTGGGAGTGTTAACAAGATTTTTCTCTTAATTGACCTAGTGACCTACTTATTGATCCAACATGGCCAATATACGAACTTGCAGTAACTTTTGTCAAGGGGATCCATCTGACAATGATTAATGAAGATTGAACTCAAATTAGGGCCTCAGAAGTGTAAACAATGTTTTTCTATTAATTGACCTAGTAACCTACTTATTGATCCAACATGGCCGATATACGAACTTGTGCTAACTTTTGTCAAGAGGTTCAATTTTACAATGTTTGATACAGGCTGCACTCAAATTAGGGCCTCAGGAGTGTAAACAAGGTTTTTCTATTAATTGAACTAGTGACCGATTTATTGACCCTACATGGCACATATATGAACTTTGGCTAGCTTTTGTCAAGAGGATCATTCTGACCATGTTTGATGAAGATTGAACTCAAATTAGTGCCTCAGGAGTGTTAACAAGGTTTTTCTATTAATTGACCTAGTGACCTACTTATTGAACCAACATGGCCCATATACAAACTTGAGCTAGCATTTGTCAAGGGGATCGATCTGACAATGTTTGATAAAGATTGACCTCAAATAGGGGCTTTGGGAGTGTAAACAATGTTTTTCTATTAATTGACCTAGTGACCTACTTATTGAACCAACATGGCCCATATACGAACTTGAGCTAGCATTTGTCAAGGGGATCAATCTGAGAATGTTTGATGAAGATTGACCTCAAATAGGGGCTTTGGGAGTGTAAACAAGGTTTTTCTATTAATTGAACTAGTGACCTACTCATTGACCCAACATGGCCCATATATGTTCTTGAGCTAGCTTTGTTCAAGAGGATTAATCCAACAATGTTTGATAAAGATTGACCTCAAATAGGGGCTTTGGTAGTGTAAACAAGGTTTTTGTATTAATTGACCTAGTGACCTACTTTTTGACCCAACATGGCCCCTATTCGAAATTGCGCTAACTTTTGTCAAGAGGATTCATCTGACAATGTTTGATGAAGAATGAACTCAAATTAGGGCCTCAGGAGCATAAACAATGTTTTTCTATTAATTGACCTAGTGACTTTTTTATTGACCCAACATGGCCCCTATAGGAACTTGCGCTAACTTTTGTCAAGAGGATTCATCTGACAATGTTTGATGAAGATTGAACTCAAATTAGGGCCTCAGGAGCGTAAACAAGGTTTTTCTATTAATTGACCTAGTGACTTATTTATTGACCCAACATGGCCCCTATACGAACTTGCGCTAACTTTTGTCAAGAGGATTCATCTGACAATGTTTGATGAAGATTGAACTCAAATGAGGGCCTCAGGAGTGTAAACAAGGTTTTTCTATTAATTTACCTAGTGACCTACTTATTGACCCAAAATGACCCATATACAAACTTGCACTAACTTTTGTCAAGAGGATCAATTTTACAATGTTTGATGCAGACTACACTCAAATTAGGGCCTCAGGAGTGTAGACAAGGATTTTTTTATTAATTGAACTAGTGACCTACTTATTGACCCAACATGGTCCACATATAAACTTGAGCTAGCTTTTGTCAAGGGGATCAATCTGAAAAAGTTTGATGAAGATTGATCTCAAATAGGGGCTTTGGGAGTGTTAACAAGATTTTTCTCTTAATTGACCTAGTGACCTACTTATTGATCCAACATGGCCAATATACGAACTTGCAGTAACTTTTGTCAAGGGGATCCATCTGACAATGATTAATGAAGATTGAACTCAAATTAGGGCCTCAGAAGTGTAAACAATGTTTTTCTATTAATTGACCTAGTAACCTACTTATTGATCCAACATGGCCGATATACGAACTTGCGCTAACTTTTGTCAAGAGGTTCAATTTTACAATGTTTGATACAGACTGCACTCAAATTAGGGCCTCAGGAGTGTAAACAATTTTTTTCTATTAATTGACCTAGTGACCTACTTATTGACCCTACATGGAACATATATGAACTTTGGCTAGCTTTTGCCAAGAGGATCAATCTGACGATGTTTGATGAAGATTGCACCTAAATTGGGGCCTCAGGAGTGTTAACAAAGTTTTTCTATTAATTGACCTAGTGACCTACTTATTGACCCAACATGGCCCATATAAGAACTTGAGCTAGCATTTGTCAAGGGGATCAATCTGAGAATGTTTGATGAAGATTGAACTCAAATTAGTGCCTCAGGAATGTTAACAAGGTTTTTCTATTAATTGACCTAGTGACCTACTTATTGAACCAACATGGCCCATATACAAACTTGAGCTAGCATTTGTCAAGGGGATCGATCTGACAATGTTTGATAAAGATTGACCTCAAATAGGGGCTTTGGGAGTGTAAACAAGGTTTTTCTATTAATTGACCTAGTGACCTACTTATTGACCCAACATGGCCCATATACAAACTTGTGCAAGACTTTCTCAAGAGGATTATTTTGACAGTGTTTAATGATAAACTTGAGCTAGCTTTTGTCATGGGGATCAATCTGACAATGTTTGATGAAGATTGATCTCAAATAGGGGCTTTGGGAATGTTAACAAGATTTTTCTCTTAATTTATCTAGTGACCTACTTATTGAACCAAATTGGCCCATATACGAACTTGAGCAAGATTTTCCCAATAAGATTATTTTGACAATGTTTAATGAAGATTGAACTTAAATTGGGGCCTCAGGAGTGTTATAAAGGTTTGTTTATTAATTGACCTAGTGACCTACTTATTGATCCAACATGGCCAATATACGAACTTGCAGTAACTTTTGTCAAGGGGATCAATCTGACAATGTTTAATGAAGATTGAACTCAAATAAGGGCCTCAGAAGTGTAAACAATGTTTTTCTATTAATTGACCTAGTGACCTACTTATTGATCCAACATGGCCGATATACGAACTTGCGCTAACTTTTGTCAAGAGGTTCAATTTTACAATGTTTGATACAGACTGCACTCAAATTAGGGCCTCAGGAGTGTAAACAATTTTTTTCTATTAATTGAACTAGTGACCGATTTATTGACCCTACATGGCACATACATGAACTTTGGCTAGCTTTTGTCAAGAGGATCATTCTGACCATGTTTGATGAAGATTGCACTTAAATTGGGGCCTCAGGAGTGTTAACAAAGTTTTTCTATTAATTGACCTAGTGACCTACTTATTAACCCAACATGGCCCATATACGAACTTGAGCTAGCATTTGTCAAGGGGATCAATCTGCGAATGTTTGATGAAGATTGATCTCAAATTAGTGAATCAGGAGTGTTAACAAGGTTTTTTTATTAATTGACCTAGTGACCTACTTATTGAACCAACATGGCCCATATATGTTCTTGAGCTAGCTTTGTTCAAAAGGATTAATCCAACAATGTTTGATAAAGATTGACCTCAAATAGGGGCTTTCGGAGTGTAAACAAGGTTTTTCTATTAATTGACCTAGTGACCTACTTTTTGACCCAACATGGCCCCTTTACGAAATTGCGCTAACTTTTGTCAAGAGGATTCATCTGACAATGTTTGATGAAGAATGAACTCAAATTAGGGCCTCTGAAGCGTAAACAAGGTTTTTCTATCAATTGACCTAGTGACTTATTTATTGACCCAACATGGCCCCTATACGAACTTGCGCTAACTTTTGTCAAGAGGATTCATCTTACAATGTTTGATACAGACTGCACTCAAATTAGGGCCTCAGGAGTGTAAACAATTTTTTTCTATTAATTGAACTAGTGACCGATTTATTGACCCTACATGGCACATACATGAACTTTGGCTAGCTTTTGTCAAGAGGATCATTCTGACCATGTTTGATGAAGATTGCACTTAAATTGGGGCCTCAGGAGTGTTAACAAAGTTTTTCTATTAATTGACCTAGTGACCTACTTATTAACCCAACATGGCCAATATACGAACTTGAGCTAGCATTTGTCAAGGGGATCAATCTGCGAATGTTTGATGAAGATTGATCTCAAATTAGTGAATCAGGAGTGTTAACAAGGTTTTTTTATTAATTGACCTAGTGACCTACTTATTGAACCAACATGGCCCATATATGTTCTTGAGCTAGCTTTGTTCAAAAGGATTAATCCAACAATGTTTGATAAAGACTGACCTCAAATAGGGGCTTTCGGAGTGTAAACAAGGTTTTTCTATAAATTGACCTAGTGACCTACTTTTTGACCCAACATGGCCCCTTTACGAATTTGCGGTAACTTTTGTCAAGTGGATTCATCTGACAATGTTTGATGAAGAATGAACTCAAATTAGGGCCTCTGAAGCGTAAACAAGGTTTTTCTATCAATTGACCTAGTGACTTATTTATTGACCCAACATGGCCCCTATACGAACTTGCGCTAACTTTTGTCAAGAGGATTCATCTTACAATGTTTGATGAAGATTGAACTCAAATTAGGGCCTCAGGAGTGTAAACAAGGTTTTTCTATTAATTTACCTAGTGACACTTATTGACCCAAAATGACCCATATACAAACTTGCACCAACTTTTGTCAAGAGGATCAATTTTACAATGTTTGATGCAGACTGCACTCAAATTAGGGCCTCAGGAGTGTAGACAAGGATTTTTTTATTAATTGAACTAGTGACCTACTTATTGACCCAACATGGTCCACATATAAACTTGAGCTAGCCTTTTTCAAGGGGATCAATCTGAAAAATTTTGATGAAGATTGATCCCTAATAGGGGCTTTGGGAGTGTTAACAAGATTTTTCTCTTAATTGACCTAGTGACCTACTTATTGATCCAACATGGCCAATATACGAACTTGCAGTAACTTTTGTCAAGGGGATCCATCTGACAATGATTAATGAAGATTGAACTCAAATTAGGGCCTCAGAAGTGTAAACAATGTTTTTCTATTAATTGACCTAGTAACCTACTTATTGATCCAACATGGCCGATATACGAACTTGTGCTAACTTTTGTCAAGAGGTTCAATTTTACAATGTTTGATACAGGCTGCACTCAAATTAGGGCCTCAGGAGTGTAAACAAGGTTTTTCTATTAATTGAACTAGTGACCGATTTATTGACCCTACATGGCACATATATGAACTTTGGCTAGCTTTTGTCAAGAGGATCATTCTGACCATGTTTGATGAAGATTGAACTCAAATTAGTGCCTCAGGAGTGTTAACAAGGTTTTTCTATTAATTGACCTAGTGACCTACTTATTGAACCAACATGGCCCATATACAAACTTGAGCTAGCATTTGTCAAGGGGATCGATCTGACAATGTTTGATAAAGATTGACCTCAAATAGGGGCTTTGGGAGTGTAAACAAGGTTTTTCTATTAATTGACCTAGTGACCTACTTATTGAACCAACATGGCCCATATACGAACTTGAGCTAGCATTTGTCAAGGGGATCAATCTGAGAATGTTTGATGAAGATTGACCTCAAATAGGGGCTTTGGGAGTGTAAACAAGGTTTTTCTATTAATTGAACTAGTGACCTACTCATTGACCCAACATGGCCCATATATGTTCTTGAGCTAGCTTTGTTCAAGAGGATTAATCCAACAATGTTTGATAAAGATTGACCTCAAATAGGGGCTTTGGTAGTGTAAACAAGGTTTTTGTATTAATTGACCTAGTGACCTACTTTTTGACCCAACATGGCCCCTATTCGAAATTGCGCTAACTTTTGTCAAGAGGATTCATCTGACAATGTTTGATGAAGAATGAACTCAAATTAGGGCCTCAGGAGCATAAACAATGTTTTTCTATTAATTGACCTAGTGACTTTTTTATTGACCCAACATGGCCCCTATAGGAACTTGCGCTAACTTTTGTCAAGAGGATTCATCTGACAATGTTTGATGAAGATTGAACTCAAATTAGGGCCTCAGGAGCGTAAACAAGGTTTTTCTATTAATTGACCTAGTGACTTATTTATTGACCCAACATGGCCCCTATACGAACTTGCGCTAACTTTTGTCAAGAGGATTCATCTGACAATGTTTGATGAAGATTGAACTCAAATGAGGGCCTCAGGAGTGTAAACAAGGTTTTTCTATTAATTTACCTAGTGACCTACTTATTGACCCAAAATGACCCATATACAAACTTGCACTAACTTTTGTCAAGAGGATCAATTTTACAATGTTTGATGCAGACTACACTCAAATTAGGGCCTCAGGAGTGTAGACAAGGATTTTTTTATTAATTGAACTAGTGACCTACTTATTGACCCAACATGGTCCACATATAAACTTGAGCTAGCTTTTGTCAAGGGGATCAATCTGAAAAAGTTTGATGAAGATTGATCTCAAATAGGGGCTTTGGGAGTGTTAACAAGATTTTTCTCTTAATTGACCTAGTGACCTACTTATTGATCCAACATGGCCAATATACGAACTTGCAGTAACTTTTGTCAAGGGGATCCATCTGACAATGATTAATGAAGATTGAACTCAAATTAGGGCCTCAGAAGTGTAAACAATGTTTTTCTATTAATTGACCTAGTAACCTACTTATTGATCCAACATGGCCGATATACGAACTTGCGCTAACTTTTGTCAAGAGGTTCAATTTTACAATGTTTGATACAGACTGCACTCAAATTAGGGCCTCAGGAGTGTAAACAATTTTTTTCTATTAATTGACCTAGTGACCTACTTATTGACCCTACATGGAACATATATGAACTTTGGCTAGCTTTTGCCAAGAGGATCAATCTGACGATGTTTGATGAAGATTGCACCTAAATTGGGGCCTCAGGAGTGTTAACAAAGTTTTTCTATTAATTGACCTAGTGACCTACTTATTGACCCAACATGGCCCATATAAGAACTTGAGCTAGCATTTGTCAAGGGGATCAATCTGAGAATGTTTGATGAAGATTGAACTCAAATTAGTGCCTCAGGAATGTTAACAAGGTTTTTCTATTAATTGACCTAGTGACCTACTTATTGAACCAACATGGCCCATATACAAACTTGAGCTAGCATTTGTCAAGGGGATCGATCTGACAATGTTTGATAAAGATTGACCTCAAATAGGGGCTTTGGGAGTGTAAACAAGGTTTTTCTATTAATTGACCTAGTGACCTACTTATTGACCCAACATGGCCCATATACAAACTTGTGCAAGACTTTCTCAAGAGGATTATTTTGACAGTGTTTAATGATAAACTTGAGCTAGCTTTTGTCATGGGGATCAATCTGACAATGTTTGATGAAGATTGATCTCAAATAGGGGCTTTGGGAATGTTAACAAGATTTTTCTCTTAATTTACCTAGTGACCTACTTATTGAACCAAATTGGCCCATATACGAACTTGAGCAAGATTTTCCCAATAAGATTATTTTGACAATGTTTAATGAAGATTGAACTTAAATTGGGGCCTCAGGAGTGTTATAAAGGTTTGTTTATTAATTGACCTAGTGACCTACTTATTGATCCAACATGGCCAATATACGAACTTGCAGTAACTTTTGTCAAGGGGATCAATCTGACAATGTTTAATGAAGATTGAACTCAAATAAGGGCCTCAGAAGTGTAAACAATGTTTTTCTATTAATTGACCTAGTGACCTACTTATTGATCCAACATGGCCGATATACGAACTTGCGCTAACTTTTGTCAAGAGGTTCAATTTTACAATGTTTGATACAGACTGCACTCAAATTAGGGCCTCAGGAGTGTAAACAATTTTTTTCTATTAATTGAACTAGTGACCGATTTATTGACCCTACATGGCACATACATGAACTTTGGCTAGCTTTTGTCAAGAGGATCATTCTGACCATGTTTGATGAAGATTGCACTTAAATTGGGGCCTCAGGAGTGTTAACAAAGTTTTTCTATTAATTGACCTAGTGACCTACTTATTAACCCAACATGGCCCATATACGAACTTGAGCTAGCATTTGTCAAGGGGATCAATCTGCGAATGTTTGATGAAGATTGATCTCAAATTAGTGAATCAGGAGTGTTAACAAGGTTTTTTTATTAATTGACCTAGTGACCTACTTATTGAACCAACATGGCCCATATATGTTCTTGAGCTAGCTTTGTTCAAAAGGATTAATCCAACAATGTTTGATAAAGATTGACCTCAAATAGGGGCTTTCGGAGTGTAAACAAGGTTTTTCTATTAATTGACCTAGTGACCTACTTTTTGACCCAACATGGCCCCTTTACGAAATTGCGCTAACTTTTGTCAAGAGGATTCATCTGACAATGTTTGATGAAGAATGAACTCAAATTAGGGCCTCTGAAGCGTAAACAAGGTTTTTCTATCAATTGACCTAGTGACTTATTTATTGACCCAACATGGCCCCTATACGAACTTGCGCTAACTTTTGTCAAGAGGATTCATCTTACAATGTTTGATGAAGATTGAACTCAAATTAGGGCCTCAGGAGTGTAAACAAGGTTTTTCTATTAATTTACCTAGTGACACTTATTGACCCAAAATGACCCATATACAAACTTGCACCAACTTTTGTCAAGAGGATCAATTTTACAATGTTTGATGCAGACTGCACTCAAATTAGGGCCTCAGGAGTGTAGACAAGGATTTTTTTATTAATTGAACTAGTGACCTACTTATTGACCCAACATGGTCCACATATAAATTTGAGCTAGCTTTTGTCAAGGGGATCAATGTGAAAAAGTTTGATGAAGATTGATCTCAAATAGGGGCTTTGGGAGTGTTAACAAGATTTTTCTCTTAATTGACCTAGTGACCTACTTATTGATCCAACATGGCCAATATACGAACTTGCAGTAACTTTTGTCAAGGGGATCCATCTGACAATGATTAATGAAGATTGAACTCAAATTAGGGCCTCAGAAATGTAAACATTGTTTTTCTATTAATTGACCTAGTAACCTACTTATTGATCCAACATGGCCAATATACGAACTTGCGCTAACTTTTGTCAAGAGGTTCAATTTTACAATGTTTGATACAGACTGCACTCAAATTAGGGCCTCAGGAGTGTAAACAATTTTTTTCTATTAATTGAACTAGTGACCGATTTATTGACCCTACATGGCACATACATGAACTTTGGCTAGCTTTTGTCAAGAGGATCATTCTGACCATGTTTGATGAAGATTGCACTTAAATTGGGGCCTCAGGAGTGTTAACAAAGTTTTTCTATTAATTGACCTAGTGACCTACTTATTAACCCAACATGGCCCATATACGAACTTGAGCTAGCATTTGTCAAGGGGATCAATCTGCGAATGTTTGATGAAGATTGATCTCAAATTAGTGAATCAGGAGTGTTAACAATGTTTTTTTTATTAATTGACCTAGTGACCTACTTATTGAACCAACATGGCCCATATATGTTCTTGAGCTAGCTTTGTTCAAAAGGATTAATCCAACAATGTTTGATAAAGATTGACCTCAAATAGGGGCTTTCGGAGTGTAAACAAGGTTTTTCTATTAATTGACCTAGTGACCTACTTTTTGACCCAACATGGCCCCTTTACGAAATTGCGCTAACTTTTGTCAAGAGGATTCATCTGACAATGTTTGATGAAGAATGAACTCAAATTAGGGCCTCTGAAGCGTAAACAAGGTTTTTCTATCAATTGACCTAGTGACTTATTTATTGACCCAACATGGCCCCTATACGAACTTGCGCTAACTTTTGTCAAGAGGATTCATCTTACAATGTTTGATGAAGATTGAACTCAAATTAGGGCCTCAGGAGTGTAAACAAGGTTTTTCTATTAATTTACCTAGTGACACTTATTGACCCAAAATGACCCATATACAAACTTGCACCAACTTTTGTCAAGAGGATCAATTTTACAATGTTTGATGCAGACTGCACTCAAATTAGGGCCTCAGGAGTGTAGACAAGGATTTTTTTATTAATTGAACTAGTGACCTACTTATTGACCCAACATGGTCCACATATAAATTTGAGCTAGCTTTTGTCAAGGGGATCAATGTGAAAAAGTTTGATGAAGATTGATCTCAAATAGGGGCTTTGGGAGTGTTAACAAGATTTTTCTCTTAATTGACCTAGTGACCTACTTATTGATCCAACATGGCCAATATACGAACTTGCAGTAACTTTTGTCAAGGGGATCCATCTGACAATGATTAATGAAGATTGAACTCAAATTAGGGCCTCAGAAATGTAAACATTGTTTTTCTATTAATTGACCTAGTAACCTACTTATTGATCCAACATGGCCAATATACGAACTTGCGCTAACTTTTGTCAAGAGGTTCAATTTTACAATGTTTGATACAGACTGCACTCAAATTAGGGCCTCAGGAGTGTAAACAATTTTTTTCTATTAATTGAACTAGTGACCGATTTATTGACCCTACATGGCACATACATGAACTTTGGCTAGCTTTTGTCAAGAGGATCATTCTGACCATGTTTGATGAAGATTGCACTTAAATTGGGGCCTCAGGAGTGTTAACAAAGTTTTTCTATTAATTGACCTAGTGACCTACTTATTAACCCAACATGGCCCATATACGAACTTGAGCTAGCATTTGTCAAGGGGATCAATCTGCGAATGTTTGATGAAGATTGATCTCAAATTAGTGAATCAGGAGTGTTAACAATGTTTTTTTTATTAATTGACCTAGTGACCTACTTATTGAACCAACATGGCCCATATATGTTCTTGAGCTAGCTTTGTTCAAAAGGATTAATCCAACAATGTTTGATAAAGATTGACCTCAAATAGGGGCTTTCGGAGTGTAAACAAGGTTTTTCTATTAATTGACCTAGTGACCTACTTTTTGACCCAACATGGCCCCTTTACGAAATTGCGCTAACTTTTGTCAAGAGGATTCATCTGACAATGTTTGATGAAGAATGAACTCAAATTAGGGCCTCTGAAGCGTAAACAAGGTTTTTCTATCAATTGACCTAGTGACTTATTTATTGACCCAACATGGCCCCTATACGAACTTGCGCTAACTTTTGTCAAGAGGATTCATCTTACAATGTTTGATGAAGATTGAACTCAAATTAGGGCCTCAGGAGTGTAAACAAGGTTTTTCTATTAATTTACCTAGTGACACTTATTGACCCAAAATGACCCATATACAAACTTGCACCAACTTTTGTCAAGAGGATCAATTTTACAATGTTTGATGCAGACTGCACTCAAATTAGGGCCTCAGGAGTGTAGACAAGGATTTTTTTATTAATTGAACTAGTGACCTACTTATTGACCCAACATGGTCCACATATAAACTTGAGCTAGCCTTTGTCAAGGGGATCAATCTGAAAAATTTTGATGAAGATTGATCTCAAATAGGGGCTTTGGGAGTGTTAACAAGATTTTTCTCTTAATTGACCTAGTGACCTACTTATTGATCCAACATGGCCAATATACGAACTTGCAGTAACTTTTGTCAAGGGGATCCATCTGACAATGATTAATGAAGATTGAACTCAAATTAGGGCCTCAGAAGTGTAAACAATGTTTTTCTATTAATTGACCTAGTAACCTACTTATTGATCCAACATGGCCGATATACGAACTTGCGCTAACTTTTGTCAAGAGGTTCAATTTTACAATGTTTGATACAGACTGCACTCAAATTAGGGCCTCAGGAGTGTAAACAAGGTTTTTCTATTAATTGAACTAGTGACCGATTTATTGACCCTACATGGCACATATATGAACTTTGGCTAGCTTTTGTCAAGAGGATCATTCTGACCATGTTTGATGAAGATTGAACTCAAATTAGTGCCTCAGGAGTGTTAACAAGGTTTTTCTATTAATTGACCTAGTGACCTACTTATTGAACCAACATGGCCCATATACAAACTTGAGCTAGCATTTGTCAAGGGGATCGATCTGACAATGTTTGATAAAGATTGACCTCAAATAGGGGCTTTGGGAGTGTAAACAAGGTTTTTCTATTAATTGACCTAGTGACCTACTTATTGGACCAACATGGCCCATATACGAACTTGAGCTAGCATTTGTCAAGGGGATCAATCTGAGAATGTTTGATGAAGATTGACCTCAAATAGGGGCTTTGGGAGTGTAAACAAGGTTTTTCTATTAATTGAACTAGTGACCTACTCATTGACCCAACATGGCCCATATATGTTCTTGAGCTAGCTTTGTTCAAGAGGATTAATCCAACAATGTTTGATAAAGATTGACCTCAAATAGGGGCTTTGGTAGTGTAAACAAGGTTTTTCTATTAATTGACCTAGTGACCTACTTTTTGACCCAACATGGCCCCTATTCGAAATTGCGCTAACTTTTGTCAAGAGGATTCATCTGACAATGTTTGATGAAGAATGAACTCAAATTAGGGCCTCAGGAGCATAAACAATGTTTTTCTATTAATTGACCTAGTGACTTATTTATTGACCCAACATGGCCCCTATAGGAACTTGCGCTAACTTTTGTCAAGAGGATTCATCTGACAATGTTTGATGAAGATTGAACTCAAATTAGGGCCTCAGGAGCGTAAACAAGGTTTTTCTATTAATTGACCTAGTGACTTATTTATTGACCCAACATGGCCCCTATACGAACTTGCGCTAACTTTTGTCAAGAGGATTCATCTGACAATGTTTGATGAAGATTGAACTCAAATGAGGGCCTCAGGAGTGTAAACAAGGTTTTTCTATTAATTTACCTAGTGACCTACTTATTGACCCAAAATGACCCATATACAAACTTGCACTAACTTTTGTCAAGAGGATCAATTTTACAATGTTTGATGCAGACTACACTCAAATTAGGACCTCAGGAGTGTAGACAAGGATTTTTTTTATTAATTGAACTAGTGACCTACTTATTGACCCAACATGGTCCACATATAAACTTGAGCTAGCTTTTGTCAAGGGGATCAATCTGAAAAAGTTTGATGAAGATTGATCTCAAATAGGGGCTTTGGGAGTGTTAACAAGATTTTTCTCTTAATTGACCTAGTGACCTACTTATTGATCCAACATGGCCAATATACGAACTTGCAGTAACTTTTGTCAAGGGGATCCATCTGACAATGATTAATGAAGATTGAACTCAAATTAGGGCCTCAGAAGTGTAAACAATGTTTTTCTATTAATTGACCTAGTAACCTACTTATTGATCCAACATGGCCGATATACGAACTTGCGCTAACTTTTGTCAAGAGTTCAATTTTACAATGTTTGATACAGACTGCACTCAAATTAGGGCCTCAGGAGTGTAAACAATTTTTTTCTATTAATTGACCTAGTGACCTACTTATTGACCCTACATGGCACATATATGAACTTTGGCTAGCTTTTGCCAAGAGGATCAATCTGACCATGTTTGATGAAGATTGCACCTAAATTGGGGCCTCAGGAGTGTTAACAAAGTTTTTCTATTAATTGACCTAGTGACCTACTTATTGACCCAACATGGCCCATATAAGAACTTGAGCTAGCATTTGTCAAGGGGATCAAACTGAGAATGTTTGATGAAGATTGAACTCAAATTAGTGCCTCAGGAATGTTAACAAAGTTTTTCTATTAATTGACCTAGTGACCTACTTATTGAACCAACATGGCCCATATACAAACTTGAGCTAGCATTTGTCAAGGGGATCGATCTGACAATGTTTGATAAAGATTGACCTCAAATAGGGGCTTTGGGAGTGTAAACAAGGTTTTTCTATTAATTGACCTAGTGACCTACTTATTGACCCAACATGGCCCATATACAAACTTGTGCAAGACTTTCTCAAGAGGATTATTTTGACAGTGTTTAATGATAAACTTGAGCTAGCTTTTGTCATGGGGATCAATCTGACAATGTTTGATGAAGATTGATCTCAAATAGGGGCTTTGGGAATGTTAACAAGATTTTTCTCTTAATTTACCTAGTGACCTACTTATTGAACCAAATTGGCCCATATACGAACTTGAGCAAGATTTTCCCAATAAGATTATTTTGACAATGTTTAATGAAGATTGAACTTAAATTGGGGCCTCAGGAGTGTTATAAAGGTTTGTTTATTAATTGACCTAGTGACCTACTTATTGACCTAACATGGACCATATAAAAATTTGAGCTACCTTTCGACAAGAGGATCCATCTGACAATGTTTGATGAAGATTGCCCTCAAATTAGGGCCTCAGGAGTGTAAACAAAGTTTTTCAATTAATTGACCTAGTGACCTACTTATTGACCCAACATGGAGAATATGTGAACTTGAACTAGCTTTTATGAAGAGGATCAATCTAACAATGTTTGATGAAGATTGAACTCAAATAAGGGCTTTGGGAGTGTTAACAAGGTGTTTCTATTAATTGACCTAGTGACCTACTTATTGACCCAACATGGCCCATATACAAACTTGTGCAAGAATTTCTCAAGAGGATTATTTTGACAGTGTTTAATGAAGATTGCACCTAAATTGGGGCCTCAGGAGTGTTAACAAGGCTTTTGTATTTATTGATCTAGTGACCTACTAATTGACCCAACATGGCCCATATAAAATCTTGAGCTACCTTTTGTCAAGAGGATCTATCTGACAATGTTCGATGAAGATTGCATTCAAATTAGGGCCTCAGGAGTGTAGCAAGTTTTTTCTATTAATTGACCTAGTGACCTACTTATTGACCTAACATGGCCCATATACGACCTTGAACTAGGTTTTATCAAGAGGATCAATCTGACAATGTTTGATGACGATTGCTCTTAAATTGGGGCCTCAGAAGTGTTAACAAGGTTTTTCTATTTATTGACCTAGTTACCTACTTATTGGCCCAACATGGCCCATATACGAACTTTAGCTAGCTTTTGTTAAGAGGATGATTCTGAGCAAGTTTGGTTAAGATTGGATTCAAATTGTGGCCTCAGGAGTGTTAACGATCAAAAGTTCAAAATTGGGATTTAAGATTACACGTTACCAAACAGGGGAAAAACTTTTTTTTGTTTGTTTGTTTGTTTATTTGTTAAGAGCATTGATAATGTTTGGAGCAATAATTTCATAAAGAACACAGTCTTGTTACAGTTATTGAGGCCATTAAATGGTTCTATCATATTTTTTAAAAGATTAAAATATCAAAACTTAAGATAATGAACCTGACAATGATAATAAATGTATCGGGGAAATATTATTTTGCAGTTTGGCTATTATCTATCTTCAGTAAACAATTGGATTTTATAATCAATCAAAAGCTGCAACTTAATGCACCACTAAAATACACATGCTATGCTATGCTATATGCTCACTCTTCAAGAAGGTGAGCTTAACAATCCTATATATGAACATACCTGATCTTCTTTGAATTAAGTAAATAACACTCTTCCAGATATGATTTTTACTTGATAATTTACAATTAAGTGCACATTACCAAAATTTGAAACTGAAGATACAAATAAAATATATCACAGCTATTGTCAATGACTACAATATTAATGCACAAAGCTACTTTTATCTATTTAAATTATAAAACATTACAAATTGAAATTAAATCCTCCTGTAATGTACCAAAATTTTCATAGTGGAAAGGAAATATTTTAAATTCAAATAAGCTATCAGGAAAAGAAAATAGCATATTTCATTTGCCATGGATGCTCAATATAATTTAAATGGCCTTGATGGCCCTAAGGAATTACAAAAGTACACTTATGAATCACTTCTCACCATCTAGGTTCAAATCCCACTCCAACAGATCATAGTGCGAGAAAGTTGTCAGTTCACTTGACAAAGGTTTTCTCTGAGTAATCTAATTTCCTCCATTATCCCAGACCTGACCACCTCAGTATAGATAAAAAAATCTTGACTTGGGCATAAAACATCCTTACTCAACTCAAAATATTTAGAAATTAACTAAAATGATATTTTTATCTGATAATGAAAATAATGATAATTTTTCATTAAATATATCAAATCTTTAATGACAGATAGTTCAGAAAAGATTAATGAAGCTGAAATATCATTAGTCCATAGAAAAATATGATCTCCCCTGGTTAAGAATATCTGTAATGACTGATTACATGTACTTGTATTACTAAAATTAAAATGATAGCATTAAAGTACACCAAAATAAAAAAGTTAAACCGGAATAAAACATGTAAATTTACCTTATTGCTAAAAGGGAAGAAAGGATGGAAAGAAGGAATAAAGGAAGGAGTGAGTGATTTGTAGCATGTATAACCATGTAGGTTTGAGAAATTATAGTTAAGAATAAGGAAATAATCAAAATAATAAATGCTGGAAAATAAATAAATAAATGAATGAATGAATGAATGAATGAATGAAGTTATAACCATGTAATATGGGGAAATATTGAATACTAGTATATTGTTTATATAAGAATAAATAAAAAAAAAACAAATAAATGAATAAATAATGAATGAATGAATGAATGAATGAATGAATGAAATTATCACCAAGTACCATGGGAAAATATTGAATACTAGTCTATTGTTTATATAAGAATAAATAAATAAATAAATAAATAAATAAATAAATAAATTAGTGAATGAATGAATGAATACATTTAATTAAAAAAAAGTTTATATATATTAATATATAAGTAAGATTTCCACAAGGCATTTTAAAAACAGGACCTACCACTGCGGTAGCTCAGTTGGTAGAGTGCTCGCTCCGTAAGTGGAAGGTCGTGGGTTCGAACCCCGGCCGGGTCTGACCCAAGACTTGAAAGTGGGTAGTGACTGTTCTTTCGCCAAGAACTCGGCATTACCAAACGAAAGTCACAGTTCTTTCAGATGGGAACTTAAAATAAACGAGGTCCTCTGTCATGGCAGGCATGGCACGATAAAGAACCCTGCTGTATAATGCCATCAACGCAACGCACAGGCAAAATTTCTGCACTTTCGCCTATAGCTGGTGACGTCTCGATATAAGTGAAATATTCTTGACTGAGACATTAAACACCATTACTCAACTCTCAACTCAAAAACAAGACCCCATAAGTTTATTTCAAATAAAAATAAAAATTCAAACTACAAGTAATTTTTTTTCTGTGCATGTTAAAAATCCATTGTTTTTTTTTTTGTTTATTTATTTATTTATTTACTTCTTTTTTTTAGATGTTTCTTTATTAATTAATTAAATAATTAACTGTTTAGGCACCAAGTTTAAATTCTCCTTCATATACATGTCACAATAAGAACTTAAATATAAACATTTTCAACATATATCAATAAAACTAATTAAATGACTGGACATTTCACTCATGATAATTATATAATTATGTAAGTAAATTGTACTAGATAAAACCATCCCAGCAATAGATAAGTAACAGTTTCTGGACAGCAGTTTAGGTATATCAGGTAAATATTTGATCTGATTGAGGAGTGCATACATATACTAGTATTACCACTGTATAAGAATGAGTACTTCTATCTTAAATAATGGTTTACTATCAGTTGACAATATTTATGCATGAAGTTCATATTGAAATAGAAGCACAACAAACATGACTATAACTAAAGTTCTAGGGTATTTCTTACATAGATTTTAAAATTTCACAAATTGAGATTCCCCTACCCCGTATGTGCACTGCATTAGTAATAATACAAATATAACTTAGATAACTTGTGATTGGACATGGGTTGGTATGTTTGTGTTTTATTATACAACTGAAGGGCTGTCATTACAGATCGAGTTTAAGAACTTGATAGTACATACTCTGCCTGAACCACTATACACAGGGAGCAGACAATCATATAACCTGTCCATGGACCAGCATCACTAACCCAATGACTTGCATTATAATGTATCTGAACTCAAAAGTAAACCTTTTTACCAAACCTGACATGAACATCCATATATGGCACATAATGTCATCATCAACTGTAATGAGTGTTTATTTCCATGAAGGAATAAAGTACACAAATCAATAAAAAGATGAATGACTATGAAGCAAACTAAAAACAAATTGTTTACTAGAAAGCAAATGTGAAAAAACACATGCCTTAGGCCTAGCTTAAAAAATTCTTTGTTTGCTGTTGTCTGAAACCATGCTATCCACATGTGGGTAGGTAGGTAGGGAAAAAGGTTTTTTTTTTTTTTTTTTTTTTTTTTTTTTTTGAACAAAAAAAAAAAAAAAAAAAAAACTTTTACACTTTTGAAAAAAGTATAAATTAGTTTCATATGTCTCTTAAAATACATTTTGCATTTTGTGTTAACTAAAGGCTTTTTGTTTCATTGAAGAAACAGAGTGGAATTTTTATATTACTGTATTTAAAACAAAATAAAATAATGATGGCATTAAATTTTTGGGTAGGAGCATTTCAAGTGGATTGGGCAAACAAAGTTAATTTTATTTTTGGCCTTACATGAAAAAAATGCATAGTAAATAGACTAAAGTATTTACTTTTTGCAGAAACTTTTTTTATTTTTTTTTTTTTTACAGCAGGGCTGGATTATTGCAAACTACAGTATATGTTATGGAAAGCTCAAAATTAAATTTTTCTGACAGATATCTAAATGTGAAGTATTTTTGATTATGTCTTGGCACAAAATCAGTCTTACCCATGCAATAAGGCATGAGTCTAGTACTTCCAGGTCAAAGGTTCCTCCCCCGCGAATGTAGTACCAGTGTTTTTTTAAAAGTTTTTTTTTTTTCATTTTTTTTCTCAAGATCTGTGTGGTCAGTTTGAATGAAATAAAGACATGTATGGAAAGGGTGGACCTTAAACTTGAAGAAACAGCCAGAGTCAAGAGTGTGGTGCATCTTGAAAAGGAGGTGAGATGTGATGAGTAAAGTGCCATGAATACAGCCATTTTTAATCTGACATTGGATTCATACACAGCCTGTTTACTTGTTGCTAAGGTAGCGAAAAATTTCTCTGGTCGACACATGTTGAGCTTTTGATATGTTATTTAGCTCATTTAGACGAACATTTCCATACCAACTTTTAACCCCCTCTGATACTTAATGTTATTCTAATTCCCCTATTATGTTATAATGTAAGCCTATGGAAAAATAATTGTAGAATCTGGCCTGTCAGATGCGGGGGGGGGGGGGGTACCTGTCAACGAGAGGGCCATATCTCTCTTGTTTGTTCATGTAGAACCCTGAAATTTGGCCAATATGTGCAGTAGACAATGAACTTTAATATCATGTATTTACTTTTTAAAAATTTAAATTTTTAATATTTTTAAAATATTTAAATTTATTTAAATTTAATTTTTTCAAATTTTTAAGGATGGGGTATCCCTGGGGCCCCCTTTCAGCCTCATTTTCAAATGAAAAGTTATAATGGAGGCATTTGTTTCAAAAGTATCAAAGAAAACTCACTGAAAATTCCATTCCAGCACCGAATGGAGAATGTAGATTGTGGGTTGACCTTGACCCCTTGCATAAATATGGGAATGTTTGTTTTAAACACCCAGGAACGGGGAGATGGGTCAACCATTGCAGGCCTAGCAGATTATCTTACATGGTGCACCACCATTTTGTAGATCTGCCCAGGGGTTTGACTTTTCCCATCTATGCCATAATTGTAGATGTATTAATCCAGATCACATCAATTTAGAGAGGCATATTGTAAATAATTACAGACTGAAGTGCAAGAACCTCGGATATTGTACCAGAGACCACAATGGGGAGCCCGATTGTCGCCTTGACCTTCACATTTCCTGAGGTAAGTTGTATAAACACCTGTCTGTCTGTCTGTCTGTCCGTCCGTCCGTCCATACATCCGTCTGTCCATCTGGTCTTCCCACCCTCCCTTATGATATGATTACAACTTAGATCTTTTCGAAGAACATGGATCGCCCTATAAGGGCGGTTTTTGTTTGATTTGGTTGTTCTGTTGTGTTGTGTTGTCTTGTCTTGTCTTGCCTTGCCTTGTCTTTCATCTGGAGTAGGTATGATCTAGCTGTCCTTTCTTGTAGTCTGTTTCAATTCCACCAGATTCTTTATATCTCTTGTGGGCATAGGATGTCTCTCCCAAGTTGTTTTATTCTTCTGTTTTTCACCTCAGGTCTTTTGTTGTACTCTCTCTTGTATTCCTCTGCCTTTCCCATCTGTATAAGTGAGTGTTTGGCTAATGGTGAGAGGTCCACTCCAACATTGGTACATTTTTCAATTGTTGATTTTCCTGTTGTGTTATTTACTCTGTGGATGGTTGAAGCCACTCTACCTGGTAGGTTTCTTGAAAAGTTCACATTCTTTGGCAATGAAACACTGAGTGATCTGTTAACTGCTTCATTTTTTTGAGTGTCTGTGTTCAATCTCATGTCCATGAAGGCCTCCTCACTCAACCGCATCTTTAAAATCTCCAACATCAGGTCTTTGTCGGTCATATTTAGTTGATTGATTTTGCTGGTTGCCAAGTGAAAAGATCTGTTCCACCAGTTCTTTTGGTCTCCTCCTTCACATACTATGGCATGTCTTCTACACATAGAACAGTCCCCTGCATAGCATCTTAAAGTGGCTTCCATTACTTTTGGTAACTTCTTCTTTATTTCAGTCATGTTGCCTGCATAATCATGCATCATCTTCTTATAAATCATACTGCATCTTGATTTTACATCCTTACTAAGGTCTAACTGTGCTTCTCTCTGTCCTGCCTTTGTTCTTTTCCAGGCAAACATCTGGTCACTAAATTTAGCTGATTGACATTTTCTGAACTGTCCTTGTGCCACATGTGTTGGATCAGCAAGTCTCTCCACACTCCAGTCTGGATTTACTTCACTGATACATAATTTAGTCCCCCTGCTCCCCATGCCATCTGAATCTGTTGTGGCAACTTGATGTGGCTTTCATCAATTAAAACTTTTCAGCAAGTGTTTTTCCTATTTCATATGTCTGAGAGTGGAACTGGCTTTGATAAGTTGATGTACAGTCTTCATGGCCATCCGGACAGGTAACTTCATATCCCCTATTCCTCAACCATTGTCCCTTCCAGCACAGTTTATTCTGTATAGCTGCACCAATGATGTACTTCTTGTCACTGGTTGTCTCTATTGCTAGTCCATTGGCTTGAGATGCATTTTGTCCTGGTTTTCTTCTACTTGCGATCTGTATAGAGTTGTATCTTACATCCATTGAAATGTTTAGTTGAGACGGATCTTCAACTCCTCGTTCCACATTGATTTCTTTCACTTGTTGAATCTTTGCTGACATGTCCCTCTGGTTCAATTCTGTTGTGGCCCTGCTAACTTTGTTTGATGTAGTCTGCATGCTTTGTATGGCTGGGGGTGGTACATCCATTGAAGCAAGTAGTAGTCTGGCCTTAGTGTTTCCTATTGGTGTGTCTTGAAGTCCAATAGCTAAGGAATAGTTTGGTGCAGCTGGGTTGCTCCCTGGTAGGTTTGTCTTGATTTCCTTGTAGAGCTTGTACTCAGCTGACTGGAAATTACAAGTTTTACACATCAGTGTGTACTTCCAGCATATTCCCCATTTGGTCTGCTTGGCTATGGTGAAATATGGGTTGCTACAGTCACTTGCTTCATATGTGTGGTATCTGTAGACATCATTCATCATCTTTAGTAATTCTTCATTATCTACAAGTCTCATGCCTTTTATCTCATCTTCTTTTTTCATCTGTTTCAGGTCAGGATCACAGGAAGAAGACTTGGGTCGCAGTATCTTAGCAGTACCAGTGTTTCCTTCACAGTCTGGAACAGTAACACATTCACCATCCAATCCTGTTTTGGTTACCATGGAATACATATCTGAAGATAGCCTTTTCCACCCAGTGGATCCAGATGATGTACTTGGAACTGGTTCAGAATCAGTCTCCATGACATCTAGGTTTGCTATATATCTTCTATTAGGACCAGTCTGGTTCTTCTTAAACTGTGTAACTTTACGCCCTTTATCCACCCTTCATGTTGCAGTCTCAAAACTTGAATGACCAGCCTCCCCACTTTTCCTCTACTTAACTGCTGTGGTTGCATATTGTCAGTAAGCCATAGGTATCTCCTGTAAATTGTCAAACACCAATGCCATCCTCTGCTTCATGGCTAAGTCAGAGCCAATATACATAACCTGGACACTGGCATGTGTCAAGGTAGAGTTTTGTCCCCTTGACTGTCTAGACTCAGCTGTTGTTAATTGGACAGCTAGAGGAATGTTATATAACATACAAGTCAAGACACTTAAGATTGGGCTACTGTATGATAATTCATTTGACAGGCACAGTCATTTCAGTTTTGAGATATGATTGATTAAAGTTTGAAAAAAAAAAAAATTAATATTTAAAAAATATTAAAAATTATTAAAAATAAGTGAAAAATATGAAATTGTACAAATTCAGAATTTGAATGGTGTGAATAAAAGAGGACTTTATTTGTGCTTAAAATCACACATAAATCAAGTTGGTTTGTTTTGAAAAAGTATTAATTTTTTGCCCAATATCAATTTGGCCCCCATTAGTGAGATTTGAACCAATTTTTCTATCTTAGTCAGTTTACAGGTGGTGTGGAAACAGACTATAAAAAGTCATTGACAATTAAAAACACTTTGAAATTTTCAATAACAAATGTATAAACACATTTGAATAAAGTGTGAAATTTGAATTGATTCGGTTGAAAACTGAAAATCTGACAGGCATGAGTCCTAGTACTTCCAGGTCAAAGAGGTCCCCCCCCCCCCACGAATGTAGTACCAGTGTTTTTTAAAAGGTTTTTTTTTTTCATTTTTTTTCTCAAGATCTGTGTGGGTCAGTTTGTATGAAATACATGAATGGAAAGGGTGGACCTTAAACTTGAAGAAACAGCCAGAGTCAAGAGTGTGGTGCATCTTGAAAAGGAGGTGGGATGTGATGAGTAAAGTGGCCATGAATACAGCCATTTTTAATCTGACATTGGCTATAGGCCAAAGTGCAGAAATTTTGCCTGTGCAATGGCATGATTATTTTCCATGGTTGCACTAATGGCATTATACAGCAGGTTTTTTTTTTTTTTTTTTTTTTTTATAATGCCATGTCTGCCATGACACGGGACCTCGTTTCTTTTAAGTTCCCATCCGAAAGAACCGTGACTTTCATTTTGTAATGCCGAGTGCTTGGTGAAAGAACAGTCACTACCCACTTTCAAGTCTTGGGTCAGACCTAGGCCTGGCCGGGATTCAAGCCACTTATGAGCTGAGTTGAGTAATGGTGTTTAACCCTTTAATTGGCAGATACGCCAAACTACGCCATCCTGATTTTTGGAGGGTCTGTTGCACAATGTTTGGTGTAAAATTGTTAAAACTTGACCAATTGATGTAAATTTGGTACCATATGAAACTAGAGAAAATTGTCAACAAATCATATTCTTCGAGTTTTTTTATACGGAATATATTTTTTCGATTTTTTAAATTGAAAATTACGAAGCGATCCCGGTCCTGACGCAGTGAAAAAATTAGGAGTGCCCAAAAAGTACGGAAAAAGTAATTCGTTCAAACTTTGAAATTAAGTTTCAAACCCAAATAAAAACCACATATTTATGAAAAGCAGGAAAAGGTTGTTCGATTTATGTAAAGAAATAATAACTTGAGCCATAAATAACATCGAATTTGTTACTTCGAACAGCTACCACTTTTGATATTTATCATGTTTTTTTGACGTTTTTGCCTTCACCGGAAAAGCAAAACGTTTCGTTCTTATTTTACATGGTGGCACTGTTTGATGCATCTTTTTAAGTGAATTTTCGAACTTTGATTGACAAATTTTATGCAATTAAAAAGGATTTTTTTCTTTTTTATATCGTGACATATAAAAAATT
>JARBDR010000042.1:0-26167 GCA_029721355.1 Tegillarca granosa
ATTTTAAAAAATATCCAACCCCAAGAACCTTTTCTTTGTCACCACCGGAATTTGACACCATAAAAATGTATGATTTTTAACATAAAAAAAGCCCAATACATTGGATGAAAAATTTTGCTTACAAACTGCTAAAGTCAACGTGGTCGTGAAGAAAAATATAATAAATTAAACTTGATATTTAGATTGCTATTTATTCACTATCATGGTTTCACAATACAACGCATGCTCCTTACGTTCTTTGACGTGCGACGAAGTTTTTACTTTGGTGTTTTGTTTTTTTTTTTTCGATTGTAATTTGGACATGTACTGGTATGTTTGTGTTTTATTATAATTAATTAACAGGTTACGAAATCACTTAACTATTGGAAGGGGCATGTTTAAGTTGGTCAGTTTTCACAACTTTTTTTTTTTTTTTTTTTTTTTTTTTTTTTTTTTTTTTTTTTTTTTTGATATTGTGATTTGAAGATGAACCACGTGTTTCATTAATTTAACGAAAATTAAAGAATACCAGGCATAAAACTACGGTGGCACAGAGGTGACATGAAAAATATTTTCCCTATTACGTGCGCACGTATTACCTTTTACGTGCGCCCGTAGTAACCAATACGTGCGCACGTAAAAGGTAATACGTGCGCACGTCATAGGAAAAATATATTTCATGTCACCTCTGTGCCACCGTATAAAACTCTATATTTTGACAAATTTATGTCTTGGTAAAAAACAAAACGTCTAATGTGTACCTACTGACCTTAATCACAAGGAAGTTACATCAATAATAAAAACAAACGTTAAACATAATAAAACACATAAAATAAATGTTGGTGGACAGGGAAGAAAGCCATCCAAATTTGTAATACATACTAGTAATTATTGTTGTACAAAGTTTCTGATTTATGGGCCGGAACTTTAACAAAGGTTGTTTTATCCGGTTTTTATTTTACAATAACAACGGTATAAACAAACGTTGTGTACATATAAATAAAATAAATAAATAAATAAATCGAACCCACGACCACCCATTTACGAAGCGAGCTCTCCATCAACTGAGCTACCGCAGTTGTTTACAGTGAGAGGTTATTCTTTTTCGTTATTTAAAATCTTAAATTTTATGATAAAATATTAAAAGATACATTTTTCCACAAAATCTAGCACAATTTGACTATTGATTTGAAAAAATATGTAAGATTTTAATTTTAGTTGTAAAATAATTTATTTAAGGTTTAACAACTTTGTTCAATTAATACTCGCAAATTGTATAAGATTTGGGATCTGTAATATAATGTAAACATTGTTTTAGATGACGAATGACAAAGACATTTCATTGATAAATAATTTAGATGTAATGTTTGATAAAAAAATAACAAAAATTATCGTCGGTTTAACTGTTATACGTAATTACAAACACCTTCATACTTTTTCAGAGTTGGATCTGTCCGAGTAGAAATTGACTCCTAGGCGGCAAAAGGCTCTTAATTCATCAGCCTGAACCCCCCCCCCCCCACACACACACACACACTAACGCTCGTACACTAAAAGGCAAAGATATTGATAGTCATTTTAATGTCTACCCTACAATTTCGAAACTTCTATATTAAACTGAGTTATGGTCTCATTTTTTAAATATTTTATTTTGCGCGTGTGTTGCAACCGGAAATTGGGAAATTGGTAACAGATATGACCGGAACTCGTTGATAAGTGTCTAACATAAAAAGAGAAAATGATTTAGAAGTGTTTAGTTTAAACCTGCAATCTTCAGTTGATGTCATTCCAGCTAAATAAATGAAGTAGAAATTATAATAAAAATGTTTGACAAGGGGAAAATAATTCTTATCATTTTTCAGATGAATTTTACACTTTCTGATTGGATAACAAGGTCTTTGTAAATATCGATATTACAAATTTACAAAGGTAAAAAATAATTTACTCGGGTAGTGAGAAAGAGTGAAAAGTACGGTAATGGCCGCCACCAATCTGTTCAACTGGGCAAAAAAAAAAAAAAAAAAAAAAAAAAAAAACAGAATAAAATTTACGCTTGGTTTGTAAATATCAATCAATTTGAGCCACTGCGGTAGCTCAGTTGGTAGAGTGCTTGTTCCGTAAGTGGAAGGTCGTGGGTTCGAGCCCCGGCCGGGTCTGACCCAAGACTTGAAAGTGGGTAGTGACTATTCTTTCGCCAAGCACTCGGCATTACGAAATGAAAGTCACGGTTCTTTCGGATGGGAACTTAAAATAAACGAGGTCCCGTATATGGCAGGCATGGCACGATAAAGAACCCTGCTGTATAATGCCATCAGCGCAACGCACAGGCAAAATTTCTGCACTTTCGCCTATAGCTGGCGACGTCTCGATATAAGTGAAATATTCTGACTGGGACGTTTAACACCATTACTCACCTCAACTCAATCAATTTGACACATGTATATGGTGGCACAGAGGTAACATGAAATATATTTTTCGTATTACGTGCGCACGCGTTACCTATTACCTTTTACTTGCGCAGGTAGAAACCAAAGGTAATACGTGTGCACGTAATAGGTTAAAACGTGCGCACGTTTTTGTTTCTAAGTGCGCACGTAATAGGTATTACGTGCGCACGTAAAATGTTTATACGTGCGCACGTAAGTAGGTAATGCGTGTGCACGTAAAAGGTTTATACGTGCGGACGTTAATATAGAAAAGCATATTTCATGTCACCTCTGTGCCACCGTACATATGGTATATGCAGTGTTGTTTAATCTTGAATGTCTGGTTAATTTTTGCGAGTTTGTTTCCGATATTATTATTATACATCGCTTGGTGACTGGATACACGGCGAAAGGGAAGTAACTCTCACAATGTTTATATTCTGTTGGCGAGTATCTCGAAGCTGTCTTAAGACTTATTAATACCTAACGTGTACTTGCGATGATCTTAAAAAGTTCACCGGTATCTCGAAGCATTCGTAGTAGTACCGTAACCGGAACGTTCTCTTAACTTTAAGAGGAGATGGACCTCACTTAACTCTTACTAACGATCCGTATTCACGTGGTAGAAGAAAGATAGCATTGTCTAAAATTGATAATTGTGCCAATAATTGAATTAAACGCTTAAACTGTATTAATTCTCTCTCTCTCTCTCTCTCTCTCTCTCTCTCTCTCTCTCTCTCCTTCTCTCTCTCTCTCTCTCTCTCTCTCTCTCTCTCTCTCTCTCTCTCTCTCTCTCTCTCTCTCTCTCTCTCTCTCTCTCAGGAAAAGTGTAATAACTCTTTCCATTTCTGAGAAAAAATGCAATAATTAACTCTCTCTCTCTCTCTCTCTCTCTCTCTCTCTCTCTCTCTCTCTCTCTCTCTCTCTCTCTCTCTCTGTGTGTGTGTGTGTGTGTGTGTGTGTGTGTATGTGTGTGTGTGTGTGTGTGTGTGTGTGTGTGAAAATGTAGTAATTCACACACACGCTCTCTCTCTCATTGAAAAAATGTAAACTACTTTTGAGGAAAAGTGATCTCTCTCTCCCTCTCTTTGATGACGAGTGTAACAACTCTCTCTCTCTCTCTCTCTCTCTCTCTCTCTCTCTCTCTCTCTCTCTCTCTCTCTCTCTCTCTCTCTCTCTCTCTCAGGCGCGCGCTCACATATGAAAACCAATAATTGTATTACAAAAAATTCACATTTGACTTTTTCAAAGTCACTGTTTATTATGTCTTTACCCATGTGGTAGCTCATTTAGTTTGGTGCTTATTCCGTTTGTAGAAGGTTGCCTTCCCTTCACCAGATTTCATTTTTCATTGCAATTTAGCATAGTTATTTTTGACCACTTTTTACCACTTTTTCTATATCTCTTTACCAGTTCTCTTTCCTCTCAAAACAGCATTCTTATTTTTAATAATTAACCTCCATTTCGTTTTTTTCATTTAAAAAAATATTTATTATTATTATTATTATTATTATTATTATTATTATGTGATTAATAGTGTCAGGTTTAGTTCATTGGTATAGTAAGCGGGTGTTACAGGAAATACCCGCTGACCATTACATGTATTCGTTCAGCAACTATTGCAGATGGGATTTTAATAAAAGAAATTGACACCATGTGTTTTGTAAATTGATAGGTCTGCAAAACTAATCCTTCTATTCATCAATAGAAATTTTTAGCATAAATTGTTTAATAAATTGACAATTAGGACCTTTTTTTTTTTTTTTTTTTTTTACATTTCAATTCCATTACTTGTCGAAAAATAAATGTTTAGCTGGTTTATCGATAATTACAGTACCAATATCTTTAGGCTGTTGTATAAATCCATAAAAGACACTGGGTTTTTATTTTTACAACATTTAACGCTTTAAGAATTATTGATCAAGAAGCGATTTACTATTTATTCTTGAATTTTCACCTTGAAAGTCCCGCTTTAACATAATTGACCAATCAATCTAACTGTTACTTACACAATATTACAGATTTTAAGATTTTGTCAACGAAACGAACAGCATGATGTTCCGGACGCAAGGTCTTAGCAACTCCTATCTTAAAAAAGATTTAAGTATGCTTCGAGATACCTGTGTACATCTATCGTAACTTAAATTTAAGATACACGTATAATATGCTTAAGTGTAGGATTAACGAGAGCTTCGAGATACCCGCCCTTGGTCTTCTGCTCGAAACCTTGTCTCTTTTTGTTTTTGTTTACTTGATGTGTAAATATAAGTGCATTGCCAACTATGTTTATCTTTTATCAATTAATTTTTGAAGAGGGCTCTATCTAGATCTCAAGTCTGGTATGCAAACAGTGCCTGGTGCTTAGCAAAAGAAAAGTCACTACATATTTTCATGTCGTGGTCTGACCCGGTCAAGGATCGAACCCCGACAATCCATATACGAAACGACCACTCTCCCACCTAAGCTACCGTAGTGGTTTATTTATTCTTGAGATAAAAACATTAGCCTTACTGAAATCCTGTCAGTGCAATGTATCTGACCTCGCTCGACGGCTAGTGAGAAAGTTAGTATGCCTTCAATTATTTTTTAAGTGCCGGTATAATGACCGAGCGGTCTGCAATGTTTTTCTGCGACATAGTGAGTTTACTAACACCATTTAAGTCGCAATAAGTACACAGTAGTACAATGCAGGTCAGTAATACCTGTCTACTTAAGCATCACACGATTGATCCTTTAGAATTAACAAAAAAGTGTCTATTAATGAAAAGCTGAAACAAATTGCTGACGTGGCGTAAACACCATTCGACCAATCATTTAATAGGGGATACAGTGATCGAGTTGTCTTAAACACCGACTAATCCTAATTTTTTTGGGGGGGTCCGGTTTTCCCATTATTCCAGAATTGTATGAGTGCCTCGATAAGATAAATATATCATTAAGGTCTTACTTGATCACAGAAAAGTCTGCTTAAAAAGGCTCCATTCCAGACTCACAACTTCGATATCATAACATTTTATCAAATACTTAGTACCAAATACATAATTTTCGCATACTTTGGTAGGGCATTAGTCCGAAAATCTGACGGTCTATCTCCAATCTCCAATCGTGCAGTAGACCGTCAGAACGACAAGCGCCTGTTTTCTTGCATCTGTGCGGTGCCTTGAGGAACCGCATGCTATAATTGTAAAAGTTTTAATATAGAGCAGGTAACACCTATTTACTTTAATAATTATATGTTAAAAACTCGACGATGAAGCATATACAATAAAGTTCCTCATGTTTGTTTAAGTGTAACGAATCGATATTATTCCATCAAGCGTAGCAATCAATGAACTTTCAAAATGGCGGAATATAGTCTCGAAACCAAAGTTACTATGAGTTTGTTTTAAATTGTCATATCACGTGATTAATACATTTATTTATAGACAAACACGTGTGCGCTAATTGTATACATAAATCTCGGACGTGGACACAGTGATATTGACAGAATAAGATCCCCAGAATATGTAGTTATTTTTATAACATTAATTAAACATGTGTTATTCTAATAAAGTGTGCAATATATGGACTTTAATGTGTTTTATTCTTTTTAATGGGCAATTATGACCATGATCATCTGTTTCCCAATTGGGACAGAAATTGTCCATGCATACAGATACTCAGTAATTAGAATTAATGACATATCAATGATAACAATATGCTATTTCTGCCAATTCAAGTCTCATGTGTGTTTTGAAAAATACAAATCATATAATAATAATAATAATAATGGTGATGATATGATGATAATATAAACAGTGATATGTAAAATAAACTTTACAATTTAAATCTAAATAACTAATACATTACTTGATCAAGCATGAGAGGTGTAACAGTGTAGCACATGCTTTTTCCAAAACCAGTTGGCAAAACACAAAAAACATCTTTTCCTGCAATTAATTTCTGTACAACATTCTTTTGTTCCTCCTTTAAATCGGGAAGGTTATACTGATCTTTTATCCGTTCAAAAATCGCGATAAAATCGGGTTCCATTGTACTGGTCAGCTGTTTAAGACCGTCGGTTGTTTACATTGACGATATCAATGAATATATCACGTGATAAATCAAATTTGCATAATTTTATAGTAACTTTGTTTCGAGATTATTTTGTGACCTACTTCACTTCATTCAAAATGGCGGTGGGTTTAAATGGAAATAAGTGGTAACTGAAACAAATGGAGTAATTAAGTGTAGAAAATATTGGAATAGACGCCCGATATTTCGTATTATGGAAGATAAATGCTATGGGAATAAAATGTTGTGAAAATAATGGAGGATTATCACCTTAGGAGAGATATAAAACACCGTATGTCGTACTAGGGGTAAGATCGTCAAAATGAACGTTTTTCATATATACCCCGCTCGGTCTTTGATTTTTCCGCCAAGGCAAAAAAATTGAAAAGGATAAATCTCAAGACCGCAGAAATCTCGGTCTAGTAGGGCATAATCTAAGTAAAAAACCAGCTACTCGGAACAAATTTATCCTATCGAAACTCCTCGGATTCAATTTTAGGTTCTCCAAGCTGAGGAGGAATATATTGCAGCAGAATATTGTTTACATAATTGTCATGGAGAGTGAAAAGTATATTATTCTATATATATTGACTTGAGCATAATATCATTCTACTTCCTGTGTGATAGAATTTGTAATCTGCATTTAACCTGCATTATTTATTTTACTTTTAGTTAGGTGTCAGCCAGGATTTTTCATAAAATATAGAAAATGTCGGACTTGTCCCAAAGGATTCTATCAAAAATGTTTCTGGTAAAGCTACATGTATATAAAACGCAATCGTTCAAACACCCGTAAATCCTGTGATTATAAGAAATTTAAAACCTGCATTTAATTTTCACAATTTTATATAGGATGGCATCATGGCTCCGAAACGGCAACATCAGTATAATCCAGAGAGATCTGTTTCTAGATAAGCATGTCGATAATTTTTATTTTTAAAGAATATTCTCCGACTGACATTTACAATGTCTATGAAACGGGACTTCTCTACAAATCGTTACTTTTTAAGGGAGAGGCTTGTCATGGTGGTAAACGAAGCAAGGGACGAATAACTGTTTTGGTTGGATCCAATATGGATTGATCCGACAAACTGGTTCCTCTGGTCATAGGGAAATATAAAAAGCCTAGGTGCTTCAAAGGTGTGTTACGTTTGCCTGTAACATACCGTTTTAACAGAAAATCATGGATAGTGAATTGTACACTGAGTGGGTTCGAACTCTTGATAAAATCGTGACTAAAAAAAAGAAAAATTCTACTTTCCGTCGATAATTGCACAGCTCATCCTGTCATTACTGGACTAAAATCAGTAAAGATTGTGGTCCCCCCAGCACCACTTCAATTCTGCAACCCATGGACCAAGGTGTAATTCGAAACCTCAAAGTTTCATATTGCAAGTGTCTTATTGATTACCTGTTGAAAAACTATGATAAGAATATTAGTAACCCCGTTATTAATTTAAAATTGGCAATCGATTGGCTGCATAGGGCTTGGCACGAGGTTTCACTCAGCTGTGTGCCAAATTGTTTTAAGAAGGCGGGGTTTGTTTTTGACAGTTGTTAATCGGATGATGACCCGGATGATGATCTTCTTCTAAGACAACTACAATTAATGTTAAATAGATTGTCTGAAAATCAGAACACCGAGTCCATCAATGTGAAAGAAGTTATAAATGTTGATTCTGATATAATCGTTTCACAAACTGTAACTGATGAGGACATTGTTAGTGAAATTTTGCACAAAAATGACACTGAGCAGTGCGATGATGATAATAATGATGATGAAATTCCTGTACAAAAAAAATGTCTCGTGCACTAACTCTATAAACTGTATAGACTCTCTGAAACTTTTAATGCAAAAGAGAGGTAATGTACCGACTGAACTGTTCAGTTCTCTCGAGGACTTTTTCAAACAGAGTAACCGTTTTATTTGTGATGTAAATAATGTGTGAAATACAGTTGAATCTCGTTATCTCGAACTCCGCGGGGAAATGCAAAAAGTTCGACTTATCCGAAGTTCGAGATAAACGATGTGAAAAAAAACGGCAAAAAAGGGAAGTAACTCGTACAGATCTATCGGAAGTCACTTCCGGTATTATGTAATGCTTATGTCGACAAAATTCACAGTATTTACCGATGCCTCTGTATCTCTTTTAATACGTGATAAGCAAGTCGGTTACAAAATAGTGTCATTTTCAAGTATTGTGAGATAGTATTCAAGTACAATTTTATTCATAAGTATATCTGTATACCGCTGACAAGTACATGGACTATGTTGCTTTCCAGGTACAAAATATTGTTTACTGTTTTTTTAATAAAAGTGAAATACGTGTGTTAAGTACATTTGTTTTCAGCTACAATGTTCCAGCTGTAGGAATGAAAATTAAAAAAAAAATAAAGTAAATATTGTTTATTACACAAAATATCAATAAATTAATATCAAAACAATTCAACCATACAATCATCACTTTAATCCATAAATAATCATGAAAAGAATAAAAGAATGTCAATGTTCATTTCGTAAACATCATGTAAACTTTTCACGCATTAGCACTATACTTTCAATAAGGTTAATAACAAGAGCACTAATTTTAAAAATTTTAAACTTGACTATCCCCCCAGTACTAGGACCGGGTCCTTCATCCAGTTTATTTGTAGCAGGTTCACTTAATGACATGTTTAAACGCATTGGTAAATGATAGATTTATGCATTTTGTTTTATAAGATTTTCTTTTTTACTCAAAATCTGTCAATAACTGATTACACTATTGTATTTTACCGACAAACAGCGAGTCCGTTTTGTTCCGCATTCCGGTTTCGCTTTGTGTACTTTAATCACCCCAAGCTTCCAGTTGTTTTGATTGATGTTCACATCACACAACCACGATGTTAAGCTTGGCAGTAATTAAAACACCCGTTAATTTTCTTGATGTTTATTTTTTTATGCAACGATAATAATTAACGGATTAAAGAAATCAGAAGGTCAGTGCAGTTTAATAATAATGAATGTATTGGTTTTAAATCAACAGTGCCGACAGTCACTAGATTTTTAAAATTAATTAAATCTACCAAAAAATATTTTCTTAAAATTTTTGTTCGAGTTAACGAATGTTATTTTTCTAGGATTTTCATTCATGGGGACGAAAAATTTGTTCGACATATCCGGAAATTCGAGATATCCGAGTTCGAGATAACCGGAGTTATTTTAGTTAAATAAAGAACAACTCTGTCCGGACTTTTTCTAAAAGTTCGACTTATCCGAAAGTTCGAGATAACGAGATTCAACTGTATGTAAATAATGTGCAAAATAACCTGGAATAACATTTTATAGGACTTAAGTCAGGATAATAAGGATATTAAATCAACAATAACGTTAGTACATGTCTTTGTTATATACTCATTAGTTAAAGTCATTTTACTTCCCCGACTTCCGGTTTCGGATATAACCAGTATCGGCTATAACGAGGTGATCGATCAGCCCCCTACAATTTCGTTATAACCGTAGTTGACTGTACTAGTTTTATGTTTAACAGTACAAGGTTTAAATACGTTGTTTATAAGAACATATTTTTTTTTGCATTATTTCATTTGTAATTTTCAAAATGATTGAAGTATAAATAAAAGTATAAATTTTACAACCATAAACTAATCTTAAATGACTGACTTATATATGTAATTGAGTTTACGTCAAATTCAAGAATATTTCACTTATATCGAGACGTCACAAGCTATAGGTAAAGTGGCAGAAATTTTGCAATGCGCTAAGGGTAATGGACTGGAAGGGTGTTTTAGCGTGCCCCGCCTGCAGTGACTAGGGGAATCGTTTTAATGTTTCCTCCGAAGGACCCCTTAACTTTCATTTCTCACTCTCGAGTGCTTGTCTAAAGAACAGTAAGTACCAATTTTTAAGTCTTGGTCAGACCCAGCCGGGTCTAGAATCCTGATCTCCCACATATCAAGCGGTCACTCTACAAACAGAGCTACCGTAGTGGTATCTTATCCTTAATTTGTATATGATAATCGAAACATTTTAACAGCTTCAACCAGCAAAACCATCAAAAATACAATAGGAGTGCAGTTGAGTGGAGTAATTGTGTTTTACGCCCAAGTAAAGAATCTTTCACTTATTTCGAGGAGGTCAGTTCTGGTATGGTGGAGGAAACCGAAGTGCCCGGAGAAAACCACCGACCTTCGGCAAGCAAACAGACAAACTGACAAACAGACACACTAGGATCTGTCCCAAGTGGGGTTCGAACCCAGGCGCTTTAGACAACTAGACAAATCGAAACATTTTAACAGCTTCAACCAGCAAAACCCTCAAAAATACAATGGGAGTGCAGTTGAGTGGAGTAATGGTGTTTTACGCCCAAGTAAAGAATCTTTCACTTATTTCGAGGAGGTCAGTTCTGGTATGGTGGAGGAAACCGAAGTGCCCGGAGAAAACAACCGACCTTCGGCAAGCAAACAGACAAACTGACAAACAGACTCACTAGGATCTGTCCCAAGTTGGATTCGAACCCAGGCGCTTTAGACAACTCGGCCACCGAAGCCCCTAAAAATGCAATGGGACATTGGAATATTATGAACACTGTTAGCAGTAGATGCTACAAAGTTCGCATATTATTTCAGATAAACCTGAATTATTATTATTATTAATATTATTTTTATTATTATTATTGGTCGATCATAAGATATAAACTTTGAAATTCGTAGTGAAGCCAGTGGTTAAAAATTTCCGACTTTGGACAGGCATTTAGATATATGGCCAGTGACGTAATGAAATTACTATTGGTGGACCCAAATCATCCGAATTATATTGCATACAGCCGTGTTTCAATTTAAACAATTAATATAAACCTAATTCAATCAAACAATGAACATTTTTTTAAAAATCATTAATATCTTTCTCCACAACACAGAGGTTAACCCCATATAAATATAACATTCATAAGAGGGTGATATTGCATATTTTCACCCTGAGGAACCATTGTCAACCGAGGCGAAGCCAAATGTCTTTCTCCAGATATAACGTACAGGCAAAATTTCTACACTTTCGTCTATAGCTGGCGACGTCTCGATATAAGTGAAATATTCTTGACTGGACGTTAAACACCATTACTCAACTCTACTCACTCAATTTGCACGTGCTACACTAGTCAATATATATATATATATATATATATATATATATATATATATATATATATATATATATATATATATATATATATATACTTAGTATTCGTTTCGACTGTATTGCATGCAGTTATGCAGTAGACTGGATCGTCTATGGACCATCTAACATTATGATAGTCCATTAATGTAGTTAAGATATATATATATATATATATATATATATATATATATATATATATATATATATATATATATATATGTGTGTGTGTGTGTGTGTGTACTAGTTTTTCTCCTACAATAATTAATTTTTTATTTAAATAGTGAAATAAAAGTTACAATGAAAAACATAAACACAAAGATAATCAACATTATCATTGTTAACAATCCTCTTAAAGCTGCATTAAATGTTTTAATTTTCTGAATTTTTTTTTGATAGTTTGAAAATATATATATTTTTAAAACACAGATAACTTCTAATCACGAACCGTGAGATTAATTTTTAAAAATTTCCTTTCTATAAGCTGTAAATAAACGGAATTCTCTAACGGGTTAGTTATCTGTTAAATGGTGATTATAATAAGCTTTGAGCTTGCGCACTGATGTACAGAGACTCGAATGAATCAGAGGGGTAATTATTTCACAAAGTCAAAAATGGTAAATTGAATGAAAACCTGTGTTTAATTTATCGTATTTCACCGTTTTGGAAGTTGTGATGAAATTACCCGGTTTATTAAGAAGAAACCATTTTATAAAATAAGATCCAATAGGCTCCATCTCGCTGGGAAGTTACTGCTATTTAATGGAGGTTTATTATTAAACCAAATCCAACATTGTTCAGTAGGAAAATCATAAAGTCAATTAGTACCGTTTTAATTTTTTACCAAGAAAACTTCTTTTTTAATGCAGCTTTAAAGTTTGATTATCCTTGCATTGAAAAACACAATTATGTTAGCTGATGGTACAATCTAGAAGCAATAAAAGATAAAAATATCTAGACAAGAGGAGTCCACTCTTCCAAAACACCCGGTCTCACGTATTCACGCGTATTCACTAAATTTTCCATTTTTCAAAACTTTAACCTAATTGTTGTAATGATTATCACTGAAATGATTAGGATTAAAATTTCTGTAAAACTAAATCTACTAATATGCATGCATATTCTAAACTCAAATAATTCGTTTATTAGTAAATGTTTTTCTTTCTTTACATCAGCAACTTTCGACGAGTTTTAATTCATCTCAAGAATAAATTTAAACACAAGTTAGTGAGAGAGCAGTTGTGTTTCATCTGCATACAACATATGCTTTCTAATGATAACCTAACGTTTTCTAGTACACTTACCCGATATGTCGCAAATAGATTTAGCGACAACTGAGTTTGTACCACTGGTACTGAGCCAACCAGTGAAGACCTACGACAAGGGAAACTTTTCTCACATTCGGTCAATTTGGGTCGCTATCGCTTAAAAAAATCGGCCCGCAAAAATTCGTAAAACGTAAATCATGTCTTCATCACTCTAGTTGCAATGCCACTTGAGATATCTTTTCCAATTTCTTTAAGTTGTTTTCTACGTTGCACAACATTACAACAAAAACAACAACTTCATGTAAGGAAATTAGCTTATAGTTTGACAAATTTCCATAAATAACACTGGTTGATGTGCAAAAAGGGATTATTACAAGCAAATCATTTGTTTCTTGTAAAATGATACAATTTATTTTTACATACTAATGCCACGGGTATATAAAAAGAATTAGGCTAGAATATCATTTTGTGTTATATAAATAAGTATAACGATATATAATCTATAGTTTGTGGTAAAAATAATACAAATCTTTTTCGCAAATATATAAATAAAGATGCTTATCGCAATGAAAGTCGTATAATGCACTCCATCTAAAACCACCATTGTACTTATCATACGCTACACAACGATCCAAAGCTTGTGGTTGTCAAATTTGAAACACATGTATATGTACTACTAATAATAATGATAATAATAATAATGATAATACAATCATTATTTCGCACAACATATAGCGATAACATGAACAGAAATCCACACATAATTTACATCTTATCAAGTAGAAAATAAATAAATAAATAAATAGATAAATAAATAAATAAATAAATAAATAAATAAATAAATAAATAAATTCATGAATTTATAGATACATGTAAAAGCAAATAAATTTGACACAGGTACAGGAACTAAAAAAAAAATAATAATAAAAATTTATTATAATAATAATAATAATAATAATAATAATAATTTATAATAATAATAATAATAATAATAATAATAATAATAATAATTTATAATAATAATAATACAATCATTATATGAGAAGCAATTCCGAATACAAACACTCGTTCCCTACCTACGATTCCCCCCGGTGCTTACAATCCAATCAAAGCTTTGTATTGTAAAGAATGGATAAAGAAGATGATTAAAGCTAAAAAGGGATCAAGAAATGATCTACGTCATTACAGCGTTTTAGCGATTTTTAGTACATGGTGTGACAAAAAATCAATTTTCATTTTCTTCAGAGTATAAAAGAAGGAAAATAGAGTGTGTTTCAAGTGTATCTTCAACTGGTTTTTGCAGCATAGTTGATTGTTTATTCTCATTTTCATTTTATATTTGTATATTTTGCAGGCAATAAAAGAGATTATATTATTCAGCATATATGTTTTGTTGTTATGTTCTAAATAAAATCCAAAAAAAAAAAAAACAGTTTTCCATTTAATGTCGATTTTAAGGCTGTTTGCAATGACTTCCCAAATAGGGCGCACAGTGTTACATTGAAAAATAAAATGTTCAGAGTTCTCAACACTCGTAGGACAATTTTCACAATATTTAAAAACAGTTTTATTCCATTTGCTCACAATTAGGTTATTTGATAGGAGATTATGTAATAATTTGTAGTTAAATTCTGCGGTTTGTATGTCTAAAATATCACTAATATTTGTTTTGCAAATATCTTTTCTGAAAAAAACTGTAGTTAAACTCTTTTGACCAACAATATTCCATATTGGACACTATAAATTTTTTCCTCAAAAGGATATCATAAAAAAATTTACACTTTTTACTCAAAATATCATATCTAATGTTTCTATTTATAAACGAGACTGGCTTGCTGTTTGGATTAGTATATATGCATTTTGAACAATCAAAAATATTAATATATTTTCCAAAGACATTCTTTAAGATATTATACTCGCAGATCCAATTTTGTTTGTATAGTAACTTATCACCAAAATCGTTTATATCCTTTATCGACCCACTTACATGGAATAAATCTTTAACATAAAGAACCCCACTCTTCATTCAGTTTTTGAGGCATAATGTTTTATTTCTGTATTTGAAATTATTATTAAACCAAATATTTTCAGACAAAAAAGAGTCAGAAGATAACATATTTGGAGACGCTTCATCTTTACAATTATTAAAGTAGGCGAATACTTCTTTGTAAAAAGATGGCACATGCAAAGATTTAAACAATTCTTTTACATCAGTAACATTTGTTTTTAAAACATAATCGAAATCAATTCCGAGAGATGTTTTCAAAATAGTATATAAGATATTGAAGACGTTTGATTCCCTATTATTCAATAATCTAGGTATCAATGATGCTTTCAAAGCTTTGAATTTTGTTTCTATATCTACTAATCCTATACCACCCTCAGAAATTTTTCCTATCAGAGTTTTTCTTTTTATTCTATCTCTTTTTCCCCATATGAAGTTGAAAACTAGTTTAGTTATAAATTTTATAATGTCATCTGAAGGATATGGAAGTATTGATGCTGTATATGTCAAATTTGATAAAGCTAGTGTATTCAAGACTGCGCATTTGCCAAAAATAGTTAGGTTTCTACTTTTCCAAGATATTAATGTGTTTTCTAAATCTTTTATCCGTTTTTTCCAGTTTCTTTCTACACATTGATTCTTGTCATGGCCAATATTTATGCCTAAACATTTTAAAGATGAATTATTGATTTCAACACCATGTAACTGTTCATACTGATTTTTCAGTGGGCCTAACAAGATAGCTTCTGTTTTGTGAATATTTAATTTTGGACCAGCATGTTTACTGAGATCATTAACAATTTCGATAGCATATTTCATAGAATCTTCGTCTAGTAATGGTAAAGTGCAATCATCTGCGTGTTGTAAAATCTTTATATCTGTTTGATTATTACCTATCCTAAATCCATTTACTTTTTCTGATTTTTTTATTTTAAGAGATAATATTTCAGCTACAAGAATAAAAAGTAAAGCAGAAACTGGGCAACCTTGACGGATACCTTTTTTCATGTTACATGTTTTGGACAACCATCCATTATTTTTCACTCTAAAAATAGGTTTGCTGTATAGGGTTCTCATCCAATATATGAAATTATTGCCAAGGTTAAACTTTTCTAATGTTTTAAACAACTGAATCAAAAGCCTTGGCAAAATCTAAAAAGAGTAAAATGCAAGGTTGATCGGAGTTTTCACAGATGTCAAAAATGTCAAGTATAAGTCTAGCGTTCATTCCAATAAACCCACCTTTAATATAAGCAGTTTGATCAGAACTAATTAAATTGCCAATAACTCTCTGTAATCCCTAGCAAAAATAAAGGCTATAATTTTATAATCAGAGTTTGTAAGACTTATCGGTCTGTAATTACTTAAGTCGTCTTTTTCACCTTTTTTATGTATAAGCGATATGATAGACATTTTTTGAGAGAAAGAAAGTTCGCCTTTTAAATATGCCGATTTAAGAGATTTAAGGTATTGCTTTAAATAATTAAATTCAATATATTAAATTTTGTCAGTCATATTATTAAAAAATAGTATAACTTACCTCTTCTGTTTTAAAAATGTAATTATCTCTAACAGAACACGATATTTATACCGATTTTTTTTAATTTAAAATGAATGACGAAGCATAAAAAACTAATTATGTTTTTCTGTCTGAGTGTCCATTATAAGTGCAATGATAAATTTGCATAATTTAATATCTTGTAGATTATTATTATCTATAAACATTTTTATGGTCTAGACATTAGACTCAAATTTACATCTTTCTTAGAAGAAACCCTATAGTAAAGTTTAAGGCGAGAAAACAAACGAAAAAAGAATTTATAATTAATTTCAGTATTTGTTTAGATTATTTTTAATATCAAATAAAGACCTTAATCACAGTACAATAACTTATAAAGACAACATATTAATAAAATATTTGCGTTAGTATCATTTTATATTAATTAGTTACATGTCTGAACAATATATATATATATATATATATATATATATATATATATATATATATATATATATATATATATATATATATATATATATATATATATATATATATTAAAAAGTATCATTTCAACTCGTGACGTTTTTATCTATAGCATTAATGATTTTGAAAATAATTAAAAATATTAACTACAGCTTAAAACATCCCGACACACACACACATATATATAGATATAAATATATATTTAATTAAATAATATCATTTCATCTCGTGATGTTTTTATCTATATTTAATATTTATTATTATTTTCAAAATTATTTTTTTCAGACATGTTAACTGCTTAGCAAAATAATTAAAAGGCAAACATACAATCTCAACGTCCCCAGGGGTAACACTTATTTAGTACATAGAGCACCAAGCCTCTTTTATTATCAAGTTATTATTATTATTATTATTATTATTATTATTATTATTATATGTATTTATTTTATCTGATGGAACAGTGTTGAAGATTTTATTTCCTCATGCCTGTGTTCAGAAAACTTATTTACTGCTCTTTCAAGGGTCCAGTCAAATGCTTTAGAATGGCAAGTATGTTTCTTTTATTTATTTTATATTATCGGTTTAAAAGCACATCCCTTTTACAAGACGATTTCACAAGTTGTTGATACTTTTAATTTTTTGCCAAGTCACACTTTTTGAAAACGTACTTTGTATTTAAAAAGAAAAAAATTGAAAAGCAATCAGTGAAATCATAAATAAAAGCGCAATAAAATAATATACACACTTATCTTTCAAATAAAACTGGCTTATTGTTAAAATATATTGAGTTCTTATATATATCTTTTGTTATTGTTTGACAGAATACAATTCCATGTTGTGATTATTGCAGTGAACAATATACAATTTTTGACTTTTGATGAGATAAATACAATAATTTCTAAAACCAACAGCTATGGTAAATATAACATTCTGTTGGGTTTAAAAATCCTTGAATTAATCGAAATCAAACCTTTGTCGGTATTAATTCTAAAACCATAAAAACAAATTTAAAAAAAAAACGTTTCTCAGACGGACGGCTGTTTGTAGCAGCCACCAAGAAATTCTGCCAACTGTTGTTAATTAAAGGTCGATTACACTCGTTTTTAAAAATACCATCCAATGAAAATTTAAGTTTTAAAAAAGTCATTTGAAATCTTCTACATCCAATTTTAGATAGTCCACCTTGTTGAAAGGTTATATTGCCCCCTAATGCTGTACACGTGGTAATATTAAGTTTCTGAAAGTGATTTCATATAATATGCTGTTCTATCATAGCTAAGGAAAGGCAACCTCATGTAATCGGAATCGAAGAAAATTAAAAGTCATATAAAACATTTGAAGTCTACATTGGATTAAATTTAACCTTAATGTCTCAAAAATTTCAATAAAATGATGACAATATAAAAAAAAAAATTTTTTTACATTTGTTGATTGATGAATATTTTATTTATCTAAATAGATTATACTATTTCAAAGTGTTATTTTAAACATTATCAATCGTGTGTTAGGAATAATACAGTAGCATATTATTTATCGGAATCTTTTCAGAACTGCCATCCTGCCTCCTTCTTCGACAAAATTTTGGAAATCAAATGAAGAATATTAACAATGTCTAGATATTTTTATAGATTAAATTTATAAGATGAAAACGATGAATTTAGATCACGTTTTTATTCATTGAAAGTGACGTGAAGCCACAAGCATCTGAAAGTTATGAAATTTGTGCGTAACCAACAGACTAAAATATATATATGACAGTATACTTAATTAAAGGATTGACAAAGTGTTACATATTGAATTAAATATATTAACAATGGCTGAAAATTAAGTTTTGAGATAACATTTTTTGGTTCATTGAAAGTGGTTCACATTGGTTATAAGAACAAGACAAGGTCAGTTAACAGCCGATAAGCCAATAATATATCCGCTGTCCAAAACGTAGTTTTTAGGTATACAAATGTCACAATTAAAACTATACTTAACCATGACTGAGAACTTGTATCGTTAACACATTACAGTTTAATTAGCCTTTCAAAAAATTTATTAATGAGTTAATCTAAGTTAAAAGATTATCGGCTGATCAGAATTTATTTCCAAGTATAGATTTCACTTCAGTGGAGAATAAAGATGGATTATTAAATAAATTTTGCGGACCAAATAAAAAGCCTACAAACATTTTAAACTCGTTTCCTATTTGATTTTCGAAAGCTATTTTATTTGGTCTTTGATGTTGATGGTAAAAACATACTGTAGAAAAATATCAGCATAACATCAGCATTTGTTTCGCCTGAAGAAGATATAAGAATCATATATTTTTATATGAGAAATATATATATTATAAATTAGTTTTAATATAAAATGTATAATTGTTCTTAGAAACAGAACAACTAATATTTTTCTAACATTATTAATGATTTATAAATTTAGAAATTTAGAAATTTTCAGCTGCTTTAAATTGTAAAATTTGTTTAAAACTAAGGTTTGTTCCCTCATGCAAAGCATTCCTTAGCTGGATTTGGATTAATATAATTTTGGAACTTTAGATTCATTAATTTCCAACTGTTTGGCTTATGTTTTTTTTATTATCAAACTTTTCGGTCTTAGTGTCACTGATGAGGAATGAATATCCGAAATGTGCACATCTGGCACATCAAAATTCAACTGGTATTTGGGCTATATTTTATACTATATTTATGATTTTCATTAACTGTTAACCTTAAGGCACGCTGACTATTAGGATTACTACAGTACACCTTCGGCTTAATTGCAACAAGAAAATTTTTGACGCTTTAAATTTCATTATTTTTTATTTAATATCATACTTACTATTGGTTTGTATGTCCTTCACTGATAAGTACCGTTAAAAATATTTCGTTGATTGTAATGTTGGTTTACGTCACTTCAGCACTTTCTGCACTTTTACAACAAAATCAAGTTATCTAAGAAGAAGTTTGTGCATGCTTCAGAAATGTCATGCGAGTGTGTTTTAATGGCTTGCTTCAGACATGCAAGTGGCTTGCTTTGTAGAAGTCTGTAATTAATCATATTTTACTAAACAAAAGTCAGTAAGCCACATACTGTGTTATCTTGACACCGGGTCTAGAAGTCGAGACTCTATCCTTATAATGTCGAACACGAGCTGAAAAACTTAATTTGATTGGGGTTCGAATTTACGACCTTTCATTTGAGGCGGAGTATCTACCTCTTAGTCACTAAAGCGACATCTGACGGACATCGGAGTGAATATTTTGTGGTGTAGTTATAGTGTTTTCAGAGTAGTTTTATAATATCTGAATATTACTCGCATAGGTGTATACCTGGATGATAGTTATACAATGTCTTAATACTACCTGTATACGTGTATACCGGAATGACAATTATACAATGTGTTCATACTACGCCAAAAAGTGTATAACCGGATGACAATAATACAATGTGTGAATATTATCTGTATTCCTGTATATCTGGATGACAATTATACAATATGTGAATATTACCTGAATACGTGATACCAGGATGACAATTATACAATGTGTGAATATTACCTGAATACGTGATACCAGGATGATATTTATACAATGTGTGAATAATAGCTGAATACGTGTATACCTGAATGACAATTATAAAATGTGTGAACATTACCTGAATACGTTTATACCTGGATGACAATTATACAATATGTGAATATTACCTGAATACGTGTATACCTGGATGACAATTATAAAATGTGTGAATATTACCTGAATACGTGTATACCAAGATAACAATTATACAATATGTGAATACTACTTGAATACTGTATACTTGGATTAACAGTTATACAATATACTATGTTAGTTATAAAATGTGTAGATGTAAAACTGCACTAATATTTGTATATTTTAGATCCCTTTATTTATTCACATATAATAATTATTATTATTATAATATCATATCTCAAAGTTCATGTTACGCGGTTGACATTGTGGGGAATGATTTTCAACTTTGTATAAATGTTTTATGTATGTTGAAATGTGCCTTCAGGGATTCTTTTCTTTTATGACACCTAAAATTGGAGCACCTTCCCGTTAACTTTGTTCATTTTTTGATTGTCTTTTCTTGGAATAAATCTGCTTCCTGGATCCTTATTTTACCAAATCTCTCCGACAAAATTGGAGCACTCTCTTCTTTGAGATGTGACGATAATGCTTGACTAACAATTCAGGGTCGCACATATCTGCAAACTTTTTATACATGTTTGTATCAAATTGGAGGATGGGTTGTTCACAGACAGATACAAGACTTTTCCGATTGTTTAGCACAATCTCGGAGCTATAATTTTATAAAAATTAATGTTTTTAATAACACATATAAGATTTACATTTTCATTTGGTTGAAGCTTAAGTGATGAGTTTAAACTAACATTCTTCAAATTCTTCTGACATTTTACTCCGTATTTTTGCTTTTATGTTCTTTAAGAAGAATATCTGTCTGCCCCCTGAAGTCACCGTCATTCGTCTCTCTACTATGAACACCATTGTCGCTTTGTAAATCAAAGTTACGTTTATCACTAAAACAATTAAATACGTCATATTTAAGTGATAATTGTTTCTTTACGAACAAAAATTCCGTCAGATAGGATACAGATATTATAGTTATAAATGATAACAGCATTGCAAACGTTTTAAAAAGGAATAACTGGCCAAGTTTTTCATCATAAAACGGAAATCGTAAGACTGTTGGTATGTTAAGAAGTGGTTCACCTCCAAGTACCCGTAGGACAAACCCAACGATAAATCCCAATGCTGAGCCGTATGTATTAGCAAATCGAATCCATAAAGCACATGTAAGCTGAGGGAACTGTATCACCATCATCAGATCTCCACATAATATATACAGTCCATACACACTTTGAACTGTTATAGCTATGATTGCTCCAATAGCTCCTACAACAACAATCGATATCCTTAATACCCAAACTATCTCTCTTTCTGACGCCTAAAATGTAAAAACAGGAGGTTTAAAAGTATGTCTACATAAATTTTCAACTATTTCGCTTATGTTTTTATCTGTCAAACTTTTCTACCCCTAGTGTCACTGATGAGGAATGGCTTTCTCATGTTTCCTTATGTTTTGGCACTTAAGAAATGCGTCTTACATTACTTCCAGTGCCGTAGGTTAGACACCTTGATAGAATTTTTAGTGTTTTACGATACAAAAAAAAGAGTTTTCCAAAGTATTTGATCCTTTGATCTGTCATAATGGACGGTATAAATGCGTTTGACTATAAATCGAGTGATTTTTTGATTAAATTGAGTTTTAAGTCATTATCAGGAAAATGAATTTAACAACTTGTTGAACGATGTAACAGCATCTTTTCTAGCAACATAAGACAAAACTTTATACCTTAGTTCTGAATATATTTTTGTAGATATTTCTTGAGAAAACAGAACCAACTGCTAGAACAATTGAGTCAGCAGACGACATAACAGCTGCTGATAACGCTCCTATACCAATTACAGAGACGGCTTCCGGGCACAAATACTCCAGCACCATGGGTAAAACGTATGTCCATTCCGTACCAAACAAAGTTGCGTTCCCCTGATAGTCTGTTGCATTCCAGTCTAAAAAATTGACATAAAACATTTCTTGAGAAAATTATCAGTTGGAAAAATAAAGCAGATTTAGAATGATTGAGATCACTTTATCCATTTTTTTCTCGATATATTTGACATCCCATGTTCCGGCTTTCATTCATTTGAAATACTAATTTCATACATGACAGGTATAACTAGCTAGACAGAAGGTGCTTTCGTTTCCGGAGCATTCGGTCTGACTGTACTAGTCACGTGTTTTACTTCAGTTGCAAGTTTTCATAGTTTTAGATTGTGATTTGAACCTAGACTGGTATGGTTTCTTTTTTCGATTTTTACGGAAATTAATTCTCCAAAATCAAGAATTTTAATATCAGTGTTTCAAATACATGTTTGTTCTTTTCCTTCAAGTTATATCTGTCAAAGCGAAAATCTGAATAAATATTGTTTGATCTCAAAATACTACAAAAAAAAGTGTCACTGTATATATCAATTATATTTTAACTGGTTTTTCCCCTCATGCAAAACATTCTTTAGCTGGAATTGAATTCATATAATTTTGAAACTTTGAATTCATTAAATTACAAATGTTCTGGTTATCTTTGTATCTATGAACATTTTCGGCCCCTAGTGTCACTGATAAGGAATGAATTTCCAAAATGTGTACATATAGCACAGCTAAATGAAACAGGTATTTTCGTTAAATATTATTTTGTCTGCAAGTTAATTGAAGGATAATCTCAAAGCAGAGGCTGCCAAACTGAGGTTAATTGACAAACTAGTAAATCAAATATTTACGAATTATTTATTGTTTATTTATTATCACCGATACAATATTTTTATTTGCAGAATCTTATCAAATCTGGAAGCAGTCTGTCGCTAAATCATTGAACTACACATACAGATGTAAAGATGACGTTCTATCTCGAAATAATCCCAAATTTGGAAAAAATGTGAATGCCATCTATCCAAATGAACTTGAAATGAAAGACACGACGAATTCTTCATGTTCTGCTTCATATTTGTGCTTATATCTATTATTATATTACCTATATATCTGTATGTGTAGTTGAATTATTTAGCGACAGCCAGCTAGACAGGAGGTAATTATCCTTCCGGAGCACCCGGTCTCAATTCCTTGATCAATGTTCACATGTATAACTAAATTTGCCAGTTTTCAATGTTTTTACTTTGTTTTATGGGACTGTGATTTTGGACATTGACTTATATGTTTGTGTTTTGTTGAATACATAAATACCTGTAGCAGATCCAATGACACCTATTGCCGCCGGTGGTATTGCTAGTAACAAGGACATAAAGATCCCGACAAGAGTGGCATCTCTCGCCAAAGAAACTGTTTTACAAGCAAGTACCCGCTGATAGTATACCTAAAAGTAAAAAACATGTAGTTTCAATAGATTTTAATAACAAAATGAATAAGTCTGTATTTTTACAGTAATTATGAGACCATTTTACATAACTTTGATACCTTACTTGGCACGTGGTTTGGTATAGCTTTATATTTAAAGTAATGAGTTCATTATTTTAATTCAGTTACTGTTTTACACATATCAAATATGGGTTAAAAGTCCCTTATTTGTTCAAAAATTATTTTATCTTTTATATTTTAATTTAAAATGTATGTAATAATGGTCAATTGTTGTTAAAAATAAGAGGCATGGGCGTTCTCTAATAAAACTGTAAATACACAATTAATTATTGAAATCATTTGCTTTGTTACCAGCGTTAGTGCCTTGGCACTTGCCTTTTAGAGTTTGCAATCTTCTTTTGCAAAAGAATTTTAAAAAAGGGAAATAACTGCCGAATAATTAAACAAAATTGCAATGGTAAAGTGAAATATAAGGAGCTTTATACATACTTGCCATGGCACCGCTCCACAAATACATAATATGTATAGGTCGACATAGATTCCAATCTGATTGGTTTCTAGGTTGCCCTGCCACTTTCCTTCTACAGTTGTAAAATCAACGTTTGGATTCGTAGCCGCAAAGGGCAAAGCAAGTATCTAAATAATTAGATAATCATTAAATATTAAGAAAAAATCAGAGAATAATTTTGGATAGAACAAAATAATCGATACAAATTATATCCAAACCGTTTACCATCTCTTTTGGGTTTAACTGATAAAGATAAAGCCATTTATAAATGCACTTCTTAAAATGACTTAAAATTTTCCTCTTTTACAATAAATTCACAATAAAAAACTTTTTTCTGAATAACTCTTTCTATATTTTTTTACCATTTAGCAAAATTTGCAGTCGTCTAAAATTTGAAATTTATTTAAAACTAAGGTTTGTTCCCTCATGCAAAGCATTCCTTAGCTGGATTTGGATTTATATAATTTTGAAACTTTAGATTCATTATTTCAACTGTTTTGCTTATATATTTTCTATGTATCAAACTTTTCGGTCTTATTGTCACTGATGAGGAATTAATTTCCGAAATGTGCACATCTGGCACATCAAAATTTAACTGGTATTTGTATTATATATTTAACATTATAGTTTGGAAACATCTTGTACATTTTTAAAGGTAAATACAAAACGATTAATACGTGTTCGTTTTTATTTGTTTTGTTTGTGTCAGGATTATACAAAAATTAAAAGACCCCTTATCTGATAGATGATAAAATTGGATATACACGGATGCAGTGATTGGAGTAAACATCAAAATATTCATATCATAAAAATGCTGATTAAATATTAGGTGTTTATAGGTAACGGACAATCTGAAAACTACGTACCAGGAATTCTTAGTAATTTGCTGTAATGTAAATAACGACACGTAGTTGAGATGGTTTACTTAACAAGTACATCTTTATTAGTTGACCTGTGTATTGATTTTATTTTAATTTATTAACTGATATAACACCAACAACACCTTCAAGACCAGTTTTCATATTCATCCATAAAATACATCTTTTCTATTTTTAAATTAACATAGTTGCAGTTTCTTTTTTGCAAACCAAGCAAATTGTATTTACAGTTTATGTATGCAAAATGTGTTGACATAAAACCAATGAATGTATATGAGTTATTCGATAGAGTTGTAGTTTATTTTCACAAATGAGTGTTTAAATATATTTTGGAGTTGTTATTGAAATAGACAAATAGAAACATTTAAACCATTATTTTGCATTGGTTGTAGTTTACAAATTTCATTGTAGTAAATAACAAGAAAATGTGAGGCACTTACTAAACCAATAGCTATCAAAAACAATTGTATAACATCTGTATATGCGACAGAATAAAGTCCACCAAAGAATGTATAGAATACAGCTACACAGGCGGATATAATTATCGACAAGGATGTATCTAAATCAAGTATGATAGATAAAGTAGTTCCTGAAAATAAAAAAAAATTGCTACAAATCAAAGAACATTATAGTGTTTTTAAGAAATAGTTCATGGTAATAAAAAGGATGTTTATACGCTACGAAATATAGTCCGTCAAAAAACATGCGGTTAAAATAAACAAGCTTTTTTTACGATACGGAATGTATATATAAATAACGTAGATTATTGTTATTTCTGATCATTTTATTTAATTTCCTTTTTATTCTTAAATTGAAATATATCATGCTTAAAGTGCATTGGTCATTTCATATACGATGAAATTTTAAATCTAATTGCTATTGTTTAAATAAATGTTCATGAAACAGAATCTTATTAAACCACTGTTTTAAAGC
>JARBDR010000043.1:0-32408 GCA_029721355.1 Tegillarca granosa
CGTTAGATTAACTGACAGTCTAGACATAATTTAGTTGTAACACTATGAAATTAAAATAATAAAACACACGGATACAGTAACAGTTCTTTGAAAAGTATCAAATAGCTTTTCACCTCATAAAATTAATTTCAACACTTTTTTGCAAAGTTTAAATGCTGCATACATACTTAAGTTAATTACTGTAAACGTGTTTTTTTTTTTCGCGAATAGAAATTTTCGCAAAATCGGATACTTGACATTTCGCGTGGGGGTAATTTTTGCGATCTTCTCAATTATGATTTTGTGTGGAAGACAAGTAAACAGCAAAATTTCGCCAGAATAAGAATGATTTGAGCGAAAGTGTTAATTTATCTTAAAAAGGTATGTCAACTTTATCTATCAAACCTTTACATTTTAGATGGGTTATTAAAACACTTCGAACATTTTGGAAAGATCGTGATTTTGTGATCAAAGCTTTCCATACAGCTGGCATGAAACACCAAACGGATAATTAAAATTGTTTATACAACGGTTAATTATAATTCACAGGTCAAGGTGTACAAAGTTATTTTTAACTGACTAGGTCAAAGTTCCGCTTAGTGACCCGGATAGTTGTGTTGTATATAGACCTACTGGCGGTAAATCATTAGATATTGATAATTTGAAAGATGAAGAGTTTTCAATAAAATCAAACTTTATTGTATTTAGCGAGGTATTTTTAAATGTACTGGATTATTGATATGAGAGCGGCAAATGTAGTTTTGATGCTTCTGATGAGGTAAGTAGCTTAGTAGCATGCTACAATGTACTCGGGTTTTTCTTAATATAATAATTCGCAAAAATAATCACGTTTACAGTAGTACAAAAGATCGCTGGGCTTTAATATCAAATTCCCTTATATCCCAATCAAGGCAGATTCAATTTATTATTTTCCTTGCTGTAGGTTCCTGGTTTTCTCAAACATTCGAGAATTTATCGCCTCCAAAGGAATCTAAAAACATCTTGATTTAGGCGTTATACCTCATAACTCATCTCAACTCAACTAAATTTCATCTTAAAGGTCAAAGCAAGTGTTTACTCGTTAAATTTCAGACATCCACAACAAGTTCTCTGTAGTGTACAGGCAATGGGCGCTTGACAATTTGACAGCTAATAAAATGTGCAAGTAATTGATGGTGCGATAATATATAACTGTGCTATATATAAAATGTTTTTTTTTTTTTTTTATTTTCTATTCTCCAAACTGATGATTTAATTGTAGAATGGTTTCTTAGAAGGAAAATAAAAAAATATCCCCTGTCTGTCAAAAACTTCTGTCTAGCGACTTTTTGTCAAAATTACTTTTTTAAATAATGATGTGATTGTAATAAAAACCAGCTTTCTTTTTAATATTTAACAAAGCACGAACAAAGCACTAGCATTAACAATTTACAAGGACTTTATCTTGGCCGGCGTAGTCATAAAATAAGTAAAACAACCATATTACCTTAATAACATATTCGCTATTTTTATTTACAAACAAAAGTTGCGTTGCTTTTATAAGCATAATAACAGAAAAAATCTATTGTAAAATTTCAAAACTGTCTTACGATTCTTATTTTGGAAACATTTTTCAAACTGTTTTGGAAACAATTTTAAAATCTACAATTTTGTTTTTATTTATTCATTGAACAAATATATAACAAAAAACTACGAAATGCATATTATCTTATAATTTTAGTCCAGTGAAATAAGTGGCATTATCATGAAATCGATCAGACGAATGTGACTTGACAGACACTCTGTCACCTTTTTCCAATCGAAGAATCACGGCATTGGATCCAGATTTCCACTGCTTGCCGTTGTTATCTGTATAAACATACACTACACGTTTGTCGTTTTTGTGAATCTGTGCATATACATGATTTGCATAAGGCATGATGTTCACGAAAAAGTAATATAATCCTGGTTCAGGACAATAAAATACTCCGTCTGAAGCATTCAGCCCTCCTCCAACATTGGTGATTATTTTGGTAAACTTTAATATCTGTAGTCTGGAATAAGTTTCCTCCCTCTGTAATCCAGCAGTGAATGCAATTTTATTTTCTGTAATAAACATATATAATAATACAGCAAAATTTTATAAATAACAAACATTGTGCAATAAACAATACCTTAAAGAAACAAGTAAAATAATAATAATAATAAACTAATGTGTTATCCGAATCTAAAATATGAAAATTGTTTTTAATACTGAGGTTTATAAAACCTCACTCAATTTGACTTTAAACATAAAGAATGACAAAATATGATAAAATTTAGGAAAAATAGTCATTTTATGTTTTATGAACAAGAGTAGCTCCGTTTTAGAGCCACTGCGGTAGCTCAGTTGGTAGAGTGCTCGCTCCGTAAGTGGAAGGTCGTGGGTTCGAACCCCGGCCGGGTCTGACCCAAGACTTGAAGTGGGTAGTGACTGTTCTTTCGCAAAGCACTCGGCATTACGAAATGAAAGTCACGGTTCTTTCGGATGGGAATAAACGAGGTCCCGTGTCATAGCAGGCACGGCACGATAAAGAACCCTGCTGTATAATGCCATCAGCGCAACGCACAGGCAAAATTTCTGCACTTTCGCCTATAGCTGGCGACGTCTCGATATAAGTGAAATATTCTTGACTGGGACGTTAAACACCATTACTCAACTCAACCCCGTTTTAGAAATTGCATTGTGTACGGATTTAATAGCATTGGATCTCTAATTTTGAAACAACGCTGGATCCATTTGGACAAAAAAGATACGGATGTAATAAACGAGCCTGCAGAAGTGCAAAAACTATCCCAAATCTTTATCTTCTCTGATTGTAGATGATGGTTAAGTCAGTCATTCAGTGTGTCTTTATCGCAAAATTGTTCTTCACCGTGGAAAGTCTGACGTTTTTAGCACTACCGCATTGGCGAATTAAACGATGACATTTAAAAAAGTATAAGGCCTTGACTCTTTTAACCTTTTCGACAAGTTTATACTAAATGTTACGAATTTTTAGCATATTATTTAGAATTAAAAAAGAAACTTAAAGTTCTTAATGTATTCTATATTTGTATTATAAAATCGTGTTGATTTGTGTATTGGCTTCTCAAATAAATAAAACACAAACATACTAGTCAATGTCTCAATCACTAAAAAAAAACTTTAAAAAACTGGTAAATTTAGTTATAAACGTAAATCTCCATCAAATCTGGCGCTTATTGTATATTACTTTCACAAATGAGCGATAAAAACGAGAGAAAGGTGTAATTAAGGGTAATATTGAGAAAGGATTATTATGAAATATTTAGAAGGTAATATTTTGAAATTAAATCTATGTTACATGATTAAACATCGAATTTTATATTAGATGATATATATTTTTTTAGATTGTACACATGCTGTCCATTAAACTCATTTCTAGCATATCAAATGGCATTAAATTACAGTTTCACTTAAGAGTTAACGGCATTAAATATTTTCTGCTATGATATCAAAATCCCATAGTGAAAGGTAATGAGGCTTTAATCCAGTGTTTGCTACGAATGCAAAAAGGAGCTATTGGGCTTGCATCTTGAACGTTGATTTCCTAAAAATTAAAATAAACGCCTTCTAATCTTTTAAACGACGATACCTAAAGGAAAGTGAATTTTGAGCATTTGTATTTCAAATTGTTTCGTTTATATCAAAATTGGGTTCATAATCAAACACAATCAAACCTGTCTATGTCAAAATCACAGACCTAAAAACAAAGTCACACTTCAAAAACAGGCTTAAATACGTAAACTTTCCATTGGTAGTAAGGCTTAAGAGTAAGTTCTTATTGTCTAGCTAACTACATACAACACGTGCGATTGCAACTTTAAGAGTACACAGTACTATGAAACGTCAAATGTATTCAGGGCTAATTAGATTTAGCCATTAAATATGTATAAACAATTTTGTAATGATGAAGGTCATACATGATAAATAAGGCTTGGCAATCCTAGGCTTGCCATATTGCCGTATCAACAACTTATTTGTAAATGCACGTGAAGCTTCGTTGTAGAGTTACCTTAGTATCAACGAGTTTTACCATACCGTATTTACTCCGGTAACAATTCAGTAAATAAAAGAAAATTTAACTAAAATTTTATTTTTAATCCAAGTGTTTGTAATTATTTCTGTATAATGTTTGATGCTTATCAATAACAAAACGAAAGATATAAAAATGTTTAGAATGATTTTTCTGAAAAAAAAATGTGTGAAGAAAGGGTTCTAAAACATCGAATAAAATAAAGCTATAATTATCTGTACTTAAATTTGGAAATTCATTTAGTCGTTTTTCTCAAGCAAAAAAAAAATAAATAAAAAGAAAAAATAAAAAAATTAAAAATTAAAAATAAAAAAAGACGCCGCTACCTTTTAAAGTTGAGCAGCAGAGCAAAACAATCATAATATTTTTGTCGAGCCTGGCATGGCAATAAGACGAGACTTAGGTGTTACTTTTCCGGTGTCGTAGGCGGCGGTGTGTTACGATGATAAAGTTCATGTTAAAGTACTACTCTATCAAAAATTAACCAGGCCAGACATTTAAATCTGTGGAATTCTTGTTAAATATAACCTTTTCTGAATCGCTTATATAACAGAAATACTTTCAAAAGCAATATAACCATATAAATTGGATTTATAAGACCAAAAAAAATTTTGAACCAAGCAGGAAATAATATTTGTATTATAAAATCGTGTTGATTTGTGTATTGGCTTCTCAAATAAATAAAACACAAACATACTAGTCAATGTCTCAATCACTTAAAAAACTTTGAAAACTGGTTAATTAAGTTAAAAACGTAAATCTCCATCAAATCTGGCGCTTATTTTATATTACTTTCACAAATATGCAATAAAAACGGGAGGGAGGTGTAATTAAGGGTTATATTGAGAAAGGAATGTTATGAAATATTTAGACGGTAATATTTTAAAATTAAATCAATGTTACATGTTTCAATGTAAACATCGAATTTTATATTAGTAGATATAATTTTTTTTAGATTGTACACATGCTGTCCATTAATCTCATTTCTAACATATCAAATGACATCAAATTACAGTTTCACTTAAGAGTTAACGGCATTAAATATTTTTTGTTATGATATCGAAATCCCATAGTGAAAGGTAATAACGTTATAATCTAGTGTTTGCTACGAGTACAAATAGGCGCTTTTCGGCTTGCATCTTGCAGGTTGATTTCCTAAAAATTAAAATACCCGCTTCTAATCTTTTAAACAACGATTCCTAAAGGAAAGTGAATTTAATACATTTGTATTTCAAATTATTTCTTTTATGTCAAAATTGGGTTCATAATCAAACACAATCAAACCTTTCCATGTCAAAATAATAGACCTAAAAGCAAAGCCAAACTATAAAAACCGGCTTAAACACGTGAACTTCCCACTGGTAGTAAGGCCTAAGAGTAAGTATCTATTGTCTAGCTAACTCCTTACAACACGTGCGAAAGCAAATTTAAGTATACATAGTACTATGGAACGTCAAATGTATTCAGGGATAACTTAGATTCAGCCATTTTATAAGTATAAACAATTTTGTAATGACAGTCATAAATTATAATTAGGGTTTGGCAATCCTAAGCTTGCTATATTGCCGTATCAACCACTTATTTGTAAATGCACGTACAGCTTCGTTGTAGAGTAAACTTATTATGAACGAGTTCTACCATACCGTATTTGCTCCGGTAACAATTCAGTAAATAAAAGAAAATTTAATTAAGATTTAATTTTTATTCCCAGTGTTTGTAATTCTTTCTGTATAATGTTTGATGCTTATAAATAACAAAATGAAAGATATAAAAATGTTTAGAATGATTTTTCTGAAAAAATGTGTGAAGAAAGGGTTCTAAAACATCGAATAAAATAAAGCTATAATTAATCTGTACTTTAATCGGGAAATTCATCTAGTCGTTTTTCTCGAGCAAAAAAAAAAAAAAAAAAAAAAAAAAAAAACAAGAACAAGACCCAGCTAACTTTAAAGTTGAGCTGCAGAGCAAAACAATCATAATATTTTTTGTCGAGCCTGGCATGGCAATAAGACGAGACTTAGGTGTTACTTTTCCGGTGTCGTAGGCGGCGGTGTGTTACGATGATAAAGTTCATGTTAAAGTACTACTCTATCAAAAATTAACCAGGCCAGACATTTAAATCTGTGGAATTCTTGTTAAATATAACCTTTTCTAAATCGCTTATATAACAGAAATACTTTCAAAAGCAATATAACCATATAAATTGGATTTATAAGACCAAATAAAATTTACAACCAAGCAGAAAAGAATTTCAACACGGAAAATACCCTCAGTTACCAAGCTCTCGAAAATAAATTTAATTATATCGGATAAAAATAATAACTCTGCCAGATTAAATTCGAGAAAAAACTGTTGAATATCTTTTTGCCTAAATAAAATTAATAGATAAAAAATAAAAAATGTTGCTAAGCAAGCATTTTAATTGCATTTCAGTAAAAGACGCCCATAGCGGAGCTGGATAGAGATTTAGTCTACAAGAAACCTTTTAATTCTCTATAGTGAATACCACTTAGATTTACCTTGTTTTTAAAGACAACATTTTGAAACACCTTGACAAGCGTACTCTGAAAACTCAATTTACCAATTTTCTTTTAAAAATCCGTTTTATACACGTACGGTATCTTAATAATTATTCACTATCGATACATCAAACGTGAAAGTCTGTTACAATTTCTTTACTTCTTTATATGTATTATAATATGACTGCGATTTAGATTTTTGCATTTCCATGTCAAACATTATTTGTATTCTTCAACAATAAAGGACTTTTCTTAGTTTTTGTTCTCTTCGTTCTAGTGATAAATGAGTCGACGTTACAACCACGTTTAAAAAAAGACATGAAGGACATTGCATATCTTATATTGATATTCGCCTTTCTCATATTTCTTTTTAAACTAAATGGGTGTATTAATCAGAAAGAAATTTTGTTTGCTTTATCTTTTTAAAGTTACAAATGCAGTTTTTAATATTTGAAATCGTCATGATTATGAATACAATTTTTAATTAACATTTTCCAGACAACTCAATTAAAAGTAGTTGAATTACTCTACAAAGATAAAGGTTACATAGTCTAACTATCATAACTTTTAAAAATGCGGTACTCATTTCCTTAGTCATTTCAATGGAAGATAAAATCCAAATAGCTAATTGATATAATAATAGTTCTACAAAATAAGAGGTCCATGGGCCTTAACGCTCACCTGAGGAAATGTCCAAAAACTTGGAAAGAACTTAATTACAAAAACTTTATAAAATTTCTTAAGTTTGAAAATCCCTTAATAATTAATCAAAAATATCTAGTCACGTTTTATTTATAAATAGCTTATATGCATGATTTAACTATAGTACCATGAATGATTTTCAAATCATTAACCATATGGTTATGCAGCCATGGTTTTGACCTTTGAATATCGGAACTTAAATTAGAATGGTCGTAATATCAAAACTTAAAATATTATTAAACGCTTGTAGAAAAAGTTAATGGTTTTCAAGATACTTCCCAATTTCTGTACACTGATGCAGATATGACCTTGACCTTCAACATATAACCTTGAACCATATATCAAAATGATTGCCATATCAAAAACTACAATTTTTTAATATACATGCCTCTACAAAATGTTAATAGTTTTCAATCTTATTCGCAATTTTAGTATCTATAAGACAGAAATATCATTGCAGGGGCAATAACTCCTACATGGATTATCATATAGTTACAAAACTTTGCACCTTGTTTAATGTTCCAATGCTGAACATTTTGACAATGATTTGAATTCATATATCTCTTAATATTTGCAAGAAAATGGCCTAAATCATCATAAATCACAAATTAGGTAATGACCTTGATTTGTGACCTTGACCCTATTTCAAACGTAATTTGAAGAAAAGTGAAAACTGAAAACCCCATGTCATTATCTATTCAGATACGAACTTTGTTAAATTAAACGCAAAGACGCATAACCCATTTTTCGATCACATTTTACAAAAAGAACAAACTATAGGCTTAAAACCCTAGAGACGCCAAATACCATATGAGTTTTTCTCCGATCATTGGTTTCGGAGAAGAATATTTTATAAGATATTTTAACCCCTAGGTCACTTTGACCTAGTTTTGGTAGCCATGGCAACCCTATGAACAAATTGCAACGACCGTACATGCTTCTGACCAAGTATCATTGAAATCTGTCCATCAGTTTTGGAGAAATCGAAAATAGGTGTTAACGACGCAAACACGCACGCACACACATATACACGCCGCGCTATGCCATAAGCTCACGTGACCTTTCGATCAGGCGAGCTAAAATTATCTGTAGTATAAAAATAATTTTTTATCAATAAAGGTAATTATTAATAATACTTTACCCTTGCCTGCTGCTTTCTTTAAGTCTTTTATTGCTTGTTGAATCTTTCTTTCAATCTTTTCATCCGAGAATAACCGAAACATTTGCTTTACAAAATAGCTGCCACAACCAGTTTGGCCTTTTACTGTTTAGAAGCTGGTGACAAAAATCTGCTTAAACTGTTGAAAACTTGCAGAATAAATATAGTCATTTTTGCAACATATATATATGTTTGTATAGTGCAACATCTGGTTTTTTATTTGCGTGAAGTTCCTGATTATGACAGATACGAGGATACATGTTACAATCAATACTGTTATTATAATATCATATTTAATTAGAAATGTAACAGGCAACCCGAAGAGTTACAAAGTTTTTTTTTTTATTTTCATTTAAAGTCCAGGTTGTAAAATATTACTTTTATACGATAAATTCTTGTAGTCAATGAAATTTTTACAACAAATTGTTTTTTAGTTTTTAATGTAGCCTTATTATAAAATATCTAACACAAATACCTTTTTAACTTTTAACATATTTTAAAACACGTAAGTTTTTATTGCTACACCGTGAAGGGCCTTGCTGGCCAAGTAACCTTGGGCGCAAATGTACAGAACAAGGCATCTCTCACAGCCTATGCAGGTTTCAATTTCTTTACAAATCCAGTGTTTAGAAAGTTTTTTTTTTCATATTGCTTGTAGAAAGTTTTAATAGATGCCATCAATTCCTCTACATATAATTTTTGGTCCATGTTCTTTGGGCAAAAACTATTTTCAAGATTTCATACAAATCGTATAAATTCAGATAATCAGGGTGTTCAGTATGTTTTAAAGTAGCGGGAAAATGTTGAAAAGTAAAATGGACAATTTTAGTGAAAACTGAGCCACATGGGCGAAACGAGACCCGTCGCATTTAAGGGGTGGGTACTTGAAGGGCTTCCCTCGTCTGTACGAATGGAAGTTCGGAGAAACTCCTCGGAAAAACTTTTTTAAAAACTTTTTAATGCATTCAATACAGATGTAATGTTAAATAAAACTTAGATAAGGTTTTTAAATCGATAATTTGTTATCTTGTTTTATACTTTTCATGCTGACATACGTATACACATGGTTTCTAAGGTTTAATCCCCGTATTCATATGACATAATGTTATTTATCAATAATCGACAGTCAAATGTTATTCAGGTTATCATGGTCGTAAAAATGCGTTTCAACATGCCAACTTGTTCCATGAATGCAATCGCACTAGAGACAAAGATGACTTCAAAAACGAAAACTAAATTCCGAGCGAGACTATATTAAGAAGGAAAAATACCAAGAAACCATGTCGTCACATAAAGGGCGATAATTGAAGATAGCAACAACAATAAAACGCCAGTGCATATGGTGAAATTACCGAATACATAAATTGAATTAAAATTATTCTCAAGGGACCTGATTTCACTGGCACATAAAAAGAACGCAGTTTATAACAGAAATTTGGACACAGCACGCAGTTATGATAGGGATCTTTTCTTCCGACTATTCCTTTTTCCTCCACCGTCTTTAAAAATTCAACACTGAATGAAACGTAATGACTGAATGCCTACATTTACTGTTTTCGAATTGAAACATGAAAAATATACATAAATATTCTATGTAAATTGTGGGTTTAGGTGGTGCTTTGTCACCGTCATATATTTTTAGATAGTACTGTCTTGTTATCATGTTGCGGGTGTGTAGAGTTTAAAATGGTTCTTGATCGGCCACATGATAAATGTATATTGCACGCTGAGGTGGTGAAACGTCCTCGGGTGATGTGTCTTTTTATATGTAACATTTATTTTATCCTTATCAGACTTTATGTATTTGCTGAGGCGGAACACCAATCGTGATCGTTATGTATAATAAAAAAACAAAAATACCAGCCCATTCCCAAATCTTAGTATGCTTCTTGATATTGAGTTGGTTCTAGATCCTTATCCTGTCGCATAGTTATCTAAATTTTAAAATGAGGTGGCAATTGAGCGTTTCTAAATAAAACAAACATACCAGTCCTTCTCCATATACTTTGACCGAAGATAGAGTATTAGAAACAAAATGGTCAAGTAGTTCTTTAAAATTTTTGAGAATCCACATTTGGTTGATGCCAGATGTAGAATAGACCTTATCTGAATAAGTCTAAATGCCATTTTTGACGACTTTCAATATCTGTGTTAGAATTACTTATAATTATTTAGTAGTACGTTTAGAGAAACCTGCTATATATCTTTCCTTGTATGGATTTTTGTGAAGTTTTGGAATCCAATACAAGTAAGGCAGGTCAAGTTCTTCCTGTTTTAAATTGATGCCAAAAGACTTAAGGACTCCCTTATGATTGGAAAGAACTTCAACTTTGGTAAAATTAGTTTTAGTATAAGTACTTTCTAAACCAAGCTTCTCAATAAGACATTCAACATAGAATTTCTTACAAACGAAAATAATGTTGTTAGAAGACTTATCAGCCGGGACAACAACATACCTGTTATGTATGTCAGTAAGGATTGCAGAATCCTCAGGGTCCCTGAGCACTAAAGAAGTGTTAGTACCCATAGACCCTTTAAGTTTTGCAATTCTTGACTTGACAAAATTTCTAATTGTCCTTATCCAGTCGGATAAAGTATTAAGCTCTACGTCTCCTAATTAAACAAACCTCTAGCATACTCTTCAACAGAATCCATAATAATATTGAAATTCAGTCCCCAAGTAAAAGGTTGAGCCTCCCTGTATTTAGGGCCTTTTGAAAGAAGACATCTTATTTTATTCTCAATTATATTGAGATCACCTGTTACTACATGCCCAGCTGGTTTATAAATATATGGGGTCGCTGAGCAAGAGCAGGTAGGTGGAGTAACGTTATGAAAGATTAGGCACTGCAAAGTTTGTTTATAGTTGAACATTTTGGGTGCAATGACATTATTGTTGGAGTTGGAAATTAGAGGTGGCGAGTTTTGTTTGAAAGAAATAGGGACTTTAGACTGTACTACTTTGTTAAGTAGTATATTACAAATATAAATAGCATCTAAACCTTTGTTTGCATAATGTAATTTAAGAAATTGGCGACGGTTGTCGTCCTGTATATTGTGTTCCTGAGCAGGTTTAAATAACCTTTTAAAATAAAAACAGAATATTAAATTGATACTGAATATTGCTTTATCTCAGGTTACTAAGACTAATAAATATTTTAGTTTACATCATAACATTTAAATTTACTGAACAGTTATTAATTTGAAAGACGCACTTGCCTTCTGTCGTTTCAACTTGCAGCTGCATTTGCGGGAGAACTGTGTCTGATCTTGAGTTGGTGTTTGATTAGAAGGAATGGCGCCAATGAAGTTTTACATGCTGCTGTTTCTGATAAGAAATGCCTGTTTCTGTCTGGGAGTAAAATCCCTGGCGTAAATGTGTACACAGGCCCGATTTCTGTGATCTGAGATATATATTATTTGTAGAAAATTCCGATATGATTGCTAGATGTACCAAAACCAACACTTGGAACATGATGATGGAATCTTTTTGAGAGTGATAACATAATGTTTTGTAACATTTAAATCTGTTTTCTGCATTAAAAATCATCAAGTAAACGGAACAAGATTTAAAAAACAGTAATATCATCGATAAGTTAATAAGACAATATAAAATAAAAACTATATTTTATTGAACAAGTTTATTTCTCAAAGAAAGTTTAAAATTGATTTCAATGGACATAACTTAAAAGATTATGCATCCATGATGTTGAATAAAAAGTATCCCTTGTAAGAAAATAGTCTTTAAAAAACTTAGTCCGAAGAGAAAAGAATTATGTGCTTAAAAATACTGCACTTCATCGAAGATTAAAAAATCCACGTAAGAAAATTATTATTAAACAAATGAACAGAAAATCCAATTTATAATTGAAAGTATTACTAGGCGCTCAAACGGCTTTCAAAAAGGTTTCACCAAACGAACGTGATCGAGACGGACAAGACACAATATCGTGGATAAACTAGGTCGGACAATACACATTACTGCTGACCAAAATAAGGGTTTCTCCTATTAAAGTTACGTATTATTATACAGTAGGATTTGGCGAAAACAATACACAAACAAATATAGGATCGGTCTTTGCGTGATGTAAAAGAAGGTCATGACCTCAAGGGGTTAATTTGTAAATCAATATCAGTTAAACATATAGGTTCAACTGAGGATCAGTCGTTATATATATATATATATATATATATATATATATATATATATATATATATATATATATATATATATATATATATATATTAGCTTTTCTATAATTTATTGATTACTATTTGCGTGTATGTGTGTTTGTATATATGTATGGAGAGGTATTTGAAGATGATGATGTATACTACTCGATGAATATATATGATGGTGCAGAATCATCTCTCTTTTACATTTTACTATATTTGATTTTTTTTATTTTTACTCAACTGAAGTTAATATGCATTAAAATATGACTATTTGATTTATTTAAAGATTGTAAAACATTGCAATTACAGCTCAAAACGACTTTAACATTCTGGATTACAGATAAAGTCCGTCACACTTAAGCAGACCAGTACCTGTCAGATTTTAATAGCTCGGATGAATTGATCAATAGTCTGTCCTCGTATTTCCTCGCATACCAGGCGCAGAGAAAACAGTCTCTCCACTTTAAACCTCTTGTGTATGTCCTACTAAAGAACATTTTCTCTGCAAATGGACACTCTAATACTGAGCTTTAGCGTTGGTCATTAAAAAAATAAAGGCTTAAGGGTTTGTACATTTTTCTTGATTGTATACGAACCATATAGAAAAACGAAGTAACGTTGTTTAACGCGCACCGGGTAAGATTTTTCACTTATATGAAAGTGATCAATTCTGGAATGTTGGAGTGACCCAATGTGTCAGAAAAAACAGCATAGTTTAGTTTAATGAGACACAAGCTTTTTGATTAAGCACTTGTGCGATTGGAATTTGCTATAAGACGTTTAGTTGCATTGTGATGATGTTTCAGCTTAAAAAAAGGACACGACAGATTCTCCATGTTCTGGTTCATATTTGGACTGATTTCTCAATTATGATACTCACGAAAGGTTATATCCGTAGCTATACCACAAACGTGATGACTTCAATTTTTCTATTGTCAACTTTCCTTGTCTTTGCAGTAATATCCCTGCTTCGACTGCGTATGGTGTATATGTTTCACAGTTGATACGTTATGGTAGAGCTTGTACCCACTATGGGGACTTTCTACAACGAAGCAAACTGCATACAATTAAATTGTTGACACAAGAGTATTGCAAGCCTAGGCTAATCAGGACCCTTAAAAGGTTTTATGGCCGTCATCACAATATAGTTAATAAGTATGTAGTCACTGTATCCAAACTTATACTGGATATATTTGACTTACCATAGTTCTTTTCATTTTCAAAATTGACTTGCACGTGACGGGTGTAGCTAGCTAGACAGAAGGTGCCTACCCTTCCGGAGCACACGGCCGCACTTCCTTGATGGAAGTTCACATGTATAACTAATTTAACCAGCTTTCAAAGTTTTTACTTTTTTTTTTTTTTTTGGATTGTGGTTTAAACAAGGACAGGTATGTTTGGTTGATTATTATCATTGTGACCACTCGGCCGCCCATAAGTCACATTTCACCTGATGTTAATGTGTTACTCTTAGCATTCAACTAGCTTCTCATACAAAAAGTCTAATGTAGTTATCTTATTGTTTCTGCATTTAATTTTTAATGCTCTTAGTAGTCGATTCTCGAACATCTTGCACGTAATCGGAATTTATTAAGTTTATGATTAGCATGAATAGAAACCATGATGTTGAGCATCTAACGCTTTATTTTTTTTACTAAATGTTTAATTACTGAAGTCATTCATAAAACTTTGCAATATCAACATTGATTTTTTTGTTGCATTCTATGACTAAATATTAAAATAACTATCGAATTTTGAAATACGTTTTATCTGCTGTAGTAATCAGTCTCTAAAGGAAGACTAACTGTCAATTTAGACCAGTAATTAATGGTTAATAAGCTCTTTTAGCATAATGTCTGTATAAGATATGTATATCTATATAATAAATTAGCAACAAACTATAAAGACAATCTGATATAAAGACTAGTCATTTATTTAATGTTATGTTTTTAACATCTAGATCAAGTCTATCTCATTGCAGTTTTTTTTCTAGAACAGTGTTCATCTTTATAAAACGACTACCTGTCTGCAGTTTAACCTGCTAAACTGACCACCTGTCTATAGTAAAAATACGTCTTTTTATATAATTAAGATACATTTCTATACAGTTAACCTTGGGAATGTCTTTGTATAAATAAATCTTGTTGTTACAGGGAGCCTCGGTAGCCGATTCGTCGGAATCGCGCGCTTACAGATCACAATGCCTCACCCTCTGGTACCGAATTTCGCTCTGGCAGAAGGTTTGTAAGTTTTCTTGCCGTAGGTAGATTGTTTTCTTCGTGTACTAAGGTTTCCTTTTGTTTCCCAAAAATGACCGCCTCGATATAATTCACAGATTTTTTACAAGGACGTGAAACATCAATTTTCCATACCTCCACAGTGTCTGTACAGTGAAAGCGCTATAGTGGCACTTTATATATAACGAAAATCCATAATATATAATTAAAACCTGCTCCACTGTCGAATTTTTATATACAGACTATCAATCTTAATGAATTCCAATATTGCTCTTACCATATAAAAAATCCAACAAAAAAGATTCCTTTCACCGTGGATCCTTTATAGTTCCTATTTCTCTTAAGTGGCTTTAATATAAATGTTTTACCATATCTGATCTAATAATACGAAAAACACTCCTTTCAAAAATCATATAAGGGCATATGTACAATATATATATATATATATATATATATATATATATATATATATATATATATATATATATATATATATATATATATTGTACATGTGCACTAATATTTTGGCTGCATTGTTTTAAATTTAATGGCTAATTGAACTTATCAGTCAAAATTGACCCTACTAAGTGCACTTTCTTGTCTTGTCGGGTATATTTTCGTTGTATGGTGTTTTAACCCTGAAATAACTGAAAAAGTAACAAAAAGCTTTCTCCACTCAATTTTTTTATTCGTGATCTATTGACAGTGATTTTTTTAACAAAAGGTATATAACGTGCATTCTAAAGATGATTAAAGTAAATTTCAAACTGACGACGTAGAAATGACGACTGAAAGAGGTGAAGTTAAATACAACCAGAAGAAGCAATAATTCAAATACAAAACAGCAAAACAGTATCCGAGACCAATATATAACGACACGATATCGGCGGCACGTGTATGCTACAAAATTAATGAATGATGTGGTTAAACATTTTTATGTTGCTGTACAGGAAGAGATCTCGGAAAAGGAATATTTAAACATTGTCCTTTTTGTATTAAACAATATCCCTCTGCACAATTAAAATGATTTAGTGTTCATAAAAATTAAAATGAAACATTTTATAAAATGATTCGATACCCACTTTGAGATGGTGAGGTTAAATTGCTATTGATTTTTCATCCACTTATCAAACGATAACTTTAACATATATACACAAAAGTTTAAAATAAACAACTTACAGTAAACAGGTGTGAAAAATAGCATGAATATTTAGAGAAAATAGGAACATTGTAACATATTTTGATATACCCAATAAATATTGACAAACGAGAGACAATTGTATTTTGCAATCGGATAATTATATAACTACCAATTGGATACAGTTGTACGAAAGCCAAATGAACTCTGTTTAAAAATAAATCGCGTAATAATGCGTAACTTCTCGCGTAATAACGCGTAACATATCAAATAATAACACGTGGCTTTCGTGAATTAACGCATTACTTCCGCGTAATAACGCGCAACGTTTTATAAAGGTGATTTTTATCATTTCTTTGTGTTGTCCTTTATTAACATGTTTAAAATTAAATATGAGTTGAGTTGAGTAATGGTGTTTAAAGTCCCAGTCAAGAATATTTCACTTATATCGAGACGTCGCCAGCTATAGGCGAAAGTGCAAAACTTTTGCCTGTGCATTGCGCTGATGGCATTATACAGCAGGGTTCTTTATCGTGCCACGTCGTGACACGGGACCTCGTTTATTTTAATTTCCCATCCGCAAGAACTGTGACTTTCATTTCGTAATGCCGAGTGCTTGGCGAAAGAACAGTCACTACCCACTTTTAAATCTTGGGTCAGACCCGGCCGGAGTTCGAACCCACGACCTTCCACTTACGGAACGAGCACTCTACCAACTGAGCTACCGCAGTGGCAAAATGAAAAATGAGATCGTGTATTTGTGCTATCAAGTTGACGATATATTTGTCTATATAAGTCTACATCTGAAAAAGTGCTCTCTAACCCGAGTCGAAATATTTATTACATCGGATCATTGGTATTGCAACGTTAAATAATATATAAGAACATTAAAATATCATATTCATTTATTCTCAATACAATTGGAATATTGGAAAACTGAAAAATAAAGAATATTTCACAGAAGTAATGAAAAGTACAAAATGTTTAACAGACAATTATTCGTGTTTTATTTCAAAGTCAAGACATTCAAAGTACATGTTTGTTTGTTGTTTTTATCATCAAATTAATATTTAAGAGTTGTTGTCTTTTCACTGGTTAAGTCATAAAGTTTGTAAAATTTTGTTAAATAACTTTTTTTTATTATTATTGATTTAATTTTTTTTAATTATAATTCATTTTATTTTCTAAACACATATATGTATTGGTTTAACATTCCTTATGTAGTACAAAGTTACAATTCATTGCTATTGTGCCAAGTATTTTATTCGAATATTTTTAAATACACATGTAATCTATATTGTATATTAGTGGCTTTTAATCTGTATATCACAAAATAAATCGTTTCGGACTGCAATTGTGAAACGAATATACGCTTCAATTTATATTTATTTATTAATTTTATTTTATTTTTCGGTAATGTAGTGAAGTTGTGCATATTTTCCTATCGTGAGTTCTCCAAGAAATATTAAGATGGTCTTAAACCTTTCACTCACAAGACAATATGTCTGTATATATCGCTAAAACATTGTCAAATTATAAACAAAGTGTACAACTGTTAGAATAACTATACCATATATGAATAACAAAATCTATTTTATACTGGTGTTTTTTACATTAAATGAGCAAGCAATGGTACGTAGATATGTCTTAATATCGAACATTAACTATGAAAATTACATTAAGAAATTTAAAAAGACCCATGTCATTGATACAATTATCTAAACCCTTTTTCTACAAAAAGTTATTCGATTCTGACTCTATCTTGACGTTCAAGTTTGTACATTCTGTTAAACTTGCCAGTCTCGATAGGTTCCTCATTGGCGCACAATACATGACCTTTGTCAATCAAAAACTTATCAGATCTTCTATGACACTGTAAATATTTTTTGTTACATTCCTTTTCACAACAGTTCTACTCTATATTCATCAACTCTTGGAGTTACAACTTTACTAATGTAACAATGTATTTAAAGAGCTGCAATAAAATAGTCAACAAGAAATTTTTTTCTAGTTATTCACATCAGATATGCCATTGGTTGCTCGGGACTTGGGTAAATTTCTAAAAATTCTCATATTGAAATCTTAGATAAAACATTTCTAAAAAGTATTTCTATTTTGACCTTTCTGCTTGTTTTTTCCTGTTTTATTCATTACTGTCTTGTTTTGGGCATATCAGGAGATGCCTGAAATCTTTTAAGTACACGTTTCCTCTTTCTTTGTTCTGTCTTTATCGTCTTGGGCAAAATCAATACTTGTTTTCCTAAAACTTTGATTTTTGTGTTTGCATTTGTAGATGATTAGCTATACACGTGTGTGGACTTTTGATCATTTTGAGAACTGCAGTGTTACTACCATACGACTGTCTACAATTCTTACGCCTTCATAACCACTTGTGTTCATATCTGTTATTGTTCAAATGTACAATTGTTTTGTCTCAAAATAATTATTCGCATTATTTTTGGCCTTTGCTTTTTAATTTGTTTAGGTCTGATTTACCTAGCCTGCCTGACGACACACAAAATTTACGTCGACTTTTTCGTTCCCTGCGTAAATACTCCTCATTGTCTTTCTTCTTAAGCTTTTTCTGTAATTACGGAATTTTTTATCTGTATTTTTCCGCTATTTAAAATGCATGAAATAAGGATATTTTAATTTTTTATGTTGAATACATTATAAAGCAATATACGAGACCAAAAAACCAAATTCGATATCATTGTTTAACTTCGCGTGTTAAAAATAAAATTACCTGGTTAAAACAATGAATAAAATTGATTGTTTATTGAACACTTCTTTATAACATTTCCATTAAATTTGACTCATAAAAAATCAAACATCGGTATAAACAATTAAGTCTTGCACTCACTTAATCGTCAGTAGATGATGTATACATTTCGTTTTAGAACTATTTATATTATATTGAATCAATTGAATTTCGGGTAGCGAATATTACATAAAAACAATGTTAAATCTGAATTTGCGTTTAACTTGATGTTTTATTCAACAAAAACTGTGCTCATGTTGAAAGATTGAACTTTTTTATAAACATTAACATTAGAGTTATTTATTTATATGAATCTATTTAAAAATAGAGTCTAAAATACTGGCGTTATGCTATGCGCTTGCAAATATTTCATTCACAGGTTAGAAGTCGTTTGCAGCACCACACATTTTTTTAACTACGGACAAACGTCTAAATGCTCTGCTGCATTTCAAACGTAAGCTTTGATGACAGTCTGGGCATAACTTAGTCGCGACAATATAACTTATGGTAGTATGTAGAACAGGTAAGGTGTGAATCTCAAGGCTCAAAGTCGAATAAGGACCTTGCATAGACAGTGTATAGTAAGTCACCATTTTCATACCGATTCAAATATTATATACTTCCCAAAATATATACTAAGTCACCGGTTTTATATCGATTAAAATATATATGAAGCAGTATGTTAGTCTACTGGCATTATGGAGAACATTACCAGAATGTGTTATAATGTTTTTGATGGTAAAATCTTAATTAAATATTTAAAATTGCTTCATAAAAAGCAGGGTAGGATTGCGGACTTAATGCAAGCAGAAATTTCCGAGGTTACGGAAAGAGTAAAAGTTCTTTGGAATTTACAGAGAGTTCACAGGAAACACTGAACTTTTTGACTTTCGAAAGTTTTCTACATTCAGTGCTTTATTAACTGACTTACTACGTTAAAAGTGAATCATTAGAAAAAGTTTTTGTTTAAAAGGATATGTTTTTGTTTTACATGCTAATATTTACGTATTATATTTAAGATTTCGAAACATAAACATATGCAAAATAACTGTTTGTTTATATTTTCCTATGTACACATGGTTGACCTAATTTTCTGATAAGTGACATGCTCTTTAATTATCCCGCATATAATGATATAACACACTTTCATCTGTCCAGTTATATATGGGCATGTACTATAGTCGCCAAAAGTCGATTGGTCGTTGTACTTTTTTAATAAAATAACATTTACAGTATATACAACCAGCGACATTTTATACAGTTAGATTGAATTTCGCTGATAACGGGTGTAATTGTTTTGCTGATATGCAAATTAGGGAGGCCGGGTCATTTATCAGAGTTGAGAAAATTATATGTAAATAGGGAAAAGTAATCCATTATTATTGATCACAAAGGACACTTTCGTGTGTCAAAGTAACATGACAAATGTAAACAACCAATTGACATTATATATATATATATGTGTGTGTGTGTGTGTGTGTGTGTGTGTGTGTGTCTTAGGTATATCTCTAAAGAAAAAACAAGTCTAGTGTTTCTTTTGTCATACTTTTCATCAAGAAGGTGAAATCAGGTTGTTAAATCGTTAAGCGAAGAGGCCACTCCAAGATTAGTTATGATAACTTAAATGAATAGAAGTTTAGGTTGGGGTTGAATATCTCACATCATAAAATCATCATCCAATATTATTAATTGCACTTATGTGAAGATTAAATTTCTTTTTAATTTATTGTTTCATGTGTATTCATTTATGTGCATATATCAATATGCAAAATGTGGATGAATATAATATTTAGACGATGAATAAAATACTGATATCAAATAAAAAAACATCCAAAACAGTAGAAGTTCTAAAAAAGAGACATTCAGCATTTCATTGCATCTGTTGGTTCATCAACGAATAGTTAATAATGATTAAACTAATATCAAGAGGTATATGACATACAAGTGTTAAATTTGGGGACACCAAATTGTGCGATTTTTAATATTAACAGAAGTAAATAAATATGAGACACTATCATCATGATTCTTATGAGAATGCCTAGTCCACACCTAAATAGTTTGTTCGATTGAATTATAAACTTAATGAAAAGAAACTGTAATTTTACAAAAACTTAAAAAACTAAAAAAAAAACACTAACGTTATACATCAAAAACGTCGAAGACAAAAATCTTTTTACGATACCAACATAGGTAACTCCTAAAATATAAAAATTCTATATCTCAGCATTTAATCATACATAATTCAACCTTTGTTGACACGATTTCTGCAACAATACCATTCTGGATAATACATGAAAAGGAGAAAAGTTAAATAAAATGCGGCCCGAAAATAAATATAAAATACACACCATCATTAATGTCAAGGATGCTAGACAAAGACATTCAGGAATATAAAAAAGAAAGATTGACATTGTCCAGTACAAAAATTTTGAAACTGACAAAATTAATTTAAATCTCATTCTAATGAAATAATAATTAAAATAATAATAACAATTTTTAAGTCCGACTTCGGTGTTCAATTTTAAGCATTAGAAAACAAGATCATTTTGATATTCCCAAAAGATACAACCGGATTGTGTTTACCGTGACATTGATCGATACGTAGCGTTTCTTAGGTTTGAAGCATGGTGAGTCGATCCTTAATTTTTGATATGCTGTAAAGGTTTATGTACAGCTTGGTGACATAAGTTTTTCCGTTTTCCACCATTTTGAATTCACCTGAAAAAAATTAATTGGAAATAATTTAAAGACTTACCTGTTATTCTGTATATGTATACTTTAATATTTGGTAATATAGCCCTTTGACCTAAAGACTTTCTGTAATTGTCTGCGAATGGATAAATATAGGTTTTGGATGTAATTAAGACTTAGAGATCTCCAGGTGTGAAGCAAAACGGCTTTGAGGTCGTCGGCATGCAGGATAGTTTGCAGTTGTTTTTTCACGTGACAAGCCAGATATTTTCCATTATATTCAAATCTGGAGACTGAGCAGGCCGGGGTAGACACGGAATTAAATTTCTTTCCTTAAAGGCTTTTGTAGCACGGGAGGCGTGACACTTTTCACTTTTCATGTTACCATTTATAAATGTCAAAGTTCCAGCACCATTAAATGTAAAACATTCCCAAACCATAACAGAAACACGTTGACCCCTGTACTGCAGAATATGGCCGATGTATTCCCTAAGGTAGGCTTATTTTTTTCCTCCAAATTTTCCTCCAAAGTCCATCTCCGCCAACAATAACCTTATTTTCATCCAAAAAAATTACATTTTTCCAAGTATTGTTAACTGTCCATCTTAATCTGTTTCTACAACAATGAACACGTCGCACCCTGTTAACCCGTCAAACCCCGACTTTTTTACAAATGGAGCGTTTCTCAGACCATTAGCGTGCAAAACCCTCTGAATTCTTCTTTTACATACATACACTGTACTCACATTATTAAAACTGTTAGTAATACCAAGTAGTGTAGACGTACGATCCTCCCGACGTACCCGTTCCAGCGGTCGAACATTCCTTTAATCCATTTTTCTAGGCCTCCCAATTCTCGGCATATTTTCTGTAGTTTGACGCTGTCCGTGACGTTTTAAAAACTTTAACACTGTTGAATAATTATTTCCTAAAAATTCTGCAATCTGTTTTTTTTTTCTTGAAAGGCCAGCATTAAGTAGCTGAATAATATTTTTTTCATCTCGGATGACTTCACTGAAAAAAGCAGGCGTGACTTGAATTTCCGGTTGATAATTAGGTCAGTTGGTGACGTAGTTACAATAAAAACGACCCACTTTTTATTTTTCATAAAACTCCGTAATTTTTTTTGAATCTATAAAATCGAAGTGAAAAAATAAAATTCAAAATGGCGGTAAACGGAAAAAAGTTTGTCACCATGCTGTATAAAACATAAAAAAGTCAACTTATGTTTTGAAATTTGTACGGAATAAATCTACCTCAAAGACATTTGTGTTGTTGTGGATTTTTGTTTTTGTTTTTTTATAGAAAAACCACACTTGTTAGTAAAAAGCTGCAAAGATTTACATTTGGTCAAATTTAAGCAACAAGATATTTTCCTTTCAGGCTATCTTAATTACGTTCACCATAGCAAAAACAATTTTTCTGTTACATGAACCGTCAATTTTTTATGTGTGGATTAATGACTGTATTCAACGCTGAAAGCAGAATATAATCAATAATATCAAGGCGGCTAGGTCTATAATGGTAGAGGAAACCTTTTTTTTTTTTTTTTTTTTTTTTTTTTTTTTTTTTTTTTTTTTTTTTCTTTTTTTTTTTTTTTGAAAACCCCAAATCTTAAACAAGTTCACTAACAAACTCTCGCAATCAAAGAATTTTCCTGAGTTTGAGTCAAACGTAGTCAGTGATAAACAATGCGATTAAAAGCTTTTTAAAATTCGCGTCACCAATGCCCTTTGTTATTAGCACAAAACATGTACTGAATATATAATACAGATAACTATTTAATTTTGATGTCATATGTGCACATTTCAGAAAATCATTCCTCATCAGTGACACTAGCAGCCGAAAAGTTTGAAAGATAAAAACATTAGCCAAAAAGTTCAAAATTACTAAATCTGAACTTTCAAAATAATGTGAATCCAAATCCAGCTAAGGAATGCTTTGCATGAGGGAACAAACCTTAGTTTTAAATAATTTTTCAGAAATTAAGACGACTGAAAATTTTGCTAAATGGTTTATTTTCTGACAGAACAAAATATTGACTACTGACGTATGGACACTCTCGGGAAGTTTACTTCACCAGCAGCGGTAGCCGCTCAGGTGTGATAAATATATAACAGATACCTGTTAAATTTCGATGTGCCATATGCGCACAAAAATATACTGAAAAAAATATACAGAAAATATTTGTAATATTTTTGAATTCAGTATTCAAAATTTCCGTAACATATTAACGAATATTAGATCAAAACAAGAAGAAAAAGGTATTTAATTACGATATAACTTACTCGTATCGGACACGAAGAAGTGTCGCATTACCCTTGTATAAATGCAAAAAAGGTGTTATTTATTAAACTTCCATTTCATTATTGTTATGTTCTTAACTTCATATCACCAGTTTTCAGGTATTGGCGACAAGATCAAGGTATTAATCTCTATAAATTATTCTAAGAAAAAGTTCGTTTGTGAAAGTGATTTGCATGTGATTAGCCAGCCATGTAAAAGTGTGCACTTGTGGCGATTTTTTTGAAAGTGCTATCCAGCTAGTCGGTATGCCGCAGATAAACATACCAATCTCCCTTTCATTATCCTGGATCCGGGTGAACCAGTCGATAATGCCGAGCGTCAGACGAAGAAGCAATAACAAAAATTTCAAATTTCAAGTTCGAATACTCGACTTGCCGTTCTTGAGGCAAAGGCTCTATAATTAAGCCAATGATGTGGTCATTTAATGTTTGTTAGAACGTTGTTATCGTGATTATTACCCGATCTGCATATGGTCATAAATTGAATAGTTTTTAATATATCATCAATACCATCACAAGCCTTTTAATATTGTAAGTCATTTCAAACACAAATAAAAACATGTGATCCTGATCACCTTAAATACTTTTGAGACATGAGCGATAGGAATGTTTCAATTATCTGGTACCATTAAGACAAAGCTTTATTCTTACTGGTATTTGTCACTATTTTTAAACTATTGGGTTTTTAATTTATTTAGTTATTTAGTACTTATGTAGTTTTAAACATCATCTCGCCCATTTACTAAGATGTAAAAAAAATGACTAAATTGTTAGCCAGCTTTTCAACTCATAAAATCAATTACTTAACCTGTATTTGTTGTAAAGTTTAAATGCTGCATATATTCTTACCAACAGTTTTTTAACCTATTCGCCACAATGACAAGATTACTTGTCTCCAAGTATTAATCCTAAAAAAGGACCGTTTATGCTTGTGATGTACAAGTGTGTTTAATGCTTTGTCTTTTACTATCATTCTTTCAGGGTGACTTGTGGTCTACGTGCTAGCTCACCAAGTAGTATTTTACTAATTATAATATGGAATAGTATGCTTGTTACAGAAATAAAGCTAACCAGAGACTTTCAGGGTTTCAGACGTAAAATACGTTACATCTTCTAGGCGCAGAAAATATCCAACCACATGATGTATAAGAAAACGGGTCAACAAAACATATCGCAGATAAGATGGAGATAGGCATGTTGTGCGCAAGAACTAAGACAGCAGTACAAGAAAAGCTCTAGAATTGATTATAGATAATGGATGGACATGGAGGAGGATAATAAATAATGCAATAAAGATGGGAAAGACCAGATTGTAGGTCTCTAGTTGCAGATTGATTTGCCACAAGACACCATGAGGATAAGTAAGTACAGAAACAAAAATTGCTGCTAAATGTGCTTTTGAAATGATTATACAGACGGTAAGCATAGTTACTGTAAACGTGGTTATTTTCGCGAATAGAAATTTTTGCGAAATCGGATACTTGACATTTCGCGTGGGGAAAATTTTCGCGATATTGCCGATTATGATCTTGTGTAAAAGACAAGTTAAAGGCAAAAATTCGTCAGAAAAAGAACAATTTGAGCTAAAGTGTTAATTTGTCATAAAAGATATGTCAACTTTATATATCAAACCCTTACGTTTGAGATGGGTTATAAAAACACATCAAATTTTAGAGAGATCGTGATTTTGTGATCAAAGCTTTCCATACAGCTGGCATTAAACACCACGCAGATAATTAAAGTTGTTTATGTAAAGGTGAATTATAAATCACAGGTCAAGGTGTACAAAGTTATTTTTAATTCTGACTAGGTCAAAGTTTCGCTTAGTGACCCGGATAGTTGTATTGTATATAGAGCTACTGGCGGTAAATCATCAATTGTAGACAATTTGAAAGATTGAGATGTTTGGATGTCAAAATTTAATTGTATTTAGCGAGGTATTTTTTAAATAAAACAAAATACTGGATGATTAATATGAGAGAGGCAAATGTAGTCTTCATGCTTCTGATGAGGTAAGTAGCTAAGTAGTATGCTACAATGTACTTGGGTTTTCTTAATATTTTCACGGGGGCAAAATAACCACGTTTACAGTAGTACAAAAGATCGCTGGGCTTAAATATCGAGGTCCCTTATATCCCGATCAAGGCAGATTCAAGTTCGAGAAATTTGTTATTTCCCTTGCTGTAGGTTCCAATCGAGAATTTATCGCCTCCATACAATCTTAAAAAACCTTGATTTAGGCCTTATACCTCATAAGTCAGGGGCCATGGATCACAGTGCCTCTCACCGCTTGGATTCGAATCCCAATCGGGATAGATCCTAGTGTGAGAAAGTTTGTCATTTCGCTTGCCGAAGTTCGGTGGTTTTCTCCGGGCACTTCGGTTTCCTCCACCATCCAAGAACTGACCGCCTCCAAATAAGTGAAAGATTTTTGACTTGGGCGTAAAACACCATTACTCCACTCCACTCATAAATCAAATCAACTCAACTAAATTTCATCTAAAAGGTCACAGCAAGTGCTAACTCGTTAAATGTCAGACAGCCGCAACAAATTCCCTGTACTGTACAGGCAATTGGCGCTTGACAATTGGACAGGTAAAAAAATGTGAAAGTAATTGATGGTGAGATTATATACGATAGTGCTATGTATAAAATTATTTTTTATAATTTTTATTCTCCAAACTTGTATTTTGATTGTAAAATTGTTTCTTAGACGGAAAATAAAAAAATCCCCTGTCTGTCAAAAACTTCTGACTAGAGACTTTTTTGTCAAAATTATTCTTTTAAAAATGATTTGACTGTGATAAAAACCGGCTTTCTTTTTAATATTTAACAAAGCACTAGCACAAGCAATTGTTCTTGAACTTTAATCTTGGCCGGCGTAGTCATAAATTAAGTGAAACAACCATATTATCTTATAACATATGCGCTATTTCTTTGACAAACAATATTTACGTTGCTTTTATAAGCATTATTACAGAAAAAACTATTGTAAAATTTCAAAACTGTCTAACGATTCTTATTTTGGAAAGAATTTTCAAACTGTTTTGAAAACAATTTTAAATCTACAATTTTGTTTTTATTTATTCATTGAACAAATATATAACAAAAAAGTAAGGAATACATTCTATTTCTTTTTTAACTTATATTTTTAGTCCAGTAAAATAAGTGGCATAAGTTTGAAATTGATAAGACGAATATGACTTGACAGACACTCTGTCACCTTGTTCCAATCGAAGAATCACGGCATTGGATCCAGATTTCCAGTGCTCGCCGTTGCTATCTGTGTACACATAAACTACAAGTTTGTCGTTTTTGTGAATCTCTATATATGCATCATTTGCGTTAGACATGACGTTCACGAAAAAGTAATATAATCCTGGTTCCGGACAATAAAAAACTCCATCTGAAGCATTTAGCCCTCCTCCAACATTGGTGATTACTTTGATAAATTTTAATATCTGTTGACTGGAATATTTTCCCCCGCTCTGTAATCCCGCAGTAAATGCAATTTTATTTTCTGTAATAAACATATATAATAATAGAGCAATTTGTAATGGACTTCGATTCATTTTATATTCATTGTGGTCAATTTCTCGAACATTTTCCATGTAATCGGAAATTTATTAAGTTTATGATTACCATGATTAGAAACCATGATGGTGAGCCATCTAAAGTTTTAAAATTATTCTTTCCTAAATGTTTAAATACTACAAAAGACATGTATGCAAGTAAAAGTTTGCTATTTCATTTTGGATTGTCTTTATGTTCTAGTTTGAAACTAAATTAAGGAATAACTTGTGTTTGTAACAAAGTTATTGAGTCGTAACCTGAAACACGCTTTGCACATTTCAAAATGAGCGTAACGTGATTGTATTGCAGTATGATATAACAGAATTAAACTTTAATTAAAATAACATTTTGATTTTCAGATAAATTACAAATGTTGTAGTGATCAACCTCTATAGACAGACCAACTGCCCATAAAGACCATTGATTAACGGTTAAAGCTCTTTTAGTAAAATTTCTATATAAGACAATATGTATATCTGAAATACAACTTTTTTACTGTTGTTATAATTTTGTTTTTAATAAGCAACAAGCTAAGGAGACAATCCTATATAAAACAAGTCATCTATTAACTGTCACTGTAATAGTTTCAATCTGTAGATAGATTCCAACTCTCAAAACATTTTTGCCGACTACAGTGTCCATCTCTTTAAAAACTCCTCATTTCAGCAGTTAAACCTGCTATACTGACCAGCCGTCTTTAGTGAAAATATAATTATAGAAAACATGTAAAACACCATTACTCCATATCTTAAAATGATTGTCATTTCAATACCTACGATATTCTTATATACATGCCTATACAAAACCTAATAGTTTTACAGATAATTAACCATTTCAGAACCCTTTATTGAGCTGTGAACCTGACCTTTTAATGTATGACCTTGAACCATTTATCAAAATGATCGTCATATCAATGATGATTTATTTATTACATCGGGATGATTAGTTTCGATAATGTAAAGGAAACCGGAGTTCCCAGATAAAGGAACCGATTTTCGGTAAGCGAACTGACAGAAATTGAGTTTAAATTATTATCTTCTTGTACCAACAGCTGGATTTTTGGTTTCGCAACATAAAATAATATGTATAAAAAATAAAATAACATAAAGACTCATTTCACAAGAAGTAGGATATTGAAGTAATGGAAAGTAAAGAATGTTCAACAGACTTAATTCGTCTCAAATTTCAAAGTCAAGGCTTTCAAATGTTTTAAAGTTGTTTTTTATCATCAAATTAATAATTGTAATGGATTTCCTGGTTATCCACTTCAGATATGTCATTAGAAGCTTGGAACTTGGACATATTTCCAATAGTTGTCCGATAGAAATCTAAGATAAACATGTATAAACAGTATTTATTTTTGTGACTTTTTCTTCTTGATCAATGTTTTTCCTGCGCTATTTATTTCTGCTTCTGTTTTGCTTTTGAGCATTTTGAGACATGCCTTGAGTCTTTTAACTAAACTTGCCTTTTTCTTCTGGCTACATAATTGTTTTTCCTAAAGGCTTTTATTCTGTGTCTGCAATTTAAATGGTTAGCTATACGTTGCAGCGGACTCTTGATCTATGTAGGAACTGCAGGGTTATTATCACCAACGGTTAAAAGTTCTAATCCTTTAAAACCACTTCTTTCCGTATCTCTGTAATCGTTTACTTTGAATTTCTCTCACTTTTTGCCTTTGCTCTGTTTTTTTTTTTTTTTTTGTTCTAATTTACTCAGCATCTGCAACGGCACATAGAATTTACCTCGACCCTCTCGCTCTTCACTGCGTCAATACTCCACTGTCTTTCTCCTTTAGCCTTTCTCTGTAATCACGGGGATTTTTTGTCCGAGACTTGCCCAGTGTAAGTACAATATATATATATATATATATATATATATATATATATTATATATATATATATATATATATATATATATATATTTGTGCAAAGTTAGATGCATAAAAAGTAATGGTCTGTTATATTTTTCAAACGCCATGATAGTTAAATAATTTCAAAAGGACAATGTCTTATGAAGCGTTGTCCAAAAACGTACACATATAATTTATACATTGGTAGGCAAAATTTTGATATTCGTAACATTTGGTAACAAAATCAATACGTTTAAATATCAAGTATATAAAAAACATTCGTATTCATATAGAGAAAACTAAAATAGTTTGGCAAATCACGATCTACACAAAAAGAAGATAAACAAATACCATTTGTTTTCCTCTTCAGTAAAAACATGCCTACCATTAACCCAAAAAGAACGCGGTTGTCATTAGTACCCTGTGACGTTATTAAAAGGGTTTAAACATTTAAACTACAACAGAGGTCACAGCGACAGTGTGATGTAACAGTATATAGAACATCACAGTCACGTATATTACATGCCCATATAATTTTCTCGTAAAGAACAAATATCTTTAAAAATAAGTTATATTTTGCAGTCAGTATACCTACCGCAGGTGACGTTATTATTTTGTTTTAGAATTATGTATGTTTAATATTTGAAATCAACTAAATTTATGGTAGCGAACATTACATAAAACCAATCTGAGTCTACATTGGCACTTAACTGAATATTTAATTCAGAAAAAACAGATTTCATGTTTACAATGTGGAATTTTTTATAACTAATAACCTATTTATTTGAATCAATTAACATAATTGGTTTGCACGTATAAAAATTTAATTCTGATATTATATATAAATATATCATATACAAATATTACATTCACGGACAAAAGGTCAGCCAAAGCACTGTTATTTTTTCCAAGGACCGAAATCCAAATGTTCTGTTGCATTTAAAGCGTAAGATTAACTGACAGTCTAGACATAATTTAGTTGTGACACTATGAAATTAAAATAATAAAACATAAGGAAACAGTAAAAGATTTAAAAAACGACAGTATCGAACATAACATATTTCATGTTTGTGTGGGTTTACCAGGGAATACAAAATAATGGTGAAATTTATATCTGATATCTGAATGTATTTATCAGACAACTGTTAAAATGTGTGGAAACCAAAGTGATAATTTTCAATATCAATGGAAGAGACTCTAATATCATAATGCTAATGAGAATGAGTGATAATGTCTTTTCTAAAACACAGCGAAGACAAAATAGTTTCTTCGTTAAATAAAACAATTACGTAAAAAATATATATTTGTACACAAATTTTAAAGTAAAAAACGAGCTTGATAAATCAAAAATGTCGATCACAAAATTCAAATATATTTTTATAATACAAAGAGAGGTAACTTGTAGAATATCATGTAAAAAAAACTTTAGTAATTTACCAGCTACTTTTGACTTTGTTATTTCTGTAATAATACCACATTGGCGAATAAAATGAAGGCATTGAAAAATAATTTCCTCCAAAACAAATCACACCAAAAAGATGCTATGAAAAACACACCTAGACTAAGGAACAAACCTGGACCCGATTGAGTTACAGATATTCAAAGGTTAAACGCGTTGTGTCGTTGTTCGCAGATTAAATCAAAACCAAAAAAGACAAACAAAAAAGGCGGTTCGATAAAGAATATGAAAGCAAACCAAGTTTATTCGTAGGGGAGCTAGAGGCATAAATTAAGGGAATATTAAAGAAAAAAATGACATTATCTAGGACAAAAAGGAATTGAGTAAGAAAATTTTTAATGTCATTCTAAAAGAAATAATAATAAATAATAATAACAATATTAACAAAATAGGTCAGTTTAAAGATCACAGTGGATATAATTGAATTTGTTTGGCATTGAAAATGATCTAAACGGGGAGCTTTATAGGTCTTAAGGCAAGGAGTTATCGATACTGAATTTTTGATATGTTGTAAAGGTTTATGAATAACACATAAAAAATTCAACTAATTGGAAATTTGTACGGAATAATTCTACCTCAAATACGTTTCTGCTGAGTTTTTTATTATGTTTTTAAACGATACGTTAAATAAATAGCAGATTACTGTTACATCGTTAAAATCTATTGCTTTATAAGTGTTAATCGAACGCAGATTTACATTGAGTCAAATTTCAACAACAAGATATTTTCCGTATGACCTGATTTGACTTAAGTTGACCATAGCAAAAGTTTTCTGTTACAAGAACCGTCGATTTTTATGTACGGAATAATGGTGTTTTACGCTAAAGATAGGATGTTATCATTTATATCATGGCGGCCAGTTCTATAATGGTATAGGAAATCGAAAATTTTTTTCGAAAACCCCCATTCTTCAGCATCTGTACTAACAAAATCTCGCAATTGTAGGATTTTCCCGAGTTTGGTTAAAACCAATCGGAGATAAACGCTGCGATTTAAAGCTTTTTAAAGGTACTCGTCAACTTTTTTTAGCACAAGACATGTACTGAAAAAATATACTGACATAAAACAATGTACTAACAGAAAACAATTTTTATATTTCTAAAATCAGTATTCAAAATTTCCGTAACATTTTAACAAATATAAGGTAAAAACCGGTCATTTTAGAAGATAAAATTTATTTACAATATTACTTACTAATATCGGACTCGAAGAAGAAAACATATGACATTACCATTATATTCTTATTAAGCTTTCAGTTTGTTATTGTTATGTTGTCTAACTTCATATCACCAGTTTTCAGCTGTTACTGTTATTGAAATATTCTTTAACTTCATATCACTATCAGCAATTTCCAGCTGTTTTTGTTATTGTTATGTTGTCTAACTTCATATCACCAATTTTCAGCTGTTATTGTTATTGTAATGTTCTTTAACTTCAGGTACTGGCCACAAGAGCAAGGTTTTAAATCTTTTGAATTGTATAAGAACAAGTTCGTGAATGCATGTGACTTGCCAGCCATGTACAAGTGTGCACTCAGGGCGACTCTTTTGTAAGGTGCTATCCAGTCAATATTCTGCAGATGAACATACCAATCCCCCATTCCATCATCCTGACACCAGTCGAACCAGTCGATTATGCCGAGTGTCAGACGAGGTAGCAATATCTAAAATTTCAAGTTCGAATCCTCGACTTGCCGTTCTTAAGGGAAGTCTCCAATAGTAAGCCAATGATGTGGTCATTTAATATTTCTTCAAACGTTTTCAGTTATTACAAGGAAAGT
>JARBDR010000044.1:0-44353 GCA_029721355.1 Tegillarca granosa
AGTTACAGTGATACAGTGGACAGTGATTACGATCGACAAACTTATTAACTAATTAACAGTGATGAGATCGGGAACGGAAACGCTAATTAATTAATAGGTTCTTATTTTAATCACCTGTAATATGATCATCACAATCTTGAGAGGTTTTCACGTGTTCGTCTTCAAATAATGTCTGCAGTCGTGACCTGGTAGCAAATTGAGACGGGACAAGTAGTACTTTATACACAGATAATTTATAGAATAAAACTTATCGTTTGGGATGCGAGAAGTACTTTGCTTTATGGAATATTTTAAATAACTGTTTTGTTTACACCATCCTATATTTAGATCGCCGCGAACCGACACGAGATCACGTGTTGTGTAACATTTTCTACCAATCTAGATCTTTATTATTTTCAGTGAAGAGTTTGAATATAATGCCTATATTTTTTTCAAAAATTAAAATGTAGAAATTTTCAATGCAAAAATAAATAATAAATAAATAACGCCAATTATTCAGAATATACACGTACGACAAAACTTGGGTATTTAGTGTTAAGGAGAGAGAGAGAGAGAGAGAGAGAGAGAGAGAGAGGGGTCAATTATTAGGACGGTTTAGTTCCCCTTTCTCATAAGAAGTAGTTTTTGCTGTCTCATCACTTGACTTAGTTTTCGGGTTAAGCTTGTTGTTACCTTGTCTACGTGACATGAAGTTTCCAGATTAAAATTGATGCGGTTTTAGAAGCCTTGGATTTATTTCTTGAATTTGTATTTTAACAGATAAAAATAACAAAGCTGTTTTAATTTGATGTTTTATTTATATATTTTGATGTATAATACTCTATAAAACGGCATAAAGAAATAAGTAAAAAAAAAATAAACAAGCATCGATATTTTCTCCTTAGTGAATCCTGAAACAACTACTAATTAAGACCGATAACGGTTTGCAAATTTCGATTAATTTGTGATTTCATTACAAGCGTGGTTACAAATTCATACATATGGATAACTTTGCATGAAATTCTGAAAATTGACACTAAGAAATGCAGCCCGTGTGTGAAAAATATAAATTTTAGATACTGTGAATGGGACGCAAATTAAGCAGATTAACAGTGCTTTCGTTAACTTTTAAAAAAAATTAATTCTTAGACTAAAATGGGAGATTTTATCGTATTTGAATTATCCGTTTCGATTATTGTGTCAACCTGTCAATAGTTCCAAAGACGTTGCCACTAGTGCCGTGACATTGTACAGCACATTGATAGTGATGTCTGATTCTATAGACATGAAAGAGAGCGTCCATCGGATATTCGGTGGGCCCCGCGCAAAATCAAGACGTTTCTGTATTTTGCCCTTTAAAATTTACCTATACGAGAATAATTTAGTTTTGAATCGCTACAAAGACAACACTTACCACAATTTTCAGTCAAAAGGAAAGCCGCCATTTTCTTTTTGTACATCGTTTGTTTCCGTCTCTTTTCGTCATAGGTCGTATATCGGAAGCTGCTGATTGGCTGAATTTATACATTTATACATCTCTGGAAAGGTCTAACTATGTTGAGCTAACGGTGTCGTATACATAGCCGATTTTCGGGTCCCAATAATTCGGTTTTAGACGAGACGTTATTTTAAGTTTATTTGAAAGAAATATCAAATTGACCACAAGACTTTTGGAGACCCAACAATATTAATGGGTCGTGTCCCAATTAATGGCAAATGACCCAATAGTTAGGTGAAGACCCAATATTTCGAGTATGAAAATCATGAACGTCCCAATACTTATGCAAGTTTAAAACTATATATATATATATATATATATATATATATATATATATATATACTTTATTTTTAATTACGGTCTATCAGACTTTTAATGATTCGCACATTTCTTTTGTTTTAAAATCAAACAGATGTTGATTTTAAAACGGTTGTTGATTTCATTGCTATTGTCATGTGCTGATTTTGAATTTCCATTAAAATAATGCATTCAAAATCAGCACATGGCACTGTTAATAAGATCATTTACTTGTGTTAGAATTGTTTGTTTGTTTATTGTTTTTCATTCATATTATTTACATAGGGAGTATTATTAAGTCCAGCCCATACCAGTTATATATACAGCGTTCTTGATATGTCTTAAGATATAACATCAGCAGTTACTTGACAGGTGTTTACCTGATCGTGGAATTGACCTGGATAACAAACACAAACAGTTTCATTACTACATAGTTTATGTTCCGTCTTATCGGACATTCACTATCCATCAATGTCGAAGCTAACATGCTAACAAGTTTGGAAGGACTCTTTTAACCCTAGATAAAAATGAATTTATATTATTCAGCAAACAAAATGCGTAATTTTAATAAAGATTTAAGTTAACTGAATATTTATTTTCGATATTTACACGGTTTATTATTTTTCCATTGGTGTCTACTGTAAGTATTATTTCCAATCATTATAACAGCGACTATCAAAAAGAGGAGGAAAAAAGACTTGCTCATACCTAGGTCATAGTGGTATCTAGGAGTATCATTGCTTCACTTATACAATTATTAGTACGTAAATAAATCCTTTTTAGAAAACTAGTATTTATCATGAAATTGCGAAGAATGTAAGGATAACAGTCCTTAAACAATTTACCAATGTCCGAGCCACACATGTTAACGTCTATAATATCGACGACTTAGGATTTCTAATTTTTCTAGTGTGTATATTGCACTGTATATGTCAAACGAGTAAAAAAAAACGCTAAAATAGATGCACATCAAAATTAGAATTAACAATCACATTCACAAAAAATATCTACATTTTCAAAATATAATACAACTTTCTCTCCCAATCATTAGCTATAGTCACAATATAATAACTATTTGACGTATTTTTCATTAAGTCTCCCACCTACGAAAGTTGGGGGGGGGGGGGGTGTTATTTTTTGTACTGTTTCCTATTATTTTTTCCGCCCAAATTTTGTCTAACACTTTTTTCAGGAATGGAAAATCGTGTCAACTTGAAACTTTCTGTAGATAACTAGCATCATCCCAAGAGGTGTGAACAGTACTTTTTCCGCAATTCGCTATCAAGAGCTATCTTTATCGGAGTGTAATTACTTCTCCAACAACATATTTTTTTTATTTAACAGTTATTTTTCCCTGCAAACTTGACAGATAAGGTTGAAACTTGGTAGGTACATAATACAACATATGATACAGTTTAATGCCCCCGCTCAAAAAAATTTTTATCAAGCAGTTCTTTATCTCTTAATACTTCACATACCGTGATGGAAATACAACCGCTTTTTGAAATGATAAAGTGTTTTCAATAAACAAGAGCTTTATTAATCAGAAATTAATGCCCCTTCAAAGTTTTATTGTTGAAGATACATATATTTTCATTTTCTTGTAATTCATTACTCGGGGGTAAAAAAGTTTGTGGCGGTGGGAGTTTACCTTCTTATAATTACGTACAGTGTCTAGTTATTTTTAGACAAGTTAATTAACATAAAGGCAATTAACCAACGTCAAAAAACATTTCCAAAATGTTACATTTGTTGTTTGTTTTACATCGAAGGGGAGAGTGCAAAAATAACACGTTAGGGATTACTTGGATGCATATTTTTGGCCTGTATGTATTCTGTTTAAGATTTATCATCGTGGTGTGTAGCCCTTTTGCTTGAAGTTGCTTTTTGCTGATTAAAGTGCTAATGCTTTAGTTCACGGCTGTAAATATTAGAAGAAAACACACACACACACACACACACACACACACACACACACACACACACACTAACGACAACTATTCACTCTTGCACTGTCAAAAACTCCCCCAATATTTCATGGAGTTAAAGCTTCTGTTTGAATAAGTAACATTTTAATTATATAATTAAGATTAGAATGTTTTGAAAACCCTTAGTTCCTTTACACATTTTTGTTCAGAGTATACATATGTATCACCACGTGGTAAACCCTGGCTTATTTACTAGCCATTCTAAATATTTACATGTGTATGTGTGTTTATTTTTTTATAAATAATGAGAGCCTTATTATCTAACCTGAATAAAATTTGGAGACAATTGGTAAAAAACACAAGACTTGCGGTATTTGATATGCTTAAGGTTACATGTAATTAGCGTCATCATTTAGTGCAAGGTTACTTGCTTTCCGTTCTCAACTTCCAGATTGACATAAGAAAACAAAACCAGAACCTTATCTGCTTTTCTAGTTTCTTAATGAAGATTTATTTATTTTTGTGTTTATATTGGTATTAATGTTATCTTAGAATAGAACTTGCTTTCGAATATTACATCATTGTGAGTATCGAGTTTTGGTATTTGATAGAGGCGGTTTTAAGTTTTTTATCCTTGACTTAATTTGGTTTGTTTTTTTACCCAACCAAATATTTATCTATGATGGCAATTTATAGCAATTATTGTTATGCGAAGATAATTTTTTAATATAACACTATATATTCAGAGAATTACAACAGTAATTGTTGCTTTGTATATTGAAATTATGTATGTGATTTGTTACTTTTTAAACTTGGTTATGCTGGAGGTTATGAGAGTACTAAAAATAGTGAGAAATACTGGATGTATGTTTTTAAAAACAATATTCCAAATCATTTTAAGTGATGTGCCGATTCTAAGGGAAGTAACTCTATTCAACAGGATAAAGTAACCGTGAAGTTATAATGATTGTGCAAAAACATTTCCCGTCGTCTACAATCCACATGCCATTATTTGAATATTTTAATTCTAAATTATTATTAAGTGTCATTTAATCCATTTTAACCATTTAAGATCGTGAAGATATTTCTAATTCACCGTTTAGTTTAGAATAAATAATAATAAAATATATAATACAAATACCAGTTAATTTTGATGTGCCAGATGTGCACATTTCGGAAATTATAAAAATAATAAAATAAAAAATAAAACTATAACGCTGAAAAACGCGGGGTAGGTGTAACACACTCTACTGAAAAAAGCATAAATTTTTAAAAATTTTATTCAACAAAGCATATTCTCTAGAGTACACGTGCAATTTGGGTAAGTTTACTACTGTTTAGTACTAGGAAAGTATGTTATTTTCAACTTTATTACATTATATTTTCATTTGCCCTGTGAAATTCCCATAGCTGCAAGCTTGAGAGCCGTTGTAATTATTACTGACAATGAATGCCAAAAAAGTTTGTCACTCCGTGTATGAATACAAATACATATAAGATGCAATACACAATCCGGAACTACATTATCGTAGGTAAACAAACATGACTGTCACGTCACATTTGTTTACATTCGAGACGAGACTGAAAAAACACATTTACGAGATATTACAAAGTAAAATCAAAGAAATTGATAAAATTATATTTTGATAACATATATATGCACCTGGCTGATTTTCACCGTTATATTGACATTGTAAGAAACAGTTATTTTACCCATTCGTTTATTTTGAATGGAGAACAACCTCCTCAGTGTGTCCCTTGTCAGGGTCAACAATCTATTCAGCACATTTTGCTGGATTGTGGTGAATTTGCCTCTAAAAGGGATTCTTTTTATTCAGCATCATCGATTCAAGATCTTTAAAAATGTCCATGGACATAAAATTTTAAACTTTCTACAAATAAATTTGTTTAATAAAAAATAATTTTTATAATATATTATCCAGTCTTTTATTAACAACGTATCTGTGATATAACTGGCTTTTATCAGCTTATTATTTTAAAAATCTTATTTAATTTACTTCTGTTCAATATTTAACATATTTCAAATTTTAACATTTTCTGGCCAGGAATAGCTACAATAATTTTGATGCGGCTATAAACAGAAACTCTCTCTCTCTCTCTCTCTCTCTCTCTCTCTCTCTCTCTCTCTCTCTCTCTCTCTCTCACACACACACACACACACACACACACACACACACACACACACACACACACATGTAGCGTCGCCGCCAAGGTCTAAGTTTCACTCGAACTTGTGCAAACTGATACTCGTCTTCACAATCTTTCTCACTTACATACAGATATCTCAGTAGCATACCATATACACATAAATCCCTGCCAAAGAAGTGCTGAATGGAAGGGTGTTATAACTTAATCACACTCTGATGAAACAACTGCGAATTCGTGACAGTAATGCTTTAATCTCTTTTTAAAATCTCCACACTAATTGTACCCTATATCATCTCCGGTCGGAGCGCTGTTGGGAATGCGTTGAAACTTCTGTGTGAGTGCGTAGCTGCGAATGCGTTGTAATCTCTGTTGCTGACAGTAGTTCTTAGCCTCTGTGTGAATGCGTAACTGCCAATGCGTTTTAACCTCTGCTCCTGAGAATGCGCTGTAACCTCTGCTTCTGTGAATGCATTGCAGCCTCTGCTGTTGAGAATACGTTGCAACCTCTGCTGCTGAGAAAGCGTTGTAGCCTCTGCTTCTGTGAATGCGTTGTAACCTCTGCTGCTGTGAATGCGTTGTAACCTCTGCTGCTGACAATGAGCACTCTTATTCTCTGTGGAATCACCACCACTAGTAATGATGTACCCAGTGCGAATGCGTTGCTGCGAATGCATTGGCTTATGCACTATGCATTCAGCAGTCTTTCCGTTTCCGCACTTTTAATTATATTTAACTCTTACCTGCTCTGTTCAGGTCTTGTCTTTCAACTTTGCTTTGCTTCTCTTTTATTCCTACTTCTGTCACTAAACTTGAACTGTTCCTTTGAATACTTGAACCACATTGACTCTCCTGCCGAATCGGCAGCCCTTTTATACTCTGATGATCGTCATAACGACGCCAAGGGAAACAACACTTAAAATTGGACTAACCCGCAAAATTTGGTCAGTAGTGTGCATTTTTTTGTTTTTAAAGGTAATCTAGACTGGTTTCATTTCTTCTTTAAGTTGGCAATTCTGCATTTCTCTGCTATTATTATGGTATTTCTTCAGCACTTCTTTGGTAGTAGAAAAAAACTAAAACGTCGGTCACAATGCCCCTTCCTCCACGAAATGCGCCCCGAATTTCTGGTAGCACACACATATATATATAGGGGGTGAAACAAAAGAAAATCAAACTACTTGTGTTCTTCTTAAATTAAATATATTTAAAAAAGTCAAGACCTTAATCAATATTTACAAAAGGATTAACTAAATAATCTTAACTACAGAACCTTAACTACTATTTACAAACATGGTACAATAATGACAGGTATTACATGCAAATATATAAAAATGGTATCATCAAAATATCATCTATCGGATGTCTCACAATATTAAAGTTCATGAGTCCCTTTAATGAAAACAATTGTGTTTCTGACCAAAACATAACAGGTCTCAAAACACTTGTCTCTCGTCACCAATGTAGATTATGTACAATTTTTGGAACAACCAATCAATCCTCCCACCATACGTTTTCTATTTCAACTATCTTCTTTCCATTCTTCTCCCATTCGGTCCTTCTCTAAGTATACCTTATTTTCTCTCCTCTCGTACGATTTGCTCTCTCAGTGGCTTTCTCCTCACTAGTTCTACCTTCGCACTGGGTGGCGATGTGGGCCACACACGGTTTCTTATGTGGGGCTGGGTCGGTAGCTTCGACTATTCTTTTGGGATGTGGCACTGGGGTGGACGATGTTGTTTTTCTTTCGCCACCATAATTATACTTATCAAACTCCCTGGATTCTGATCTTCCCAGTCTGATTCTGACAGGGCTAGGTCAACCTCTAGGTTCTTGTCTTGGCGTCCTCTTCTTTTTCTTCTCTCTCTCTATGCAAATACCTTAATCCGTCCGTTCTGTACCCACGTGGACAACCATGCTTCCTCTTTTTATATTCCTCATCTTTTGCACACTTGATAAGGTGCTCCCTTGGTTCTGCTCCGCTCCTACACATTTTGTTACAGAAGGCACAAGGAAACTCCTACTTTCGAGCTGTCATCTTAAACTGCGCCAACCTTAAAAAAAACAAAACAATATCTAAAACAAGAGTTAACAATAACTTAAGAATTCAATCTGTTATATCGAACGTAGTCACAAAAAAAAAAAAAAAAAAAAAAAAAAATAAATGAATTAATTCATAAATTAATGGTGATTCCACAAAGATAAGAGGTGCCTATCTGACGAATTATTCTTTCTATCTCCTTGTATCAAGCTCTACAATCGCTTCTTCTTATACTCTTTGAAGAATGATGCTGTGTTCTCCTGACATTTATTTTCCGTCTTTCCCAAAATAAACGCGAACCATGGTGTAAGTCACCTAGATTTATACATATAAACAGACTATTTGAACGTTTTTACAAAGTTAATGATTCTGTAAATATATACGGGAGTCTAGTACCACTCTTTGTCTCCTTGATTTTGGTATGTCTTACACCTACAAAAGTCCATTCCATTATGTGCTTTTCCAAATGTTGCTTGGAAATAGGGCTAGTTTGATTTGAAACATCTCCATGGTTCTTTTTTTATGCAATCTTACCGAACAATTTGCGGTGTTATCGAAAGAGAATTCAGCTTTTTTCGAGGGAGTAGGTGGAGGTGCTATTGTGCCATCAGACCTTTTTGAGCTACGCTGAAAATAACGCGTTCTATAATTGGCCTTCTAGAGGTATTCTCAGGTGTTGGCTCCACGTATTCGTTTTGCACATTATGTGATGATGTATTTTTGGCTGTATCTGCTATATTACCCACAGCATACGACGAAACTATATTCCTATTTCGATACATTCTATCTCAAAGAGTTCGTACCTCGCTTAACTTTACCCTAGATAAATAATTTGCGAGCTCATTAAGAATATTAAGAGAATTCCGTAGTGATCTCAGGAAATAAAACCCGATTCCTTTAATGTCTTAGACGATTGGGTTGCTCTTCTTCGAATCCGTCGCTATGACTTTCCAAAAATCCAAAAATGGAAGATTTAGCCAGTTGTGGCTTAAAAACAGTCAGTGCTTTGAGAGCTACATTGAATGTACAGTACAACATAACAACAAATAACTCACAATTTTTCATATTAAGAGGAACTAGTCTAAACACTAATTTTCTATTTACACTATTTACACTTGCGACTCTAATTCATCTATGTCTTCTTCTGGAATAGTGGCTGATTTGCTATTATCCTCTTTTGCTACTTCACAAACAGAGTTAATAAACATATACACTAAATATAATGAATAAGCAGTTGCTAGAATGATATCTAAAGAAAATAATATCAGTGAAATGATGAAGCCGATCCCGGGGTAACAATTCCAATGACGTTTAGTATCACAATTTTTGCAAAGTTTATTGCAAACACAAAATTCTCCCCATTTCCAGCCATGAATAACTATTTCACATTATTCGACGTCTCACATCATTACAATTGTCCATACCTCAAAAACATGTCTTACAATGCGTAGTCCTGCAACCATTTTGGCGGTGCTCGTTCTCGCTTAGATTCTCTTGGCTTTTTTTGGTATTTACTGATTTGATATCTCTTTCCTGAACACTCAGGTTGTCGGGTGAAGTAGCCATAGCTTCACAAATTTTCTTCCTGATCATTTATAGGCTGCCGAACCTAAATATGACCTTCCTCTACAGATACCTCTGTCGTTTGAAGGTCTCCCGGAACCTCCTTATCCAGTAAGACTTGTTCTCTACAAGGTTTTAGCCTATCAACATGTACTATCTGCGGCGCTCCTCCGCGTCCGCAGTTAACTGAATAGTTTACAGCCCCGACCTTTGCTAATACTGTATAAGGTCCTCTCGAATAGTTCGCAAATTTTGGCGTACCTCCTAAAGGGTTTCGAAGGAAGTATTCACAAGTATATACTTGTGATCTTTCCTCGAATTGATTGTGAAGGGCTTTGTTATCATAGTAATGTTTTTGATATCGTATATTGTCTGTTGTATTTTGTTCTACATATCTGTGTGCATTTTGCAACTGTCCTTTTTGATGATCTACCAAATCGCTCGGACGTTCTTCATCTTGTGGCATAGGGAACTGTTTGTCTAGAGGTGTTGAGACTTCCTTTCCGAGCATCGGCATATTTGGAGTAAATCCGGTAGTGTCTTGTACGGAACTTCTGTGAGCCATCATTATGTGTGGTAAGTATTAGTCTCATTCATTATGATTATCTCCAACTTTTTTAACCAGCATATCTTCTAGCGTTCGATTAAATCGTTCGGCTAGTCCATCACACTGCGGATGGTATGTTGATGTGCGATTCTTTTGAATTTAAAGTATACGACACATTTCCTGAAAGAGCTCAGACTCGAATTGAGCACCCTGGTCACTATGTATATTAAGTGACACACCAAATCTTGTGATGAATTCTTTAAGCAATATGTCAGCAATGGTTACTGCTCCAATGTTCTTGACTGCAAAAGCTTCCTTCCACGTAGTAAAGTAATCAACGACAACAATTATATGTTTATTTACCTTCCAGGTTACCGGCAGGGGACCCAAAATATGAATGGTAACCTTTTGCATTGGTTCCCCAGCTTTCACAACTTGCATAGGTGCACATAACCTGCTTTCTCCTATTGCACGTACACTTCGACGTCATTTCGTAGTCTTGGTCAGGAATACTTTGTTCTTATCTTCTCTAATGTTTTTCTTATGTCCAGATGACCTCCAGCCGGACCGTCGTGAAGTTTTGAAAATATTTCCGTCGAAAGCTAAGTGGTACAATAATCTGTCTGATAATTTTTGGCCCTTAGTTATTTCCTACAAAGTATCCCATCTTCAACTTGCAACTGATTCCAGAGGCTCTTATCACTCTGTCTTTACCCGAGATTTCTTTAAAAGAGGGAACTGACTGTTCTTCAACCCATGAGCGAACTAGCTTGTGTCCTTATCAGATTCTTGTAGTTCTTTGATATTTGAATCTCCGGTTTAGTTTGTATTACAGTAGCTATCCTAGAGTTTTCCTTCTGCCAATCGGCGTATATGCCGCACTGCTTACAAGGGTGACGACTTAGCGCGTCAGCATTTCTATGTCTTTCCCCAGGCCTACGTTGTATTTCCATCTGGTACTGAGATAACGTCTCCATCCAGCGCACCAACTGTCTCTCTGGTTCCTTAAAGTTATAGAGCCATCTAAGTGATCCATGATCCGTGAGTAAAAGAAATTTTCTTCCGTATATGTATGGTTTAAAATATTTGACGAAAGTGACAACTGCAAATAATTCTCTCCATGTAACACAATATCTACATTCTGGTTTAGTGAAACTCTTACTTGCATATGCTATAGGATGTTCCTTCACGTCAAGTATTTGTGATAACACTCTACCCGTTGAGAATTCAATAACATCTGTATCCAATATAAATGTCTTTTCAAAACCTGGATGTATCAAAATTGGTAATGATATTAGCTTAGCTCTAAGTTGTTCAAATGAGTCTTGACATTCTTGAGTCCATTTAAACTTGGTTCCCTTCTCCATCAATCTATGTAATGGTCGGCCTATACGTGCGAATTCTTTGATGAACTTCCGATAATAACTACAGAATCCGATAAATGATCTTACTTCTGTAACGAATGCTGGTGTTGGCCATTTTTTAGACATCCTTCACTTTTTCTGGGTCTGTGCTTATCCCCTTTTCAGATACAACGTGTCCAAGGAAAGTGTCTTCTTTGGCAAATAATTTACACTCTTTTGCTTTGAGTTTTAGTCCAGCTGAGCTGAATCTTCAAACATGCATTCCAAATTTGCCATCCTATCTTCGAATGTTCTCCCTATTACAATTATGTCGTCAAGATAGATGAGGCATATATCCCAGTTTAATCCTGCTAGTATTGTCTCCATCAGACGTTGGAACGTCGCTGGTGCATTGCAAAGTCTAAAAGGCATGATTTTGAAGTAGTAAAGACCTCGTCGTGTTGCGGATGCAGTCTTACGCTGATCCTTAGGGTCAACTTCCACTTGCCAGTATCCTAACATTAGATCCAGTGACGAAAACCATTTGCTACCCTGTAGTTGCACTACTGTATCATCTATCCTAGGAAGAGGGTACCTCTTCAATGTGATTTCGTTGATTTTTCGGTTATCTTTACAGAATTTCATTGTTCCATCTTTTTTTTTGCACTAGGTCCCCAGATGTCCAAGAACTATTTGATAGTCCTATTGCTCCTTGTTCCAGCATATCGTCGATATTTTTGTCCACTACCGCGAACAATGCCTTCGGAACCCTACGAGGTGGTTGTTAAATAGGTCGTTCTTTTCCAATCTATGTTATGTTTAATAATATTAGTTCTCCTGAGTCTATCTCCGTCTAAGGCAAATAACTTCTCATACTTTACAACTAGATTCCGTATTTGTTTTAACTGCTGTTCCTCGATATCTCCATCGGTGTTCTTCAGCATGGTATGCATAAGTTGCTGTTTCCTTTCTGTTCCACTTCTTTCGTTTGTATTTTCGGCTTGCGTAATAACGTTAACTTGGTGTCCCTTATCTACTACAGTGTTCTTGTGAATTATCTGTGTCTCATCAGACAGATTCATCACTCTTATCGGCATTTCTTTATTTATTTCTACCATTGTTCTTGCCACCAGTACTCTATCATCACAAAATCTGAAGATGGTTCGATCATCAGGGGTTATATTATATTCTCCATACTCAAAGCTTTTGTCTAAACAATGACTTCACTTCTGGGAGGCACACTAACCGTTTCATACACCGAAAGTATTAAAACTCAAATCGGCGAATACCTTAGTAAAGAAAATATGTAATCACCTAAAAACAAATATTTATTTGCAACATCTACCATACATTGGCCCTTTTCCATGAAGTCTAGTCTAATGAATCCGTCGACATGAATATCAGCAATAACTAATTGTCTTCTAAACTCGGCATCATTTACTTTTATTTCGAGAGTCGCTTGCCCGTGCAAATTCAACTCCTCCCCGGTAGCTCCTGTAACTCTTTGCGACACAGTTTTTGTCTTTTGTAATGATGCCTTTGGTATTCTTTCGTATACTCTTTTAGAAATTTATGATACAGTTGCCCCTGTGTCTACCAGTAATTTACAGTTTACGCCTCCGATCGTGGCAGCTTAGTATAATCCACCCTCTGGTTTAGGGCCACCTTGATCCACGGATTTATGTCGTATATTAGCATTCCTCGGTGGTGGAATATGTGGACTTCTCTGACAGTCTCTTTTTATGTGTCCTCGCTGGTTGCATAAATAACACGTGACGTTTGAGCTATTTCTTGTGAAACGCATTGTTCCATGTGTATGCCCTTGATGAAGCTTATTCGCAAAGTGGTTTTGTGTCGGTTGATTGGTATCATTAATTGGATGATATTTTATTGTCTCCCTATGCTTCTTACTGTCCTTTTATTCTTTCTTAATGGCAGTTTTTTCATTTTTTAACTTATTGACCTCTCCTATAAGCTTTGTTACTTTACTATTTACAATTCCTCTTGTCGCCTCTGACTCCGGACCTTTTGTCTTCCACTGAATTGTCCTTACACTGTTATCTGCTTCTCTTCTCCTATTCTCAATTCTAACTATTGCTTCCATTTCAATAGCCAAAGCTACTGCGGAATTTAAATTCTTAGGTTTTGCTTGTCTAACTCGAATTCGTATTTCCCGTTGAAATAGCGCATCAATAAACTATCTTTTGCTACGGAATCTTTCATCCCTGATTGAGCTGTTGGATAGGTCATATTGAATTAACGAAGAATGGTTTGTCCTTACTCTGCTAGCGATTCTCCTGGTTTTCGTGTTCTCGCCTTCAACTCTGCTCTGTAGAGTTCTATCTGAGTTGGAGGTGCAAATCTTCCCTCTAATACTTTTGTTAGCAGACTGAAATTTTGCCTGTCAGACGATTACATATTACCAAGCACTGCTTGAACTTGTCCTCTTAGTGGCGTGATTGCTAATTGTGACCCCTTTTCATCTTAGTTCCATTCGTTAGCACTTGCACATATTTCGAAATGTGTTATAAAGTCGTTCCAAGGGCTATTTCCATCGTATGTAGCCGGTTTCACTTTCTTTTTGACTATTTGGCATTGTTGTGTCCTTCTGGCTTTAAGTTGTGTATACCAAATGTCTGGATTTTTTCTTGCAATGGGTTTAATAATGCGTCCATTTCTCCGTTTTTGTTAGAAGTTCCATTAATGTCAATAGGTGGCGAAATCCTCCCTTCGTCATTTTCAATATCTGGCCTCTGACATATGCTAAAATAGTTCTGAACTTTTTGTTTTGCACTACGAATTCCATCTGATATTTCTTATTTCATCATACATATAAGCTCCGCATGCGTTTCTTGTAATGACATATTTTGTGTAGTCATGAAGCCCTTGACTTTATTAAGCTCGGGGCGCACCTGCTACGTTTCTTTATCTATATGCTGACATATCTCTGGTTTCTTTACACCTTTGCCTTTATTATCTTCAAATTGCATATAAGACTTCTGAAATCCAGGTGGTGAAGTAAACTTTGGTTTAGAGTCTCTTTCCAAGACATCTGTCACAAGATCTACGAACATATTGTTCTTATCTTCTTCTTGCATCTGTACATGTTTTCTTTCTTCAAATTCTTTGTCACTACAAACGGAACTTGTCACACTCTTCTCTTTTCGTTTTTGTACATTCTTTAGGTATTTTAATGTTTCTTTAAGTTCGTGCATTATTTGTGTCCTTGTTTCAGTTCTCCAAAACTGTCTTCCACTATCTACGCAACGTGACATCTTCAGTTATGCGTGTCCGTTATTCGCAACAACACTATAATGGGTGTCGTTATTCGACGGCAAAGAATTCTACCACTGCCGCCAATTTGTGTAGCGCCTAGCCTTCACTCTGCAAACTGATACTCTTCTTCACAATCTGTCTCACTCTCGCTTTTGTGAATGCGTTGTAACCTTTGCAGCTGAAAGCGTAATTTTATTAGCTGTGGAATCTCCAAACTAATAATGATGTACCCAGTGTGAATGCGTTGCTTGGTGCGAATGCGTTGGCTTATGCACTATGAATTCAGCAGTCTTTCCGTTTCCGCACTTTTAATTATATTTAACTCTTACCTGCTCTGTTCAGGTCTTGTCTTCTTTCAACTTTGCTTTGTTTCTCTTTTATGCTTACTTCTGTCAATAAACTTGAACTGTCTTCTTTGAAAGCTGAAACCACACTGACTTTCCTGCCGAATCGGCACCCCTTTTTCACTCTGATGGTCGTCATAACGACGCCAAGGGAAACAACCCTTATAATTGGACTTACCCGCAAAATTTGGTCAGTAGTGTGCATTTCTTGTTTTTAAAGGTAATCTAGACTGGTTTCTTTTCTTGTTAAGTTAATAATTCTGCATTTCTCTGTTATTATTTTTATATTTCTTCAGCACTTCTTTGGCAGTAGAAATAACCTAAAACGTCGGTGACTATTTTCGTCACACACACACACACACACACACACACACACACACACACACACACACACAATATCTTGTTTCTTAATTTAATCTTACCAGTTAAATATCGAATCAGTTGAATATTTTTACAGGTGGTAAACATTTACTGGCTATTTCTGTAATGGATATGAACAAAACAGAAACCAAAATACATAATATTGGCCTATAATAATTATAATGTCTTAAATATCTTATCAGATTACAAGAATTTTCTTCGATTCATTTAAATGTGTAGAAGTAAATTAAATATGAAGACTTTTAAATGATTTTTGTAATAGTTTTATTACGAATATCATTTATAATAGATATAACTTGTAAGTTAACTATTAAAAAATCACATGACTGATTATTCTTGCCAGACGTGAAAGAAAACCGGATTGGTTTGGCAACTTTAAAAAAAAACTGTCAGAAAGTGAAAAAATCAACCAATATGCACTAGATGGTTATTGGAAAGAAAGAAGTAGTAATGATACAAATAATAAATTCTCTTGAAAAAAAAAAAATATATATATATATATATATATATATATATATATATATATATATATATATATATATATATTGTTGAAATATTGTGTATATATGAATAATATTTTTACATATGAATAAAGAATATACATCTGTATTAATGTGAGTCAAGGTTTTTTCTAATGGAAAAATCTAACTTTGGTATGAACAAATAATTTTGCGCATTTTCTTTCAGGGCACCCATAATGGGTTTCATCCATTTTCAGCATGTGTATTATACACAACCTCAAAGAATACTTTAAACGTTAACCTAAAAAATCTAATCAAGAACAATAGATAGGTTAAAACAAATTATTCCAATCACTTGCTGAAAGACTGTCTATATGTTGGAATTTTGACTGCTGCGCAATTGATAAGAACTTAACATAAAAACTCTACTATATACGAATATATTATCATTCTGCGTGTGGAACTTGTATTCATATCTTATATAGTTGGATAAGAAATAAGGTATGTGATTATTTATTAATCAAGTATAATTTATCAATTTATCGACACAATTTGTTTATCTTTATCTTCACCTTAATGATGTTCTAAAATATTTTAATGTGTAATGTAGCCAAACAGCTGTGTTTAGCATCAATAACTTTAAGTATAATTTTACAAATAGCACAACTTGCATTGACGATATAGTGTCAAGGACAGTTATGTGTAATGTTTCTATGTCAAGATCGACAAGGTATACATATAAATTATTAAGATATTACAAGATTTTAGACAAAAATAATATGTACTATTCAATGTAAACGCCATTGATTCATTAAACATGTTTGATTGTGCATATCAGGTGAAAAACTGTTTAAAATGTCATACACTCGAAGCGATGAAATAATGAAAATACATCTTCTGAATTATTTTCGCTTCAAAATATAGCTGTCGATATTTCTGGATTAATATAATTTATTAAAGTTGAATTAAATCAAAGTAGGTAGCAATTAAAAAATACCTGTATAAATCACGATAAAGCATGGGAGTCCCGCATAAAATCGAAAATTATATATTTTCATTTATTGTGATCCTATTCATTAAATTGCTCATGCAACAGAACTGTTTTAATATCAACGGAAAGAGCATTTTTCTTGTGTCTATTTCAATGTTTAATTTGTCAATACATTTACTGGTACAAAAAACGTACAAGTTTTAAATGAAAAAAAATATGACAATGTCGGATACATGATTATGGGTCGGTCCCTTTTCTGGCTAAATTGACTCAAAAATTTTGCAGTGTGTAAATTTAATAATTAGGAGACGCTATTTTTAATATAGAGATGTAATTAAGACTTTCCCCTTAAAATATTAAATTTACCCTGCTTCTAGCCGAATCAGCCGGAATTCGGGTCTACTTTAGACAGCCATCTTGGAAAAGTGTCATCGCCGCCTCAAAGTTACTTTTTGGTATTCCCTAATGATCAGTTACTTTTTGCACACTCCAGTCATGACTTTTACATCGTATGACATGTAGATTCCTTATGTTGCACCAATGATTGTTTAGAGTATGCCGAAATACATATCCAGTTAAGATGTATCCGGGATGCATTTCTATGGGTTTTTTAGATTTGCTGAAATAAATATCAACTTAGCTGCTATATACAACTGCCATTAGTATTTATTTAAATTAAGCGAGGGCATAGGTCAACCTTTACCATTCATACCTATTCAAGTGCTTTCAATTTCTGTTTTAAATCTTCATTAGTTCAGGGATATTGATGAAAAGATATTTCAACTTGGTTCAAACTGAATATGTACAATTAGAATTTTATAACAAGATTTGTACCAGTCTCATATAATGAATTTTTCAAATTCTTATTTATTATTAACCCGGTTCCTTATTTTGGCCATAAGCAAGCATGTTTGGTTTCTTATTTAGTCTCATTTTAAGTCTTCTACACAGAAGGTAGTTCTATTCTCCTCCTCCTCTTCCTCCTCCTCCTCATCATCATCATCTGTCATTTTTGAATTTTTAAACATAAAATATATTCAAAAATGGTATATGACATCAACATCATAGTATTTATTACTGATGTTATTTTTAATTTTGATTCTAAAATGCATTAACAACAGCACATTACTAATGTGATAACAATACTTTTATTATTAAACTTGCATCATAAAACAATATAAACCGTACAATATTATCTTGAAACACATACTGAATTAACGCTCACAAATAAGCCAAGCTAGTGAGGTCACCTATCTAAGTTTGACTGTGATGAGCCAAACCTGAGATCCTTTGAAAAATTGTAAACTACATAGTTCTGCCTACAACAAGGGGGGGGGGGGATTTGGACACTACAATTACGTACGCTATTACAAGAATGACTAAAACTACAAGGCCGAATTAATCTGTTATTGGCTTGATATCAGTCATATATCATTGTATATAGTTCATAACTTATGATACCTATCGAAAAAAATCAAGAAAGAGCATGCTGTTTTCCTTTTTTCCTACTCTCTCTCTCTCTCTCTCTCTCTCTCTCTCTCTCTCTCTCTCTCTCTCTCTGAAAGTCATAAAGTACCTTCCTCATCTATAAGACAACTTTATTTTATTTTGAATATTCTGCTTAAAATTTTGAGTGTGGACCAACTTGTACATGTGTTATTGCGACCATAAGAAGTTGCTGCGGTGTGAGCTCGACAAATCATGACCATCATATTACACGTTACAGTCGTGTATAGTGTATAGAAACACGTAGTTTACGTCATTACGTCGGGTAAAAGTGCATCAGAACATTTAAAGTCACGGCCATATATGTTTTCACTGGAGCTTTTTTAATCGATTTTAAATTCTTGTTGATTTTCAATAGAAAACGGATGTCGTCGGAAAATCTACAACTTTAAATATATTTGAAAGATTATTTTGAATTTTATAGTACCAACTGAATTTATATTTAATTTCACATGTGTACATATCATATTTCTACCTTAAAAACTCATTATACCATACAATTACGGCAATGAATTTTGTTGGTTTTTTCCGGGTTTTGTCACTGAATAAAGTTATCTGTTTTTAGTCCGAGAAAGTTTTCAAAAATCAAAACCGAAACGTAATTTCGCCTTGGCGTTCCCCCTGAATGTAATTCTATTATTTGCACCGCATGAAATTTTTAGTGATGTTATAGTATCCAAAAGCAATGTTACATATCAAAGAACGATTTTCTATACAAATAACAAATAATCGTGATAAAGATGATATAAGTATGATGGCTAAAATGATGGTTTAGACCTAGTTACACAGATTTCTCTCACATCGATCGAAGCAAAAACCAGGAAACTTTTGGTACTACACCTGAATTTAAACAAACTTTTAACATACTAAGGTTTGTCTGACTTTAATTATAAAAATTTCGGTGCCTACAAGTCAGTCTTTGAAATCGCAAGTTTAGAAGGGCAGTTAGTACCGATTAGTAGTACAGTTATTCTGTTTAAGACATGTTACATGTAAACATTAACACGCTAGAAAAGGATGACGTTTTACGATCCCATTAGCAAATGTATCCGTCACAAAAATCAACATTATTTGAATATTTTTTGGTTTATATTCATTAGGTCTACGTGGCGTTTTGCAGTATGTATACTCCATACATAAATAACCATTATATAAAACCAACAATTATCATATGTTACGTAATGTAATGTCCTTGAAAGCTGTATTCGTTAAACAACAACAGAAGAGGCATTGCCCTATATCTTGTAAGCTAGTTATGTGTGTAATCTTGAGCATTATGTACAGGTTATAAACAAAATTGTGTGGCAGAACATACAAAGTGAAATCCGGAATTTCCGTGAAATTTTGGCCCCGAGAAATTTTTGTCCCAAAACTCAATATGTAAATAAACAGTTTAAATACAGTTAATTATTAAATTTAAACTAAATTGCGATCTGTAAAAAATAAATGTGTAGTGGCTAATTATTTGTTTTCTTACATTGCAACACACGTGGGCTTTTAGCTTATATATCAGAATATTCACACCATTTAACTTAAAAACTAGACGTGTCAAATTGTCATCACAACCTTAACTGTTAAATGGAAATAGCTCTCCAATCTTTAGGACAACATAGTTCGTTTCAAAATGATCTATGTATTGACAGGGGATTCATTGATACTTATATATTTTTATGTACTTGGGAAATGTTAGTGTATCATGGAAAATAGCAAATATGTAAGAAAACTATAAAGAAAAATTATGAATGTGTCTGAGCTGGAGGCACAAATGGGCTTTAACTATCCTTATAAGTCGTGCGTTCGTCGTCAAAAGAATCAAGAAGCGGTTCATTATCTGACATTTATACACTCTTTGTTAAGGTATGCGTTCAAGAATAATAAAAGTTTTGATATAAGAGTCATTTTAATGTGTACATGTATTCCAATGGTATTTGTTCAAAAGTTAAGGTCATAGATGCAATAATTCTTAAATAAATTTTCTGAAAAAACTATAAACTCTTTGTAAAGACATATATATATATATATAAAGTGATATATATATATATATATATATATATATATATATATATATATATATATATATATATATATATATATTTATAACAATCAATTCGGTATGAAATAAAGGTCAAACGTTCAAAGGCAAGGTCAAAGATGCATTTGATTACTAAAATGAATAAATTTCTGTATGACCTGATAATAAACTTTAAATGTCCCTTAGTTATTTTTTATTACTTTTGCAACTTTTGAAGGTATTCATTAGTAAACTGTGGTAATATAGATGTATCATTCTTAACACATGTAATATAAATCTGAATTATTGTAGCAGTTAGGTCCAAACTGGGGAAAAATTTAATACTTTCTGCATCAATTTACTGTATTTCTGCAGAAGATTTGGGACATATCCTTGTGTGACCTTTGAGACCTACGAGCCTCTGGTTTTAGTATGACTAAAAAATACTCAAATTTTATTTTTCAGGGAAAAGATTTTGCGAAAAAAGAAAACGAGTGAAAGAATGTTATAAAAAGAGCAAATCGCATGCGTAGGAAGAAATTAAGTCAATACAGAATTGTTTTAAAATCGGTTTCAATATGGAACTTTAAAAATGTTCAACATACACATTATTAAAAATTGTGTATTGAAGTTTTGTAAATTTGTTGTACTGAAACGAACATGAAATTATAGTACAAGTATTATAGTTTTAATATGGCCGATTAATATGCGAACAAACTGAGGGACATTTTGACAAGCATAAATATGTAAGATTTAGCTGATGCACAAAAATAGCATGGAATTTTGAAAATAAATACATTAATATTACATTTATATTTTATAAAATAATTTTTTGTTTTAGTTGTTTTTCCCTATTTTTATTACATTTTTACTTTTGTTTACACAGAAACGCACAACTGTATTTTGACAATGCGTAAAAACTTTGATTTGCAATCATGTTTATTTTCAAATTCTGGAAATGTCCTTAATTGTTGAAAAAAATAGTGATAAGGTTAAGGCATCTAATTCGGTGGTTTTGATTCAAATTCCGTTTTCAAATTTTATATTTTATTGGGGTTTTACCAGTCTAAAATATTTCACTTATATCGAGCCGTCACCAGCTATAGGTAAAGTGGCTGAATACATAAACAAATGATATATAACATCTTTTTTAAATTGTAAATTAATAGCGGGCCATATTTTGAAATGATATATAACATCTTTTTTAAATTGTAAATTAATAGCGGGCCATATTTTTTTTTAATTTATGATAGAGGAAAAAACGTTTTTTAAGTATTAAGATTTGAAAATTTAAAACTTTGTTGATTTAGAAAAAAAAATATGTAGCATGCCTAAAAAATTATATTAATATTGATGCACATGAATATTAATATTTACATGATATTACACAAAAATTGATTATTATAGAATACTAGTAAATTTAATGTCAGTCCGAATTTTATTGCGATTGTCTTCTTCCTTGTCTCTTATAGTTTAGCTGTTTATATCATATGGTGTTTCTGACTGTGGGAGTTTGCAAAGCACATTTTTAAGGTCCTTCATTCTATTACAATATAAAACAGGTGGATCATGTATATGCTTTCATGTAGACTAAACATTAGGTTTTACTTTGGCGTTTATCTTTTTACGTGATCAAACATTTAGTTCGTCACCAACAACGAGTACTAAATGGATGTTTAATTTTCGTATTTTAATTTGTTTAACGAAAATCCAAAATAGCATTTCACATGATTTCAGTGTAGCATATTATATTAAAAAGGAATTTTAGAACGTAGAAATTAATTTGCACAAAATTAACATTTGATGCCTAAAATTCGGAAACACTAGGAATGCCATATAAATGGCTGAAAATTTATTTCTTACAAGGCGTTAGATATTTAGAAGTACAATCCTTAGGATAAGAAGTGTTCACTTGGTAAATATCTGCGTTTTAAGGCCTCAAGTTTTAAAATTGTGGAGATTTTTACTAAAAACGCATGGTTAACCTTACATATTTCAAATAATACATCCTTTGGGTATTAAGTACTTGTGTTTAATGTATGTTATATTCACAAAGGTATCAAACAAGGAATTAATTAATATTTTTTCCATTGGGTATATAATACTAAGACTTAAAACCTTCTTAAAACAGACAAATATTGTATTCGAACGGCATTGGCAGTGAGTTGCAAGTTCATCAAATTGTTTGAAAATAATCCAGTGCTTTTCTAAGACATGACTATAGATATTAAAATGATTTTCATTGTGATTAGTGGTATTAGGTCTTTAGAAATTATAGTCCCAACACGGAAACTTGATCTATCAATTATAAACAAACTCTACCTCCATTTGCATCAATCAAAAAAAAGCTAAAAATGTCGCACTCTTAGTAAGGGTTTACAAATTGCACAAACATAGAATGTGGGATATAAAAATAGAAAATAACAGGTCAAGATCATACCTGCATAAGTATACTGAAATGGTAAATTATCTAGAAATTATCCATGACACTGTAGTTACTACATCCATTAAGTTATTTATAAATAAACTGAATTTTTCTGATTAAGTATTGAGGCAGCTCCAAACTGACAAAAACTTAAAAAGCTTCTGTAGTTACAGTTATTGTCTATTATACTTTACACATGATTTTGGGTATATCCTCGGGTGAGCTTTAGGGTTGGGCCGGGGTTCTTGTTTTTATCTCATTTTATAGTTCTATGACTTTTGATATTTTTTATAACTGTTTCTCGTTCAATATATTTTTCAGGTCGGCAAAATGGAAGCAGACACTCCTAAATACAGGCGATCCATTGGAAGATGGAGGTTACTTTCTTTTATTCTGCTGTTACTCTGTTTAGGCCTTATAATTGCCGTTATTGTAGTGTGGTTTGCAAAAGATAAGATTCTTGAAGAAAAGAGGCCCCCAACATGCTCAAATGAGGAGGGAATAATTGATTTATCCGAGCCAGATAACCCGTCGGTGTTTCATGACTTAACTACAAAGGAAGTGAAAGGTCTAAACAAATATCTTTATTCTCAAAAATCTCTTAATCTTGTAGATCCTTCCAAAACAACGGTAAACAGCAGTTACGTGTTTATGGTTGAGCTTCAATTACCGAAAAAAGCTGATGCCCTCAACCATTTACAAAACAATCGACCACAGCCTGCTAGAGAAGCCGTTGTAACAATATTCTGCGGTGATTTACCTAAGCCTGTTGTAAAAGAATATATTGTTGGACCCTTGCCAAACCCAGTAAAGCATACTTTGAAACGAACTATACCATTTAATTACCGTCCTATGAATATACCAGAATATGCAGAAGTACTTGCACTGATTACTCAACAAGCTAATAACATAGCCGGAGAGGCTTTACTAGAGAGTTACGGTGCAAAGCTTGTTGACTGTGACGATAAATGTCTTGTGTTTAAATACATCACAATCATGTCATCTCCTGTCACAGGTGAAGATGCAAGAAAAATCTGGTTTTGGTTGTCTCATTTTGTAGAATATTATGTATTGCATCCTTTGGATTTCGCGTTACTGGTGCGTTTAGATGGTCGCAAATATACAATCGACAGAGTATGGTATAACGGTAGGGATTTCACATCATTGCAAAAATTTGCTGAGTTTTACGACAACAACAAAGTGCAATTACGGAAGGAAAAAATCGATTTTCCGAATGCAGAACAACAAATGTTTGCAAAACTCTCTCTTAGAGAACCCTCATTTCCTAAAACATTTAAAAGAAACCCTGTTCAAATTGAACCTGATGGTAAACGTTATAGTATTAAAGGGCGCCATGTTAAATACATGAACTGGGATTTTGATTTCAGAATGTCAAGCGCACACGGACCACAATTATACGATATCAGGTACCAAAACGAACGAATTGTTTACGAAATAGGTTTACAAGAACTTTCAGTTTTTTATTCTGGTCATAATCCGGCGAAGAAGTTTGCAAATTTCTTTGACACATTTGGTCTTCTTGGACCTCAAGCAAAAGCACTTGTACCTGGCGTTGACTGCCCAGAACACGCTACATTTATAAGTGCTTCGCATTACCTAGAAACATCAAAGGAACCGGTTGTATTTAAAAACGCCTTCTGCTTATTTGAACATAATAAGGAGATGCCACTTCGTCGACACCATTCTTACTCGTCTTTTCAGGGTAGTTTTTATGAAGGTATGGAAAGTGTTGTCTTGATACTGAGGACATTGATTACTGTTATTAATTACGACTATATCTTTGATTTTATATTCTATCAAAATGGCGTTATTGAAGTCAAGGGAGTTTCTACGGGTTACATACTTGCAACAGCATTTTCACCTTCGGAAAGGCCATATGGTTTTCAGCTTCATGATCACATAAATGGTAATATCCACCTTCATTTATTTAGCTTTAAGGTCGATTTGGACGTTAAGGGTACAGTAAATAGGTATCAAACATTAGACATATCGGCCACTGATGTTCCAAACATATATTCAACGGATAAAAATGCACGATACCATCAGACAAAATTCGTAGAAAATCTTAGAACCTCAGAATTAAACGCTACTTACAAGTTTGACTTTGATCACCCAAAATATCTTTTATTCTATAACGAACGGGAGAGAAATAAATACGGGAATCCGAGAGCGTATAGAGTTCTGATGAAAGGCATGGCAAAACAATTAGTTCCAGAAGGTTTTGGAAACGAACCTGCAGCTAGCTGGGCACGGTATCAACTTGCAGTTACAAAGCACAAGGACGAAGAAGAGCATAGTAGTTCCCTTTATGCCATTTTTGATTCAGAGCATCCCGTAGTACAATTCCAGAAATTTATTGATGATAACGATGCTATAGTTGACCAGGTATGATTATAACTACTAGTATATTAGAATAAAATATAAAATATGTTGTTGCAAGAACACACACACACACACACACACACACACACACACACACACAAGAAATACTACAAAAGAAAAACATATTAAGGCCGTTGATCAAAATCTTCAAACGTTGTCACTAATTTTATTGCCTAACCTAAATTTGTGTAATATTAACAATATATCAAAATGTTGGATTACATTTTAGCTTACCTGGCCTTAAGGCCATGTAAGCTTATGTCATGACACGGTGTGAGTTTGTGTGTGTGTCTGTAATTCATTTTAAACATCTCTTCTGAAAATGCCGGGTCAATATTGATCAAACTTCACAGGAAGTGTTATTTCAAGTTTGTACTTTTGGTCAATATGATAGTAGAAGGTAGTTCATCATTTGCATGGGATTTAAAGTTTTATCATTTTCTTCAAATAAACCTCAAAAATGGATAAAAGATAAAGGTCAAGGACATGGTCAATTTATTTTTGCAGTTATTCTTGAACAATACAAGAGATAGATCAACAAAATACATTGCAAGAATGTCCAGCATTACAAAATCTAACAAGATACAAGTTTCATAACAATGATAATCTATGTAGCAGTTTTTGTCCTTGATTGTTAATTTTTCCCGCAAATTTAGCTGTTTTTGCATTAAAAGGCTTGAATTGTTAATTATCTTGAAAACTACTAACATTTTGTATATGCATGTATATTTAAATATTGTAGGTATTGATATGACGATCATTTTTATATATGGTTCAAGGTCATATGTTCAAAGGTCAAGGACATATCTGCATAAGTATAGTGAATTGGTTAAAGGTCTAGAAATTATTGTGTATTATAGTTACTATTTGCATATTAGCTATCTATAAATGAAATGTGACTAGATATTTCTAATTAAGTATTTGTTTGCTTATAACGGAAATACTGCAGTATCGTTTAATTTGAAGTAACGCTATTAAATATTATTGTTAATAAGTTCCAGTACTTCGGCTTGACAAAGAAAAATCATGGATAATTCAAATGTTGGAAAGTGCATATCGTATTTTTGTAATGGGTTTAACAAAATTTATGAATGAGTACAGAAAAGTCCTTAAATTAAATTATATTCTAGAATAGTTTAAGAGTATGGCCTTATTTAACATTATATACAGTACAGGCCTGTCGAAAGTTTAACACTGAGCTGACGAAAAGGAGCCGAGACTCGGCTGCCTAGTGGCCGAGCTCTGGACAACTAGTTGCCGAAAAGTTGTCAGCTCTCGGCCTCTCGGCAACTGCAGCTGTCCACAACTCGGCTATTCAGTAGTCGAGTCTCGGCAACTCATTCGGCTCCTCGGCAGTTTGAGCTGTCCACGGCTTGGCAGTTCATTCGGCCTCTCAGTAGCCGAGTCTCGGCCACTAGCTAACGAGTGGTCGAGCAATTAAAATCAAAGAAAGATTAATTGCGTATATAATAGTGATAAAATATATCATTCGGTAGTAATAAGTACTTTATGTGCAAATTAATTATATTAAATAAATAAATAAATAAATAAATAAATAAAATACAATTAAATAAATGGACGGTGGAAAAGATACATATTTGATTTTTTTCAAGAATTGCATAAATCTTTTATATTCCATTAACGAGCGGGATTTAAAAAAAAATGGACTACTGCTTTCGCAGTTTTGATTTAGTCATAAAATGTACCTATACAGGTAAACATCAGGTGTTATAATCCTAATCTGTAAATTCCCTGTCATCATCAGATACCTGGCTTCAATACGCGACTTTCAAAACCTTCTCGGTACCAAGACAAAAAAATGTTGAACAAACGGAGTTTTTTAAGACACATTGTCTCCGTGATCGGCCAGACTTCCACACCTGTTATCAAACGCTGCAGAAACTTGTTCAGTGGCACTTTATATATGAATATTATTCTCTCTACTAATTTTCATACAAAACTCTCTTTGAATTATTCCAGAGTTGGATAATCTCACGATTTTCTCTCTATAATATGGCTATATACGCGTAACTGCAGGCATGTTTACTGAACTGATGCATTTTAGCTAATTACGATCAAGGGGTCGAGTGGCCGAAAAAGTACCGGCACTAATTCGGCACTTAAGTGTTAAACATTCGACAGGCCTGTTCTGTACCTTTCTTTGTATTTAGCAAGACAGTACCCACTCGTCGGAAGTACCAGATCTTCCCCTCATTTCATGTTTTTTTTTGTCTTCTTCTTCTTCCTCCTCTCCTTCTTATTCTTTGTATTATCATCATTATCATCATCATCATCATTATTATTATTATTATTATTATTATTATTATTATTATTATCCTTTTTAACAACTGCATTGGAATTTTTTAACCAATTTATTGTTGTTGCGGTAGTGGGTTGGTACACCCCACCTTGGTGAGGTACATGTTCGAACCTCTTTGTTGATACCATTTTGCTGTTGATGGTTCACTACCTTGATTACTCGGGCATAAAAAAATCCCTTGACAACAAATTCAATCTGCATTATACAAGTTTAACATGTTATGGTCACGGAATGGTTGTATAAAAACGTTAGCGTTAATATGGAGATATAATAATAGATAGAATAAACATTATAGTAGTTTGTTTGCTAAAATGGTGTAAAATCTTGATAGACTGTTGCTATACTTATAATCGTAATTATCCACATCATTAAACGTCTTACAGGCAAAGTCTCTTATTAAAGTAAAAATTCACTTCCGGTTTTTTTTAATCTCTTTTTGCTGTAAATTCAATCTCTTTTTCTGTAAACTTCATATACCTCTAACACAAACACACTGGTTCATGTTTACATTCCAAAACTATAGAAAAATTGGCAAACATCACTGTTTGCACTACATAATATGTGAGTTGGCTAATGGTGTCCACTTGGAAAGTAAACAATTGGGTTACAAGAATGTTTACGAAATCTTCAGTGATATCTGTTTCTAACATATTGATTTTATGAATATTTAAGATAAAAACAAACGGCATGATATGGTCGATTTCCAGTTTTAAATTTTAACTGATTTTAGAGATGTGCAACATATTGTAGTGTATTCATTATTTAAAATTGCGATAATATTGCACGTTTGCATGTGCATTATTTAAACAGTTTAAAAAAATTAAAAAACAAACAAACGCTGAAATGTAATAATTTATGTTATTTATTTATTTGCAGGATTTAGTAGCATGGATTACTATGGGAGTACACCATATCCCCCACACAGAAGATCTTCCTGTCACCCATTCAGCTGGTATGGAACTCAATTTCTACCTGTCCCCTTACAACTATTTCAAAGAAGACCCGGCAATGGCTGCCCGTAACGCAATGCGTATTGAACCAAAAGACAAAAATGACCCAAAGAAAGGATTAAAGATCATGAGATATGATGATCCTAAAAAGTTACAGTGTTTGCCTCCTGATAATAAATATGATGAAGAAGTAAAGGAGGATCCCGGTGTGGTGTTGGAATCCGGAGAAAGTGGTGGAACAGCAATATAGTCATTTTTAAATTGTATTAACATTTATTCTTTAATCTCTTTTGAAATATATAGGGACTTGGATGCACATATTTTGACATAAACTCTCCTATAATAAAATGACCTAGCTAATTGCTTCAAAGTGAAAAGTAATACAATAATAATAATAATAATAATAATAATAATAATAATAATGATGATGATAATAATAATAAAAGACGTATATTTTAGCTAATACAAATCATAGTCTCTTACTTTCTGTATTGACGCATTTATATTATAATTTGTGAATAAGTCTATATAATTTTGTTTGAACATTTGTTTTGTTGTTGTTTTTTTTTTTAATTTATTATTTATTTTTATATATATTTTTTATCATTTATTTATCTATTTATTTATTTTTTGCTTTTCAAGGATTATTTGTAAGGTTGAATTTAAATTAATCATTTTTAACGGAGAGTTATCTCCCATTGCACGCATAGCTGTTTATGAAAACATTTATTGTAGGAGTCATATGCAGAATTTGAATTTTACCGAATTGTGTGGATTAATATAATGAATTTTTGCCAGAAGAAATATTCAAAATTATGTAATAATAATAATAATAATGATGATGATGATGATGATGATGATGATGATGATGATGATGATAATAATAATAATAATAATGGTGACGTCACTAAATACTGAAATGAATTCTCTTAAGGAAAAGTATGAATTTAATTGATGAAATAAATTTTGATAAGATTATATTAAAAAAACAAGTACATGTACTGAAATAAAAACATAAAAGGATTGACCAACCTCGCAAATAAGACAAGGTATTTACAATATTTAACCGATAGATCTATTCCGTCATATTATACGCGAACCCAAAGTATATATGCTTTATCTGAGCACAGTCGAATTTTTCTATCTATTAAAATTTGTCCTTAAGTTGATATCAGGGTATACATTTGGGAAGAATAATATCCCTTTGTTCGACGAACGTGATGGATATTACGAATTCTAACCGCCAGCTTTTGCTACAAAGTTGGACAATGTATGACTGCGCTATGTCAATTCTAACCCTTTCTTAAAGCTACAGACTTGAAGCACCATTTAAAATCTATTTATATTGTGAATCTATTATAAATCCTAGAAAATCTCGGTAGCAGTTATCCATCTCTCTACAACTTTTGGGCAACTCGACCGCTTGGCTCCTCGTCCCCTTGTTAGCTTTTTCGGCTGCTCGACCCCTCGTTAGCTTCTCGGCGTCTTGGCAGTTTTTCGGCCACTCGACCCCTTGTTAGCCTATCTGACCACTCGACTCTACTAATGCAGTTAAATTTAACCCTTATTTTAGAAGGTATCAAAATAAATTTATTATTTATGGGATATGATAATGAAAGTGTCAATACTACCTTCGATGATAATAATAATAGTATATCATTCATAATTTTTTTATTCAAAATACGTATGAAAAAAAAATTAATTTATTCTTGAATTATTGATTTATTTTTCAATTTTTAATTATGCACTTAGCGACATTTAAAATCTGATTTCACATGCCGCAGATTGATTTATCTGATTAAATAACACTTGCATTTGACCCGGTGTTAGGCTAATGAAGGATCAACTCTTCGACCACTAACTAACGAGTGATCAACTGCTCGACCACTAAGCCTTCTCGACCCCTTGTGGTTAATACTGAATGAGCAGTTGCCGAGGGGCTCAGATATAGATAGCTTCTCGACCACTAACTATCCATGATTCGGCCCCGGCAGCCGAGTCTCGGCTCCTTTTCGTTAGTTAAGAGTTTAACTTTCGACAGATCTGTAATGTATGTAAAAATCAATATTTTTATAAATAATTTTAAAGAAACTGGAATCAATGTATACTCATTGAAGAAATTTGACCATCTTATTTATTATCTTTTCTCAGTATATAACTTTAAGTGGCATCTGATAGTTTTCCACGCTTAGTGATAAAAACAGATGTTGTTCTATAAAGCATTTATTTTTAGTTCTATTTTTGCATATGTCAACATCTGTTTTTACTTCAGTTATGTGAAATAAAGTAAGTAAAATATCAACCATGTCATGTGCTACTTTTGATTTTTTTAAATGAAATAATACAATTCTATAGTAGCACATGCCAACCATAAAATGATCTTGAAATGATTTTAGCATATGGTACAGTCGAAATATTTAAAATAAAAGTAATACAAGGTATACAACTATTGACTTTAATATTACGATAAGCAGTTTTCCGTATAAAATTGTTAAAAAAACGTTCAGGAAAAATAAAATGCAACGATTTATGTTTTGAATTTAAAACAGAATATTCTAGTTACACATCAGCACACGTTAATTATTACGAGAAAGTTTCATGTAATTACGAGAAAATTCATGTTATTAGTCGTTATAACATGTATTTTTCTCGTAATTACAAGAATTTTTCTCGTAATTACATGAAACTTCTCGTAATAACGTGAATTTTCTCGTAATAACGTGAAATTTTCTCGTAATTACATGAATATTTCTCGCCGTAAAAACGTGAAATTTTCTGGTAATAACGTGAATTTTTCTGGTAATAATGTAAAATTTTCTCGTAATAACATGAAAATTTCTCGTAATAACATAAATTTTTCTCGTTATAACGTGAATTAATAACATGAATATTTCTCGTAATTACATAATTTTTTTCCCGTAATTACATAAATTTTTTCCCGTAATAACATGAAATTTTCTCGTAAAAACATGTATTTATCTCATAATAACGTGAATTTTTCTCGTAATAATGTGAATTTTTCTCGTAATCACATGAATTTGTCTCGTTATAACTCGAATTTTTCTCGTAATTACATGAAACTTTCTCTTAATTACGTGAAATTTTCTCGTAATTACATGTATTTATTTCATAATAACATGTATATTTCTCGTAATTACGTGAAATTTTCTCGTAATAAGATGTATTTATCTCATAATAACGTGAATTTTTCTCGTTTTCTCGTAATAACTCGAATTTTTCTCGTAATTACACGAAACTTTCTCGTAATAGCGTGAATTTTTCTCGAAATAACATGAAATTATCTCGTAATTACATAAATATTTCTCGTAAAAACGTGAATTTTTCTCGGAATTACGTAAATTTTTCTCGTAATAATGTGAAATTTTCTCGAAATAACATGAACATTACTCGTAATAATATGAATATTTTTCGTTATAACGTGAATTTTTCTCGTAATAACATGAAACTTTCTAGTAATGACATGAATATTTCTCGTAATTACATGAAACCTTCTCGTAATAATGTGAATTTTTCTCGTTATAACGTGAATTTTTGTCGTAATTACATAAATTTTTTCCCGTAATAACATGAATATTTCTCGTAATAACGTGAAATCTCGTAATAACATGTATTTATCCGATAATAACGTGAATTTTTCTCGTAATAACGTGAATTTTTCTAGTAATAACATGTATTTTTCTCGTAATTACATGAATATTTCTCTAAAAACGTGAATTTTTCTCGTTATAACGTGAATATTTCTCGAAGTTACGATGAATTTTAATATTTTTTATTTTTCTAAACTAGCACGATTCGGCTTTCGTATGGCGTCGATGCAACAAGTATGATTAAAATCACAAAGTTGACAAATATTAGCATTGATATCAATTGATAAATAAACTGACTTAACTTGTTAAATATACATGTACATGTATTAACCCAGATAACTGTTTATATTTGAGGACTCGTATATCTACAAACTTTTAAAAGGAATAAAACATGTAACTTTAATGTGTTTTTTCAACCAACATAATTCTATGACACACACACCCATCTAATAAATATATCTTAATATCTCTCTCTCTCTCTCTCTCTCTCTCTCTCTCTCTCTCTCTCTGTGTGTGTGTGTGTTGAAATTTTAACTTTCTGCGTTTACTCTCCGTTTACGTTTATATGTATTCACCATTAAGTTATAAAAAGTTGCGGTTGTGTGGTTGAAGATGCAGTCCAGTATAGCTTCAATGACACAGGACATCGGTCTATAAGGACCCTAAAAGATGCTATTGTTTATTGCGAACATAAGGTCTTTATTTAAGGTTGCATTCAGTATAAACATTCATGTGTCTTGTTCCATAATACACTACCGGTAACGAGGAAAAAGGTAAATTTTTGTGTTGTTGGGGTAAGCTTTAATGCCATTTATGAAATATGCAAAATAGAATAAATGTCTGCTCAAACGGAAGTTAACAAGCAGTCTATTATCTTTCTGTAGATTACACGTCTGTGTAGACAAACTCTACTCGTATCTTACTTGGTGGGATAAGACAACAAGGTATGTGATTTATTTATTTATCAATTTGTCTAAGGACAACTTTTGTCATTGCTAGTTTTAATTCTCGTCCAAAAAATTGTTGATGTTGAAATTTTTAAATTTAAAATGCAGTTGAAACTAGAGATATTTGTAGTAAATAAATAATAAAATTATTAAAGTTTAAATGTAGCAAATAGCGTGTCAAGGTCAGATATGCCTGATGTTATGTGAAAGATTCTGTGGTATGGTTTCCCGGTCAAATCAAGACAATTAAAAAAAATTGGATTACAATCACTTCATGTCATCCGTCATAATAAATGGTAATTTATTGTTATTTGCACCCATGGAACTGATTTTAAAATGATAAAGTACACATCAATGACAAAGAATTTTATCAAGGTTTTACCCAATGATAAATAACACGATATAACTAGATCTATAACGTCCCAGATTAGTGGAATGTGTTAGTGCTATCAGTGGTCATAATCCACATAAGTTACTTGAAATCTACAAAAGATGATTAGTTGCATTTCAAAATCTGTCTTATAACTGAAATGATAAAGTCCTCCCATTAAAATTTAGTTCTTTTTGTACCACTTTAAACATTATTCACACGAGGTTTTAAATTATATAATCGTATTTCATAAAACTTTATATCAACCTGTTTTTGAAAGTGTTACCCAATACATCACGTAAAGTCATACTAGACTGGGTATTTAATGAATCTACCTTTATTCATTTCAACGAATTCCTTCTTGTGTAACATATTTATATAATTATTCATTCTATATATGGTAGATAATAACAAAATAAAGAATAACGACAGCACGATTTTTCATATTGCAATATATTTCGAATACACAGTATTCTTTATCAAGCTTACATTTTAACTGATAAACTACATGCCAAGATATATATATATATATATATATATATATATATATATATATATATATATATATATATATATATATATATATATATATATATATATATATATATATGTGTGTGTGTGTGTATTGTTAAATATAAGAAACTATAAAATTATTTATTTTAATTATAGATAGATTTTAATTATAAAAACCCAATAATAAAGTTTACAACCTAAGGAACACATTCAATACAAATGTTGTCCCATCTCCTGCTGGATGTTTGTTTAAAGTGGGCTTTTCAATTTTTATATGCAAGTTCCAGGATCACCAAATCAAGGTCCGTGTTTCCCTTGTTAAGGGTTTGTGAATGAATTCGTGATTCTTGATTCTTTACTTCTTTAACATTTTTCCGTTTGGTTAAATATGACACTTTCTGTTTTAAAGTGTTCATTTATGGGTCTCTGAAGGTTTTTTTTTCTTACCTACAAAGGCAATACTTGGATCACTGAAGCATTGAAATTGATAAATTACACATGCCTTCAGATGACTTTTACTTCTGTCTTTAAGTGCGAAGGAATGGAAATCAAACGTGAATCAGTATCAGACGTCTGTAATATAAAAATTTCAATATATTTTAAACTGTGTTTGAAGTGATTACTAAACAAACAAATCAGAAAAGTTGTGCAGGTAAGTGACATGTACATCGACAGAACGATGTGTTCCCGATTTCCCCACTTTTCAGCTCACCTGAGCAAATGCTCAAGGTGAGCTGTTGTGATGGTAATTTGTCCGCCGTCCGTCTTCTGTCGTCCGTCGTCCGTAAACTTTTAACATTTTAATCTTCTCCTCCAACGGGGTCAAATTCAATGAAACTTAGTGATAGTCATGCCTGGGTGAAGGCCTTTCAGTTTTGCACAGATGAAAGAGTTATGTCCCCTTGTGGCCCGAGAAAGGGGAAAGTAGTGAAAATTTTTAAAAACCTTCTCCTATGAACTTACAAGAGATATAACTTAGATATTTCAGGCATTACATTCTTAAGACACCTAGTTTCAAATTTGCACAAATCGTAGCTGTGAGGCTCAAAATGGTACTTCAGGGGAAAATTACTAAAATTTGTATATTTGTGAATATATTTGGAAAACTATTAACTTTTTGTATAGGCATGTATATTAGAATATTGTAGCTATTGATATGACAATCATTTTGATATATAGTTGAAGGTCATACGTTTAAAGGTCAAGGTCATAGCTACATAATACAACTGAAATGGTTAATTATCTTGAAAACTATTAATTTTTTGTATAGGCATGTATATTAGAATATTGTAGGTATTTACATGACGATCATTTTGATATATGATTCAAGGTCATACGTTTAAAGGTCAAGGTCATAGCTACATAAGACAACTAAAATTGTTTGTTATCTTGAAAACTATTAATTTTTTGTATAGGCATGTGTATCATAATATTGTAGGTATTGCGACAACGATCATTTTGATGTATGGTACAAAGTCATATATTCAAAAGTCAAAGTCACAGCTGCAAAAGAAGACTTCAATTACTAATTATCTTGAAAACTATTAACTTTTGTATAGGCATGTATATTAGAATATTGTAGGTATTAACATGACGATCATTTTGATAAATGGTACAAGGTCATATGTTGAAAGGTCAAGGTCACAACTGCAAAATGAGACTTAAATTGCTAATTATCTTGAAAACTATTAATTTTTTTCAAGGCATGTATATTAGAATATTGTAGGTATTGCGACAACAATCATTTTGATATATATTTCAAGGTCATATGTTGAAAGGTCAAGGTCACAGCTGCAAAAGAAGACTTAAATTGCTAATTATCTTGAAAACTATTAACATTATGTATAGGCATGTATATTAGAATATTGTAGGTATTAACATGACGATCGTTTTGATATATGGTACAAGGTTAAACGTTTAAAAGGTCAAAGTCATAGCTACATAAGACAACTGAAATTGTCAAGGTCAAGGAATATCAACATAGGAATATTAAAATTATTAATCATCTTGAAAGCTATTAATTTCATGCATAGGCATGTATATTGGAATAGTGTAGGTATTGACATAACAATCATATATGGTTCGAGGTCATATATGTTCAAAGGTCAAGGACATAGCTGCATAAGTATACTGAAATTGATTAATGATTTGGAAATTATTCATTGCACTACATTACTTCATGCATATTATATAAGCTACTTATAAAATGAAATGTAAGTGGATATATTTCTGATTAAATTTTGTGTGAGTTCTTAACTTGAGAAAACTTTTCAAGTTTCTGTACTTGGAATATTGTCTATTGCACTTTGCAAACATTATTGGACATATCTTCAGGTGAGCGTTCAGGCCCATGGGCCTCTTCTTAAATTTTAGGTAACGTTTTGTAGTGGAGAAAACGGCACTGTTTTGATAAGTTATTAAACCACTACTAAGCATTATAAAAAACATAGAATATAAGAAATAAAATATTTACAAACGTGCTAGTAAATATTCGCTTATTCGCTTTTAGTGGCTTGCTTATTATGCTTAACTACTTTAAGTATCTTTGCTTAATATGCCAATCTGCTTTTAGCGCTAAGTTTCAGTATTGTATTCTCTCATTACTTTATGTTTTATTTGCCATGTATGTTTATATGTCTGATGTATGTTTAATGCCTCATGTATATTTTGATGTCTGTTGTGTGTTTTTATGTCTGTTGTATGTTTTTATGTCTGATGTATGTTTTTATGCCAGATGAATGTTTTTTGCCTGATGTATGTTCTTTGCCTGATGTATGTTTTAATGTCTGTTGTATGTTTTTATGTCTGTTGTATGTTTTTATGTCAGATGTATATTTTTTGCCTGATGTGTGTTTTTTGCCTAATGTATGTTTTTATGTCTGTTGTATGTTTTTATGTCTGTTGTATGTTTTTATGTCAGATGTATGTTTTTATGTCAGATGTATGTTTTTATGTCTATTGTATGTTTTTATGTCTGTTGTATGTTTTTAAGCCTGATGTATGTTTTTATGTCTGTTGAATGTTTTTATGCCTGATGTATGTTTTTATGTCTGTTGTATGTTTTTATACCTGAGGTATGTTTTTATGTCTGTTGTTTGTTTTATGTCAGATGTATGTTTTTATGTCTGATGTATGTTTTTATGTCTGTTGTATGTTTTTATGTTATGTCTGTTGTATGTTTTTATGTCTGTTGTATGTTTTTTGCCTGATGTATGTTTAAATGTCTGTTGTATGTTTTAATGTCTGTTGTATTTTTTTTTGCCTGATGTATGTTTTTTGCCCGATGTATGTTTATATGTCCGTTGTATTTTTTAATGTCTGATGTATGTTTTTATGTCTATTGTATGTTTTTTTTGTCTGTTGTATCTTTTTATGCCTGATTGTTTTTATGTCTGATGTATGTTTTTATGTCTGTTGTATGTTTTTATGTCTAATGTATAGTTTTATGTGTGATGTATTTTTTTATGTCTGATGTGTGTTTTTATGTCAGATGTATGTTTTAATGTCAGATGTATGTTTTTATGTCTATTGTATGTTTTTATGTCTGTTGTATGTTTTTATGTCAGATGTATGTTTATATGTTCCGTTGTATATTTCATGTCTGATGTATGTTTTTATGTCTGTTGTATGTTTTTTTGCTTGTTGTATTTTTTATGTCAGATGTATGTTTTTATGCCTGATGTATGTTTTTATGTCTGTTGTATGTTTTTATGTCGGTTGTATGTTTTTATTTCAGATGAATGTTTTTTGCCTGATGTATGTTTTTACGTAAGATGTATGTTTTTATGTCTGATGTATCTTTTTATGTCAGATGTATGTTTTTTGCCTGATGTATGTTTTTTATGTCAGATGTATGTTTTTATGTCTGTTGAATGTTTTTATGCCTGATGTATGTTTTAATGTCTGATGTTTGTTTTTATGTGTGTTGTATGTTTTTATGCCTGATGTATGTTTTATGTCTGTTGAATGTTTTTATGCCTGATGTATGTTTTTATGTCTGTTGTATGTTTTTATGTCAGATGTATGTTTTTTGCCTGATGTATGTTTTTATGTCAGAAGTATGTTTTTATGTCTGTTGAATGTTTTTTATGCCTGATGTGTGTTTTTTGCCTGATGTATGTTTTTATGTCAGATGTATGTTTTTATGTCTGTTAAATGTTTTTATGCCTGATGTATGTTTTAATGTCTGATGTATGTTTTTATGTCTGTTGTATGTTTTAATGTCTGATGTATGTTTTTATGTCTGTTGAATGTTTTTATGCCTGATGTATGTTTTTATGTCAGATGTATGTTTTTATGTCTGTTGTATGTTTTTATGTCAGATGTATGTTTTAATGTCTGATGTATGTTTTTATGTGTGTTGTATGTTTTAATGTCTGTTGTATGTTTTTATGTCAGATGTTTGTTTTTTGCCTGATGTATGTTTTTATGTCAGATGTATGTTTTTATGTCTGTTGTATGTTTTTATGTCAGATGTATGTTTTAATGTCTGATGTATGTTTTTTATGTGTGTTGTATGTTTTTATGTCAGATGTATGTTTTTATGTCTGTTGTATGTTTTTATGTCTGTTGTATGTTTTTATGTCAGATGTATGTTTTAATGTCAGATGTATGTTTTTATGTCTGTTGTATGTTTTTATGTCAGATGTATGTTTTAATGTCAGATGTATGTTTTTATGTCTGTTGTATGTTTTTATGTCAGATGTATGTTTTTATGTCAGATGTATGTTTTAATGTCTGATGTATGTTTTTATGTCTGTTGTATGTTTTTATGTCAGATGTATGTTTTAATGTCAGATGTATCTTTTTATGTCTGTTGTATGTTTTTATGTCAGATGTATGTTTTTATGTCTGTTGTATGTTTTTATGTCAGATGTATGTTTTTATGTCTGATGTATGTTTTTATGTCTGTTGTATGTTTTTATGCCTGATGTATGTTTTTATGTCTGTTGTATGTTTTTATGTCAGATGTATGTTTTTTGCCTGATGTATGTTTTTATGTCAGATGTATGTTTTTATGTCTGTTGTATGTTTTTATGTCAGATGTATGTTTTAATGTCTGATATATGTTTTTATGTCTGTTGTATGTTTTTATGCCTGATGTATGTTTTTATTAAGAAAAGGAATTTTTTTTTCTACCATGAGGTCATGGAGAGAACGAGAATGGCGCAAATTTAATGAAGTGCGAAGCACTTCATGTGAAATTTGCGCCATTCTCGTTCTCTCCATGACCTCATGGTATAAAAAAATAAAATTACATTTCTTATATTTACAATCTTTCAAAAATTTACGAAAGACACGAGTTTTTGTCTGGATGGCACTTAAATTTACTTGTTTACCAACTCTCCGTGGCTGAATGCACATCATTTGATAGAACAGCAATTGGATCTGACAGAACCGTAACTTCGCCCACTCTGATGTAACTTGACGTGATTGACGTGAGCTCCGCCCGTACCCGTCTCCAGGTGACGGAAAAATAAACACAATCCCTCAGCTTATCGTAAATATTTTATTTCACTTAAAAGATAATCAATGGTAAGAGTCACATTTTCATATCAAAATGAAACGAACAACTATTAAATGTTGAATTTGTAAGCATTGATGGCTGAATGGAAGACAACGAAAAACCCAACTGCGGATTTATAATTTGTGAGCTTTGGCCAGACTGCGTCACAGTTTTGTTTGGTTCAGTGGAAGCGGGTAGCGTGCGCGACTCTCTCCATGAAGTTATGGAGATAGTCAGGGAGACCTGTTTCATTTAAGGAAAAGTATTGCGATTGTAAATATTGTCTGATGTATGTTTTTATGTCTGATGTATGTTTTTATGTCTGTTTTTATGTCTGTTGTCTGTTTTTATGCCTGTTGTATGTTTTTATGTCAGAGGTATGTTTTTATGTTTGTTGTATGTTTTTATGTCTGATTTATGTTTTTATGTCTGTTGTATGTTTTTATGTCAGATGTATGTTTTATGTCTGATGTATGTTTTTATGTCTGTTGTATGTTTTTATGTCTGATGTATGTTTTTATGTCTGTTGTATGTTTTTATGTCAGATGTATGTTTTTATGTTTGTTGTATGTTTTTATGTCTGTTGTATGTTTTTATGTCAGATGTATGTTTTTATGTGTGATGTATGTTTTTTGCCTGATGTATGTTTTTATGTCTGTTGTATGTTTTTATGTTTGTTATATGTTTTTATGTCTGTTGTATCTTTTTATGTCAGATGTATGTTTTTATGTCTGATGTATGTTTTTATGTCCGTTGTATGTTTTTATGTCAGATGTATGTTTTTATGTCTGATGTATGTTTTTATGTCTGTTGTATGTTTTTATGTCAGATGTATGTTTTTTATGTTTGTTGTATGTTTTTATGTCTGATGTATGTTTTTATGTCTGATGTATGTTTTTATGTCTGTTATATGTTTTTATGTCTGTTGTATGTTTTTATGTCTGTTGTATGTTTTATGTCTGTTGTATGTTTTTATGTCTGTTGTATGTTTTATGCCTGATGTATCTTTTTATGTCAGATGTATGTTTTTTGCCTGATGTATGTTTTTATGTCAGATGTATGTTTTTATGTCTGTTGTATGTTTTAATGTCTGATTTATGTTTTTATATCTGTTGTATGTTTTTATGTCTGATGTATGTTTTTATGTTTGTTGTATGTTTTTATGTCAGATGTATGTTTTTATGTCAGATGTATGTTTTTATGTTTGTTGTATGTTTTTATGTCTGATTTATGTTTTTATGTCAGATGTATGTTTTTATGTCAGATGTATTTTTTATGTCCGTTGTATTTTTTATGTCAGATGTATGTTTTATGACTGTTGTATGTTTTATTTCAGATGTATGTTTTTATGTCAGATGTATGTTTTTATGTCTGTTGTATGTATTTATGTCAGATGTATGTTTTTATGTCTGATTTATGTTTTTATGTCTGATTTATGTTTTTATGTCTGTTGTATGTTTTTATGTCTAATGTATGTTTTTTGCCTGATGTATGTTTTAATGTCTGTTGTATGCTTTATGTCTGATGTATGTTTTTATGTCTGTTGTATGTTTTATGTCTGTTATATGTTTTTATGTCTGTTGTATGTTTTTATGTTTGTTGTATGTTTTTATGTCTGTTGTATCATTTTATGTCAGATGTATGTTTTTTATGTCTGATTTATGTTTTTATGTCTGTTGTGTGTTTTTATGTCTGATGTATGTTTTTTTGTCTGTTGTATGTTTTTATGTCAGATGTATGTTTTTATGTCTGATGTATGTTTTTATGTCTGTTGTATGTTTTTATGTCAGATGTATGTTTTCATGTTTGTTGTATGTTTTTATGTCTGATGTATGTTTTAATGTCTGATGTATGTTTTTTATGTGTGTTGTATGTTTTAATGTCTGTTGTATGTTTTTATGTCAGATGTTTGTTTTTTTGCCTGATGTATGTTTTTATGTCAGATGTATGTTTTTATGTCTGTTGTATGTTTTTATGTCAGATGTATGTTTTAATGTCTGATGTATGTTTTTATGTGTGTTGTATGTTTTTATGTCAGATGTATGTTTTTATGTCTGTTGTATGTTTTTATGTCTGTCTTATGTTTTTATGTCAGATGTATGTTTTAATGTCAGATGTATGTTTTTATGTCTGTTGTATGTTTTTATGTCAGATGTATGTTTTAATGTCAGATGTATGTTTTTATGTCTGTTGTATGTTTTTATGTCAGATGTATGTTTTTATGTCAGATGTATGTTTTAATGTCTGATGTATGTTTTTATGTCTGTTGTATGTTTTTATGTCAGATGTATGTTTTAATGTCAGATGTATGTTTTTATGTCTGTTGTATGTTTTTATGTCAGATGTATGTTTTTATGTCTGTTGTATGTTTTTATGTCAGATGTATGTTTTTATGTCTGATGTATGTTTTTATGTCTGTTGTATGTTTTTATGCCTGATGTATGTTTTTATGTCTGTGTATGTTTTTATGTCAGATGTATGTTTTTTGCCTGATGTATGTTTTTATGTCTGTTGTATGTTTTTATGTCAGATGTATGTTTTAATGTCTGATATATGTTTTTATGTCTGTTGTATGTTTTTATGCCTGATGTATGTTTTTATTAAGAAAAGGAATTTTTTTTTCTACCATGAGGTCATGGAGAGAACGAGAATGGCGCAAATTTAATGAAGTGCGAAGCACTTCATGTGAAATTTGCGCCATTCTCGTTCTCTCCATGACCTCATGGTATAAAAAAATAAAATTACATTTCTTATATTTACAATCTTTCAAAAATTTACGAAAGACACGAGTTTTTGTCTGGATGGCACTTAAATTTACTTGTTTACCAACTCTCCGTGGCTGAATGCACATCATTTGATAGAACAGCAATTGGATCTGACAGAACCGTAACTTCGCCCACTCTGATGTAACTTGACGTGATTGACGTGAGCTCCGCCCGTACCCGTCTCCAGGTGACGGAAAAATAAACACAATCCCTCAGCTTATCGTAAATATTTTATTTCACTTAAAAGATAATCAATGGTAAGAGTCACATTTTCATATCAAAATGAAACGAACAACTATTAAATGTTGAATTTGTAAGCATTGATGGCTGAATGGAAGACAACGAAAAACCCAACTGCGGATTTATAATTTGTGAGCTTTGGCCAGACTGCGTCACAGTTTTGTTTGGTTCAGTGGAAGCGGGTAGCGTGCGCGACTCTCTCCATGAAGTTATGGAGATAGTCAGGGAGACCTGTTTCATTTAAGGAAAAGTATTGCGATTGTAAATATTGTCTGATGTATGTTTTTATGTCTGATGTATGTTTTTATGTCTGTTTTTATGTCTGTTGTCTGTTTTTATGCCTGTTGTATGTTTTTATGTCAGAGGTATGTTTTTATGTTTGTTGTATGTTTTTATGTCTGATTTATGTTTTTATGTCTGTTGTATGTTTTTATGTCAGATGTATGTTTTTATGTCTGATGTATGTTTTTATGTCTGTTGTATGTTTTTATGTCTTATGTATGTTTTTATGTCTGTTGTATGTTTTTATGTCAGATGTATGTTTTTATGTTTGTTGTATGTTTTTATGTCTGTTGTATGTTTTTATGTCAGATGTATGTTTTATGTGTGATGTATGTTTTTTGCCTGATGTATGTTTTTATGTCTGTTGTATGTTTTATGTTTGTTATATGTTTTTATGTCTGTTGTATCTTTTTATGTCAGATGTATGTTTTTATGTCTGATGTATGTTTTTATGTCCGTTGTATGTTTTTATGTCAGATGTATGTTTTTATGTCTGATGTATGTTTTTATGTCTGTTGTATGTTTTTATGTCAGATGTATGTTTTTATGTTTGTTGTATGTTTTTATGTCTGATGTATGTTTTTATGTCTGATGTATGTTTTTATGTCTGTTATATGTTTTTATGTCTGTTGTATGTTTTTATGTCTGTTGTATGTTTTATGTCTGTTGTATGTTTTTATGTCTGTTGTATGTTTTTATGCCTGATGTATCTTTTTATGTCAGATGTATGTTTTTTGCCTGATGTATGTTTTTATGTCAGATGTATGTTTTTATGTCTGTTGTATGTTTTAATGTCTGATTTATGTTTTTATATCTGTTGTATGTTTTTATGTCTGATGTATGTTTTTATGTTTGTTGTATGTTTTTATGTCAGATGTATGTTTTTATGTCAGATGTATGTTTTTATGTTTGTTGTATGTTTTTATGTCTGATTTATGTTTTTATGTCAGATGTATGTTTTTATGTCAGATGTATTTTTTATGTCCGTTGTATTTTTTATGTCAGATGTATGTTTTATGACTGTTGTATGTTTTATTTCAGATGTATGTTTTTATGTCAGATGTATGTTTTTATGTCTGTTGTATGTATTTATGTCAGATGTATATTTTTATGTCTGATTATGTTTTTATGTCTGATTTATGTTTTTATGTCTGTTGTATGTTTTTATGTCTGATGTATGTTTTTTGCCTGATGTATGTTTTAATGTCTGTTGTATGCTTTATGTCTGATGTATGTTTTTATGTCTGTTGTATGTTTTATGTCTGTTATATGTTTTTATGTCTGTTGTATGTTTTTTATGTTTGTTGTATGTTTTTATGTCTGTTGTATCATTTTATGTCAGATGTATGTTTTTATGTCTGATTTATGTTTTTATGTCTGTTGTGTGTTTTTATGTCTGATGTATGTTTTTTTGTCTGTTGTATGTTTTTATGTCAGATGTATGTTTTTATGTCTGATGTATGTTTTTATGTCTGTTGTATGTTTTTATGTCAGATGTATGTTTTCATGTTTGTTGTATGTTTTTATGTCTGATGTATGTTTTTATGTCTGTTATATGTTTTATTGTCTGTTGTAATGTTTTTATGTCTGTGTATGTTTTATGTCTGTTGTATGTTTTTATGTCTGTTGTATGTTTTTATGCCTGATGTATCTTATTATGGTCCTGATTGTATGTTTTTGCCTGATGTATGT
>JARBDR010000045.1:0-80799 GCA_029721355.1 Tegillarca granosa
CTGTGTTTGTTGTTCATGTAGCATTGTTACGTAGTTCTGTCTATTTCTATATTCATGTTTGTGCGTACTTTGTTTCTGTGTTGTTGTTTATGTAGCATTGTTATATAGTTCTATCTATTCTATATTCATGTTCGTCCGTACTCTGTTTCTGTGTTGTTGTTTATGTAGCATTGTTACGTAGTTAAATCTATTTCTACAATCATGTTTGTCAGTACTCTGTTTCTGTCTTTTTGCTTATGTAGCATTCTTATATAGTTCTATCTATTTCTATATTCATGTTTGTCAGTACTCTGTTTCTGTGTTGTTATGTAGCATTGTTACGTAGTTCTATCTATTTCTATATTCATGTTTGTCAGTACTCTGTTTCTGTGTTGTTGTGTTATGTAGCATTGTTACGTAGTTCTATCTATTTCTATATTCATGTTTGTCAGTACTCTGTTCTGTGTTGTTGTTTATGTAGCATTGTTACGTAGTTCTATCTATTTCTATATTCATGTTTGTTAGTACTCTGTTTCTGTGTTGTTGTTTATGTAGCATTGTTACGTAGTTCTATCTATTTCTATATTCATGTTTGTCAGTTTTCTGTTTCTGTGTTTTTGTTGTTCATGTAGCATTGTTACGTAGTTCTGTCTATTTCTATATTCATGTTTGTGCGTACTTTGTTTCTGTGTTGTTGTTTATGTAGCATTGTTATATAGTTCTATCTATTTCTATATTCATGTTTGTCCGTACTCTGTTTCTGTGTGTTGTTTATGTAGCATTGTTACGTAGTTAAATCTATTTCTACAATCATGTTTGTCAGTACTATGTTTCTGTGTTGTTGTTGTTTATGTAGCATTGTATATAGTTCTATCTATTTCTACATTCATGTTTGTTAGTACTCCGTTTCTGTGTTGATGTTGTTTATGTAGCATTGTTACGTAGTTCAATCTATTTCTACATTCATGTTTGTCAGTACTCTGTTTCTGTGTTGTTGTTTATGTAGCATTGTTACGTAGTTAAATCTATTTCTACATTCATGTTTGTCAGTACTCTGTTTCTGTGTTGTTGCTGATGTAGCATTGTTATATAGTTCCATCTATTTCTACATTCATGTTTGTCAGTACTCTGTTTCTGTGTTGTTGTTTATGTAGCATTGTTAAGTAGTTCTATCTATTTCTACATTCATGTTTGTCAGTACTCTGTTTCTGTGTTGTTTATGTAGCATTGTTACGTAGTTCTATCTATTTCTACATTCATGTTTGTCAGTACTCTGTTTCTGTGTTGTTGTTTGTGTAGCATGTTATATAGTTCTATCTATTTCTATATTCATGTTGTTAGTTCTCTGTTTCTGTGTTGTTGTTTGTGTAGCATTAGTATATAGTTCTATCATTTCTGTATTCATGTTTGTCAGTATTCTGTTTCTGTGTTGTTGTTTATGTAGCATTGTTACGTAGTTAAATCTATTTCTACAATCATGTTGTCAATACTCCGTTTCTATGTTGTTGTTGTTTATGTAGCATTGTTATATAGTTCTATCTATTTCCACATTCATGTGTGTCAGTACTCTGTTTCTGTATTGTTGTTTATGTAGCATTGTTACGTAGTTCTATCTATTTCTACATTCATGTTTGTCAGTATTCTGTTTCTGTGTTGTTGTTGTTTATTTAGCATTGTTACGTAGTTCTATCTATTTCTATATTCATGTTTGTCCGTAGTCTGTTTCTTGTTGTTGTTTATGTAGCATTGTTACGTAGTTCTATCTATTTCTTTATTGATGTTTGTCAGTAGTCTGTTTCTGTGTTGTTGTGTTTATGTAGCATTGTTATGTAGCTCTATCTATTTCTACATTCATGTTTGTCAGTAGTCTGTTTCTGTGTTGTTGTTGTTTATATAGCATTGTTATATAGTTCTATCTATTTCTACATTCATGTTTGTCAGTACTTTGTTTCTGTGTTGTTTTTTATGTAGCATTGTTATGTAGTTCTATCTATTTCTACATTCATGTTTGTCAGTAGTCTGTTTCTGTGTTGTTGTGTTATGTAGCATTGTTACGTAGTTCTATCTATTTCTATATTCATGTTTGTCAGTACTCTGTTTCTGTGTTGTTTATGTAGCATTGTTACGTAGTTCCATCTAGTTCTACATTCATGTTTGTCAGTGCTCTGTTTCTGTGTTTGTTTATGTAGCATTGTTACGTAGTTCTATCTATTTCTATATTCATGTTTGTAAGTACTCTGTTTCTGTGTTGTTGTTTATGTAGCATTGTTACGTAGTTCTGTCTATTTCTATATTCATGTTTGTCAGTACTCTGTTTCTGTGTTGTTTATGTAGCATTGTTACGTAGTTCTATCTATTTCTACATTCATGTTTGTCAGTACTCTGTTTCTGTGTTGTTGTTTATGTAGCATTGTTACGTAGTTCTATCTATTTCTACATTCATGTTTGTCAGTACTTTGTTTCTGTGTTGTTGTTTATGTAGCATTGTTATATGGTTCTATCTATTTCTACATTCATGTTTGTTAGTACTATGTTTCTGTGTTGTTGTTTTTGTAGGATTGTTACGTAGTTCTATCTATTTCTATATTCATGTTTGTCAGTAGAATTTGCGTTGCGCTGAAGGCAATTTGCAGGGAGGGTCCTTTAACGTGCCGCACCTACTATGACACAGGGCATCGGTTTTTAAGGTCTAATCCGAATGACCTCGTGACTTTCATTTCTAAATGACGATTGCTTGGCGAAAAAACAGTCAATACCTATTTTCAAGTCTTGGTCAGACCCGGGTGGGGGTTCGAAGACCCAACCTCCCGCATACAAAGCGCGCATTCTACCAACTGAGCTATCATAGTTTTATATACGTTATTAAGAATTATTTATGGTATATTTATTTTGTTTTACGATAATTCACATGATCTGTATCATCCTTTATCATCAATTAGTGGTTAATGATTTTAAATGTCACATGACATAAGAATCCATTTACTTTAGTTTCCGTTTTGTTTTAACTAAATTGAACGATCATTTTGTAGGGTTATCAGTAACTGTAAACTTTAATAGATTAATGTATTATTTGTATCTACCCACGAGAAATCACGGTTTTTATGACGGTTTAATTATGACATCAACTCCTGCAGTTCCTGTTTATGAATAATGGAGTAAGTATAACTTCCGGTTTAAAGATCTTACTGTACGCTGCCATGAATTAACGATATCAACAACAATGTAAGATAATTAGTCCGATAATTCTATATTTTATTGGTGTGTTTTGTTCATTAGTTAATTTTTTGGAATCACAGAATAAATCTGTTATTTTTCTTGAAGTAAAAGCTTTGAGTTTTCAAAGTTTTTACTCAATTATTTAATGGTATGTATAATATAACGGTTTATTTTTGTTTAAATTCAAGTTCAAAAATGACAGGCTAAAAAGTCGGAATGATGCGATTTAGATATAAACGAGATGTTGAATTTGAACGACGTCTACAACTTGGCGCTTTGGATGTAAACGGTGTTTACAACAGGGCGATTTAGATGTAAACGATGTTTACAACCGGGCGCCATGGATGTAAACGTTGTCTTCAACTGGGCGCTGTAGTTGTATACGTTGTCTACAACCGGGCGCCATGGATGTAAACGATGTCTACAACTGGGCGCTTTGGATGTAAACGATGTCTACAACTTGGCGCTTTGGATGTAAACGATGTCTATATCTTGGCGTCATGGATGTAAACGTTGTCAATGACTGGGCGCTTTGGATGTAAACGATGTCTACAACTTGGCGCCGTAAATGTTAACGTTGTCTACAACTGGGCGCCTTGGCAGTTAACGATGTCTACAACTGGGCACCGTGGATGTAAATGATGTCTACAACCGGGCGCGATAGTTGAAAACGATGTCTACAACTTGGCGCCGTAAATGTAACGTTGTCTACAATTGGGTGCCATGGATGTAAACGATATCTACAACCTGGCGCCATGGATGTAAATGATGTCTACAACCGGACCCGATTGATGAAAACGATGACTACAACTTGGCGCCGTGGATGTAAACGTTGTCTACAACTAGGCACCTTGGATGTAACAATGTCTACAACCGGGCGCCATGGACATAAACGATGTCTACAACTAGGTGCTATGGATGTAAACGATGTCTACAACTTGTTGACATGGATGTAAAACGATGTCTACGTCTTGGCGCCGTGGATGTAAACGTTGTCTACAACTGGGCGCCGTGGATGAAAACGATGTCTACAACCGGGCGCCATGGATGTTAATGATGTATTCAACTGGGCACCGTGGTTGTAAACGATGTCTACAACTGGGTGCAGTGGATGTAAACGTTGTCTACAGCCCGTTGCCATGGATGTAAACGATATCTTCAACTGGGCGCCATGGATGTAAACGTTGTCTACAACTGGGCGCCATGGATGTAAACGATGTCTACAACTGGGCGCATTGGATGTAAACGATGTCAACAACTGGGCGCCGTGGATGTAAGCGATATCTACAACTGGGCGCCATGGATGTTAACGGTCTCTTCAACCGGGCGCCTTGCATGTATACGGTCTCCAACTGGGCGCTATAGATGTAAACGTTGTTTACGACTGGGCGCCATGGATGTAAACGGTGTCTACAACTAGGCGTCATGGATGTAAACGTTTTCCACAACCGGGCGCCATTGATGTTAATGGGCACTACAACTAAGCGCCATTGATGTAAACGTTGTCTACAACTGGGCGCCGTTGATATAAACGGTGTCTACAACAAGATGCCTTGAATGTAAACGTTGTTTACAATTGGACGAATATTGTTATATAGCGAGAATACCCAAGCACGTCTACATGTTATAAAACCAGTTTTTTTGCTCCATACAAAAAATAAAATAAAATAAATAAATAAATAAATAAATAAATAAATAAATAAATAAATAAATAAATAAAAATAAAAAAGTGAATTTTTCGTTATGTAAGCAATGGTACATAAAAGGGCAATTCCAAATTCTAAAACGTTATTTTTTTAAATTTTCGACGAATAAGTAAGGACATCAGTGGTTCAAGTTAGTTTTTTAAGGTAACCCTTAAAATTTTACTGCGTTGCAGTGTTTGACTTAATTTAAAAAAAATAGATATTATAATAATAATTTTATTTGCTTTAGTTTACAACTAATCAGCATCTTAAATTACATTACATAATAAATAAATACATTAAGTATGGGGTATAATACAAAAAATACAAATCTTATCTAATACATATTTACAAATACATTGTGTATGACATTTATCAGAAGCAATACATGTATTATAAAGTATATTATTGGAAGGAAGCTTGTGATATATTTTGTTTAACCGTATATTATTGAAATACAAAAATAAATAAATATAAATAAATAAATAAATAATAAATAAATAAATAAATAAATAAATGATATAAAATTAAAATAAAGTAATAAATAAATAAACTAAAAAATGATAATAAAATTAAATTAAAATTAATTAATAAATAAATTTAAATAAAAAAAAATAAATAAATGTTAAAAAAAAGGTTAAATTTTATACAAAAGTAGTATTCGGTCAAAGAGCAAACAAATAGGTCAAGAGTCTGTAACTGACTTTATGTCCTCTGTCATTAATAATAAAATAATCCTAGAAAACAACAGTATTTTAGACCTTGATTCTCAGTCCCCAATACGTGACTAACAAGTTCTATTTACCAGGAAAAAAATGTCATCAACAATCAGACATCTTTATCCATGCATCCATGGTAGTGATGTTCCATTAAGTTAAAATAGACCGGAAATAACACGGAATTTAATACGGACCCCGCTGAGTTCTGGGTTTGAATTTTTTACCAATTAAAGCAATAACACGCTGTTTTCTATGTAGAGTCCGCATGCAAAAGAATACATTGTATCTAACTATTGAATCTTACAAACACCCACAATGCAATGCTAATTAAACTCAACATACGAAAAACGAACAAGGATTTCTTTCCGATATCTCGTGATATTTTACTTTAAGATCGCCATTGGTTAAACATGTCTGGAATTTTAAAAAAAAGCATTTAATTATTCGCTGACATGGGAGCATCAATTGAAATTAGCCTTCCGGGTTCTCAAAAATATCTGTCATCAGTGATTTTTGATTGGATAAGAAATTAAAAATAAAACAGGTCCTTAAACTGTTGAAGTACCAGATTCACCACTTTATATATGGTCCAAAATTACAGCTTATAAATACAAAGGTCCCGTTTGATGGTCCAGAATCACGGCTTTATATAGAAAAAGTTCGCGTTTTATGGGCCAAAATCAGAGGCTATAAACAAAAAATTCATGTTATATGGTCCAGAATTACAGCTAACAAACACAAAAGGTGCTGTAAATGGTCCAGAATCACAAATTATAAACAAAAAATGGACCCGGTTTGATAGAACAGAATTAAAGCATACATGTATATTTAAACCTTATATCTCTAGTTTTACTTACGAGAATGATTTTTTAAATAAAAAAGAAGCCCGGTCGCATTCGACTGAAGAATCATCTAAGTTTTGTTTATATATAACTTTGAATTAATCTGGTCATTATCTGATGAATATCTATTGACCTTTTTGAAATGATCAAACAAATGAAACTTTTTTGATGTACATGGTTGGAAATAAATACTGAGTTTTTGAGAATGTGTCTGAAGTAGAAACTTACATTTAAAACTTCGTCTGAAAGTGCGAAAATCTACTCCAAATTACATGTATATGTTTTACAGAGAAGTGGGAAGAATTTCAGAATATATTTCAGATTTTTTGTTAGAAAGCTTTATTATTGTTATGACGTTAAAATTGAACCAAACAATCCTTTGAAATTTTATTTTATAATTCAGCTTCAATGTTTTGGTCATAATATTTTGTAGATTTCAAATTTTAAATATATCCTGAATTCTCTGGGTTTAAGTGGTATTTAAAAAGAGAAACTGGTTAAATCCTCGTATTTACTTACATCGTGTATTGTCTTATAGCGGAGTCATGGGAAAAGGTTTCCAAAGACTCAGCTAAAATAACACCTTGTTTGTTTTAACCGGGTGTCATATAAATTTTTGAAATTTCAGAATGAAATATTCAAAAATTTATAATATGACATTTCATTCAGAAAATTCAAAAATTTATAATATGACATGGGAATGAACTAAAACACGTGAGAAAAGCCCCCTTAAATCGACTGTGAATCTGTTATTCATAAATTAAATTTGAACTTAAACAGTTAATAAATAAATCTACTACCGTACGGTTCTTTTTGTTCTGTTATAATAACGGCGGTCATCTTGGATTTCGGACGGCCATGTCAAACAATTTTCTACATTAACCAACCCCTTCTTGCAAAAAGTTTTATTTGACAATGCTGTTTTAAGAGGAGGTTAAAGTTAACAAACGAACGAGAGTAAGGACACACACACACACACACACACACACACACACACACACACACACACACACACACACACTTCGTTATGCCATAAGCTCACGCTGTTGAGCCAAACATAGTATGCAGTGATATAGTATAAGGGTTTAAAAATTACTCTTACAACCATTATTAAATGCACATTTGTAGGATTTATTAACATTTCAAACCATGTGTATTTTTATCTGGTTTTTAAAGTTTCACTAATCTTTTTACGTTACTATGGCGTGTATAAGAAACAGTGTATTGATCTTTTAACCTCACCCCAAAAGAAAAGCAACGAACATATATAATTACTTAAATAAGGCTTTTAAAGTTTCCATGACAATGAACCATCAGTTTACCAAATAGATACTTAGACATCGTTAGCTATCTAACCATCGTTATACTGTTATTATTTCATCATTTCTGGCTTTTAAGTAAAATTGGCTTGGTTTTTTCTATTACGGATAAAGAATTAACAATAACAAAATAAGACATTTACTCACAGTAATATTTAAAACGTTTGATTATTTGGATTTTATCCATTAAAACACATGTTTTTTTTTGTAATTAAATTCTGAAAATCTACAGTGAGTGGGTTCTTGATTAACCTCGAAGTACCAAGGAGTTTTCTTACCGAAATAATTGAATAATGAAAAATCAGTTTTTAACATTTGTATTACTTGGCGTATTTCTGAACCTTTTTTTAAAATAAAAGTAATTATAATAATATTCTAAATTTAATTTCGCTATTTAAAGCAAATTTAAGAATTAGATGTTTGTAGAAAAAAGAAAAGATAACCTGAATAAGAATGAACTGAAGACAATATTCAGGGATAAAGGAATGCCGTATATAAACAAATAATTGATGATTTCAAATCAGACATTTATAAATGTAATCTTTTACATTTATACATCAATTTTCTATTAATGAAACTTTCAGCTCTATATACCAATTGTCTGTGTATTGACTGTGTATATTATACTTTACTTCTGTTCTATAAAAGGATATTTTTAATATCATTTGAAATCTGTTTATGTTTAATACGATGAAAGTTTGTAAAATCTTCACAACTAGAAATCAATCAATATGATAAAAGCATATAAAGTAACAAGGTCTGTCGTGTACATTGTAAAAATTAATGTCGAGCTTTGAAAATATAAATTTGACATAGATTTGTACATGATTAAAAAAACCAAAATGGTTTAATAATGACCTCATGTAATTATTGTTACTGATACATGACAATTAAAAAATTTCACCTGCTTAAAAATATAAAAAATGCAAAATAAATCACAAGCAAATGTTAAAATTTTACGATATCTGACAAATATTCAGCCGTATATTAGTATATTGGTAACAGATCTATTTACCAAGAAGTCATAAACTCTAACGCTGAGACACGTTTTTACTTTAAATGCAGATTATAAGCGAGGATAACAATATATTTTAATCTAATTGACATTGATTTTTAAAACAAGTCTACAACGAAAATAACTTTAAAAAGGATTTATTTTGTATTTATGTTTAAATCTTACATGCATTTAAATAAACAAAAAAATCTAACATTAAAAGACGGAAAACCTTATAGTTAACACTATTTTCATAGTTAACACTATTTTCATAGTTAACACTTTTTTCATAGTTACCACTATTTTCATAGTTACCACTATTTTCATAGTTAACACTTTTTTCATAGTTAACACTATTTTCATAGTTAACACTATTTTCATACTTAACACTATTTTCATAGTTAACACTATTTTCATAGTTAACACTATATGCATAGTTACCACTATTTTCATAGTTAACACTATTTTCATAGTTACCACTATGAAAACCACTATTTTCATAGTTAACACTATTTTCATAGTTACCACTATTTTCATAGTTAACACTATTTTCATAGTTACCACTAGTTAAAACTATTTTCATAGTTAACACTATTTTCATAGTTACCACTAGTTAAAACTATTTTCATAGTTAACACTATTTTCATAGTTACCACTAGTTACCACTATTTTCATAGTTAACACTTTTTTCATAGTTACCTCTATTTTCATAGTTACCACTATTTTTTATAAATAATATGTGTGTTCCCTTATATAGGTGATAATAACAGATGAATCGTGTAAATGGTGTATGAATAGTTATATAAGCCCCAAATCCAGAACACGTGGTCTCAAAGATAGTTTCCAAATCTTTGCCAACTAAAACTCCAAGATGACAGTCATTTTTTAAATTAGAGGACACAGAGATTTCAATGCAATGCCAATGTCATCTTTCCATCTGAAGACGATAATGAAAACACTTATTGTTTTCGTCAAACGTCTTTTAGACAGGCTAATCAAAGAGCTTAGTCTTGTTTCATGATGTCTGACTTGTTTCTCTCATTATTTTTTCTGGTTCCTAGTCCTAAGTCCGATCTCCACCAAGGTTTCAGACTTGATTTCTTGTACAAGCCAAACAAATTGTTTATTCTTATGTATCAAGTACGATGGAATTATCATTTACATAGTCCTCATGGACTTGTTGGTAAGGCATTGATAATTGCAAATTCATCAATCATAACAATGTCTCTTTTTGGTCACAATGGGTCACTTCATAAGTTTAAACCAGCTATGATTTGTTTGACGCGGAAAACCTTTACGCTGTCACTATTGGATTGGGGGGATAGAAGCGTCGCAAAAATAAATGATAGTCATCTTCTTGGACTCTTCATTAAAAATTCCTTCGACCTGTTTCTAAAAGAATGAAACAAATAATAAAGCGAGAAATACTATGGTTTACAAAAGACTTAACCTAAAGTAACTCATCTACTAGCTTGACAGGAGGCCATATCAGCTGCGAAGAATTTCTATTATGTATCAAAAAGCCAGTAGCCTATCATAGTATTAAGGAAAATACTATTTCCTTCTTCTAACAAGATCAGGTCAAGATAATTTTTACGGAGAAAATTTTATTCCAAAGATTAGACCAGCTCAAAATGTGGCAATAATAACTGACCCAAGTAACAGACACTTTTACTTCCTTCTCAAAAAAGATGAGTGAAACAGAAACGACAAGTCATGTAATAAAACGAGAAGATGTTGTGACCAACGCAGTGAAGACTGTATATCTTGTGACTCAGTATTGTTAATAATAAAAAATTCCAAAACGTGTTAAAACCGTATGTTCTCCCTAAAACGACGTCTGAGGGACGACGAGGGAAAAATATGATATTCCAAAGCTGGTTAGTGATATATGTTCTCCCTAAAACGACGTCGGAGGGACGACGAGGGAAAATATGATATTCCAAAGCTGGTTAGTGATATATGTTCTTCCAAAACGACGTCGGAGGGACGACGAGGGAAAAATATGATATTCCAAAGCTGGTTAGTGATATATGTTCTTCCAAAACGACGTCGGAGGGATGACGAGGGAAAATATGATATTCCAAAGCTGGTTAGTGATATATGTTCTTCCAAAACGACGTCGGAAGGATGACGAGGGAAAAATATGATATTCCAAAGCTGGTTAGTGATATATGTTCTTCCAAAACGACGTCGGAGGGATGACGAGGGATAAACATAAAATTCCGGAGCGTGTAAAAGCAGTATTTTTTCCCTATAAGGACGTCTGAGGGACAAACGAGTGAAAACATAAAATTTTGGAGTTTGTTACAGCCGAAATCGACCGACGTCTGTGGGAGAACGTAAAATTTCTGAAGCGTGTTAAAGCTGTATGTTCTTCCTAAAACGACGTCTAAGGGACGACGAGGGATAAACATAAAATTTCTGAAGCGTGTTAAAGCTGTATGTTCTTCCTAAAACGACGTCTAAGGGACGACGAGGGATAAACATAAAATTTCTGAAGCGTGTTAAAGCTGTATGTTCTTCCTAAAACGACGTCTAAGGGACGACAGGGGAGAATACATGTATTAAGTTCTGTAGCGTCTTAAAATAAACATTATATTCTTACAATTGTTATTTGACTGGGATATCAATGATAATTTATATTTTTTTATAAATCTACGATCGATTTTAACAACTCGACATTATAAAGAAACTATTTAAGTTTTAGACATAATTAATGACATTTTACTATCGCGTGTTTGTCTTGTAAAAATTCCCTCGCAGGGAAAATCCCGTTAGTTAGACGAATTACAAAATATAATAATAAATTATTATTTTGAAAAAATCCTACACAGAACTATAAGACAATCCACTAAATGACTCAGTGCTTGATGACAAATATACATGGCGCTGTTTTATGTTACATTTTCGTGCCTTTGTGCTAAATTTTTTTCTTCAATTAGTTTGTGATGCAGAAATATCTGAAAATTCAATTTATCAATCCTGAAAGAACATTTAGAACAGAAAAATAGCAAATCAAAATCTATCCTTAGAGGCTGTTGTCCAATCAGAATCTCTGCCTTAAGGGAGAGATTTTTTCCGAGCTCATCACATTATCATAGGTCGATTTAGTTCAAATACAATAATTATCAACAAGGGACACAAATAACAAACGGAAAATCCTAATAAAAAGCGTGTAATTCGTATTCAGCATCTGCTTCCATTTCAAATCTCGTAATCTGATTCAAACCAATGAGATTAACCAGCATTGTATATTGTTTTGATCAGTTAAAAGAAAATAGAATTGGATCATGATTTTAGTCCGAGTCACAGAAAGTCATTTAAGACTGTTATTACATATATCTTTTTATTTTCACCGAACTTCAGTCATTTCCCCGTAGGCTATCTTTATTAAACAGTTTTGAAGGGAAAAGTGTTTTATATAGATCTGCTTTGTGGTGAAAGGCCTATTATATAAAACTGCTTTGTGGAGACAGACCTATTATATAAAACTGCTTTGTGGAGACAGACCTATTATATAGAACTGCTTTGTGGAGACAGACCTATTATATAAAACTGCTTTGTGGAGACAGACCTATTATATAAAACTGCTTTGTGGAGACAGACCTATTATATAGAACTGCTTTGTGGAGACAGACCTATTATATGGAACTGATTTGTAGAGACATGCCTATTATATAGAACTGTTTTGTGCAGACAGACCTATTATATAGAACTGCTTTGTAGTGAAAGGCCTATTATATAGAACTGCTTTGTGGAGACAGACCTATTATATAGAACTGCTTTGTAGTGAAAGGCCTATTATATAGAACTGCTTTGTGGAGACAGACCTATTATATAGAACTGATTTGTAGTGAAAGGCCTATTATATAGAACTTTGTGGAGACAGACCTATTATATAAAACCGCTTTGTAGTGAAAGGCCTATTATATAGAACTGCTTTGTGGAGACAAACCTATTATATAGAACTGCTTTGTAGTGAAAGGCCTATTATATAGAACTACTTTGTGGAGACAGGCCTATTATTTAGAATTGCTTTGTGGAGACAGACCTATTATATAGAACTGCTTTGTAGTGAAAGGCCTATTATATAGAACTGCTTTGTGGAGACAGACCTATTATATGGAAAAGCTTTGTAGTGAAAGGCCTATTATATAGATCTGCTTTGTGGAGACAGACCTATTATGTAGAACTGCTTTGTGGAGACAGACCTATTATATAGAACTGCTTTGTAGTGAAAGGCCTATTATATATAGAACTGCTTTGTAGAGACAGACCTATTATATAGAACTGCTTTGTGGAGCCAGGCCTATTATATAGAATTGCTTTGTAGTGAAAGGCCTATTATATAGAACTGCTTTGTGGAGCCAGGCCTATTATTTAGAATTGCTTTGTGGAGACAGACCTATTATATGGAACTGCTTTGTAGTGAAAGGCCTATTATATAGAACTTGTTTGTGGAGACAGACCTATTAAATAGAACTGATTTGTAGTGAAAGGCCTATTATATAGAACTTTGTGGAGACAGACCTATTATATAAAACTGCTTTGTAGTGAAAGGCCTATTATATAGAACTGCTTTGTGGAGACAGACCTATTATATAGAACTGCTTTGTGGAGACAGACCTATTATATAGAACTGCTTTGTGGAGACAGACCTATTATATAGAACTGCTTTGTGGAGACAGACCTATTATATAGAATTGCTTTGTAGTGAAAGGCCTATTATATAGAACTGTTTTGTTGAGACAGACCTATAATATAGAACTGCTTTGTGGAGACAGACCTATTATATAGAACTGCTTTGTGGAGACATACCTATTATAAAGATAACTGCTTTGTAGTGAAAGGCCTATTATATAGAACTGCCTTGTGGAGACGGACCTATTATATAGAACTGTTTTGTCGAGACAGACCTATTATATAGAACTGCTTTGTGGAGACAGACCTATTATATAGAACTGCTTTGTGGAGACAGACCTATTATATAGAACTGCTTTGTGGAGACAGACCTATTATATAGAACTGCTTTGTAGTTAAAGGCCTATAATATAGAACTGCTTTGTGGAGACAGACCTATTATATGGAACTGATTTGTAGTGAAAGGCCTATTATATAGAACTGTTTTGTTGAGACAGACCTATAATATAGAACTGCTTTGTGGAGACAGACCTATTATATAGAACTGCTTTGTAGTTAAAGGCCTATAATATAGAACTGCTTTGTGGAGACAGACCTATTATATAGAATTGCTTTGTAGTGAAAGGCCTATTATATAGAACTGTTTTGTTGAGACAGACCTATAATATAGAACTGCTTTGTGGAGACAGACCTATTATATAGAACTGCTTTGTAGTTAAAGGCCTATAATATAGAACTGCTTTGTGGAGACAGACCTATTATATAGAATTGCTTTGTAGTGAAAGGCCTATTATATAGAACTGTTTTGTTGAGACAGACCTATAATATAGAACTGCTTTGTGGAGACAGACCTATTATATAGAACTGTTTTGTGGAGACAGACCTATTATATAGAACTGCTTTGTGGAGACAGACCTATTATATAGAACTGCTTTGTGGAGACAGACCTATTATATAGAACTGCTTTGTGGAGACAGACCTATTATATAGAACTGCTTTGTAGTTAAAGGCCTATAATATAGAACTGCTTTGTGGAGACAGACCTATTATATAGAATTGCTTTGTAGTGAAAGGCCTATTATATAGAACTGTTTTGTTGAGACAGACCTATAATATAGAACTGCTTTGTGGAGACAGACCTATTATATAGAACTGCTTTGTGGAGACATACCTATTATAAAGATAACTGCTTTGTAGTGAAAGGCCTATTATATAGAACTGCCTTGTGGAGACGGACCTATTATATAGAACTGTTTTGTGGAGACAGACCTATTATATAGAACTGCTTTGTGGAGACAGACCTATTATATAGAACTGCTTTGTGGAGACAGACCTAGTATAGAACTGTTTGTGGAGACAGACCTATTATATAGATTTGCTTTGTGGAGACAGACCTATTATATAGAACTGCTTTGTAGTGAAAGGCCTATTATATATAGAACTGCTTTGTAGAGACAGACCTATTATATAGAACTGCTTTGTGGTGAAAGGCCTTTTATATAGAACTGCTTTGTAGTGAAAGGCCTATTATATAGAACTGCTTTGTGGAGACAGACCTATTATTTAGAACTGCTTTGTGGAGACAGACCTATTATATAGAACTGCTTTGTAGTGAAAGGCCTATTATATAGAACTGCTTTGTGGAGACAGACCTATTATATAGAACTGATTTGTAGTGAAAGGCCTATTATATAGAACTGCTTTGTGGAGACAGACCCATTATATAGAACTGCTTTGTAGTGAAAGGCCTATTATATAGAACTGCTTTGTGGAGACAGACCTATTATATAGAACTGCTTTGTAGTGAAAGGCCTATTATATAGAACTGCTTTGTGGTGAAAGGCCTATTATATAGAACTGCTTTGTAGTGAAAGGCCTATTATATAGAACTGCTTTGTGATGAAAGGCCTATTATATAGAACTGCTTTGTGGAGACAGACCTATTATATAGAACTGCTTTGTAGTGAAAGGCCTATTATATAGAACTGCTTTGTGGTGAAAGGCCTATTATATAGAACTGCTTTGTGGAGACAGACCTATTATATAGAACTGCTTTGTGGTGAAAGGCCTATTATATAGAACTGCTTTGTAGTGAAAGGCCTATTATATAGAACTGCTTTGTGGAGACAGACCTATTATTTAGAACTGCTTTGTGGAGACAGACCTATTATATAGAACTGCTTTGTAGTGAAAGGCCTATTATATAGAACTGCTTTGTGGTGAAAGGCCTATTATATAGAACTGCTTGTGGAGACAGACCTATTATATAGAACTGCTTTGTGGTGAAAGGCCTATTATATAGAACTGCTTTGTAGTGAAAGGCCTATTATATAGAACTGCTTTGTGGAGACAGACCTATTATATAGAACTGCTTTGTGGTGAAAGGCCTATTATATAGAACTGCTTTGTAGTGAAAGGCCTATTATATAGAACTGCTTTGTGGAGACAGACCTATTATTTAGAACTGCTTTGTGGTGAAAGGCCTATTATATAGAACTGCTTTGTAGTGAAAGGCCTATTATATAGAACTGCTTTGTGGAGACAGACCTATTATTTAGAACTGATTTGTGGAGACAGACCTATTATATAGAACTGCTTTGTAGTGAAAGGCCTATTATATAGAACTGCTTTGTGGTGAAAGGCCTATTATATAGAACTGCTTTGTGGAGACAGACCTATTATATAGAACTGCTTTGTGGTGAAAGGCCTATTATATAGAACTGCTTTGTAGTGAAAGGCCTATTATATAGAACTGCTTTGTGGAGACAGACCTATTATATAGAACTGCTTTGTAGTGAAAGGCCTATTATATAGAACTGCTTTGTGGAGACAGACCTATTAAATAGAACTGATTTGTAGTGAAAGGCCTATTATATAGAACTTTGTGGAGACAGACCTATTATATAAAACTGCTTTGTAGTGAAAGGCCTATTATATAGAACTGCTTTGTGGAGACAGACCTATTATATTGAACTGCTTTGTGGAGACAGACCTATTATATAGAACTGCTTTGTGGAGACAGACCTATTATATAGAACTGCTTTGTAGTGAAAGGCCTATAATATAGAACTGCTTTGTGGAGACAGACCTATTATATAGAATTGCTTTGTAGTGAAGGCCTATTATATAGAACTGCTTTGTGGAGACAGACCTATTATATAGAACTGTTTTGTGGAGACAGACCTTTTATATAGAACTGCTTTGTGGAGACAGACCTATTATATAGAACTGATTTGTTGAGACAGACCTATAATATAGAACTGCTTTGTGGAGACAGACCTATTATATAGAACTGCTTTGTGGAGACATACCTATTATATAGAACTGCTTTGTAGTGAAAGGCCTATTATATAGAACTGCTTTGTGGAGACAGACCTATTATATAGAACTGCTTTGTGGAGACAGACCTATTATATAGAACTGCTTTGTGGAGACAGACCTATTATATAGAACTGCTTTGTGGAGACAGACCTATTATATAGAACTGTTTTGTGGAGACAGACCTATTATATGGAACTGATTTGTAGTGAAAGGCCTATTATATAGAACTGCTTTGTGGAGACAGACCTATTATATAGAACTGCTTTGTGGAGACAGACCTATTATATAGAACTGCTTTGTGGAGACAGACCTATTATATAGAACTGCTATGTAGTGAAAGGCCTATTATATAGATCTGCTTTGTGGAGACAGACCTATTATATAGAACTGCTTTGTAGTGAAAGGCCTATTATATAGAACTGCTTTGTAGAGACAGACCTATTATATAGAACTGCTTTGTTGAGCCAGGCCTATTATATAGAACTGCTTTGTAGTGAAAGGCCTATTATATAGAACTGCTTTGTGGAGACAGACTTATTATATAGAACTATTTTGTGGAGACAGACCTATTATATAGAACTGCTTTGTGGAGACAGACCTTTTATATAGAACTGCTTTGTGGAGACAAACCTGTTATAAAGAACTGCTTTGTGGAGCCAGACCTATTATATAGAACTGCTTTGTGGAGCCAGGCCTATTATATAGAACACGGGGCAAATGTTTATGAAAGTGTCCTGGGACTAAGATATATCTTATGATGGTCTTACGATATATCTTAGTCTCAAGTCATGTTTACAACGGTATCTTAATTTGCGACATGCCCTAAAATCTATCCTTAATTTACGACAGCCAGTTAGGTGTCTAAAGACAATCTTAAGATAACTGTAACATACATATTTTTTTTACATGGCTCATTTTCAACTTTGTAATAATTAAATGCATCGATTTCATTCATTTTTGTAACGTTTAATTTGTCATTTATACTTTATAAGTTGAGTTCATATGTACATTTAAATTTGACATTTTATGCATATTTTTAGATATACATATTACGAATCATATCATTGGAATTCCATTTAATCTCAACAATAAAACAAACCTTAAGATTTATGTAATGATTCAGGGACATTTAGATCCTTTTATAGAAATGCAAAACGAAAACTAGACCGGATTAAACAACTATATAAGGAGTACATACAAACGTTATTGGTCTTGGTACATTTTTATAAGTAGTTTAATTAATATTTTAATTTCGAAATACGTTTTAAGCTACATCTACTGTCACTATTCCTTTTTTTTCACGCAAGCAAAACGAACTTTTATATACTAATGAGTGTTCAAAACACCATTTTACCCTTTAACCCAGGATTGGTCTAATTAATATTTAGATCTTGTTTTTAAAATATGTAACACAAAACGAAATTAAAAGTTGAAAAAAAACAATAATAAATAAATAAATAAATAAATAAATAAATAAATAAAATAATACAAATTCTGAGAATATAAATATCAAATATTTTTGATATATATTATTTTTTTAAATTTAATTAAATTTTATTTATTTTTTCTTATATAGTTTAATTTTTTAAAATTCTCTTTAGCTTAGAAAAATATTTGTGTAGCTATTTTATATTTAAAAGTTAAGATGATATTAAGATATCGTAATTGTGTCCTTGTTAAGATAAACTTAAGATACTTTTGATTTACAAGATATGACATGTCATAAGATTATCTTATGTTGGTCGTAAGATATGCCCTAGGACATATCTTATAACTTATCTTAGGATAGTTTCATAAACCTGCCCCCTGATTTGTAGAGATAGAACTTTTTATATAGAATCGCTATGTAGAGATGGGGCTGTTATAGAACTGCTTTGTAGAGATTTAATGTTTTTCTGGCCTCTTGTTTATTTTTCACGTCAAAATCTGTGACTTCTATCGAGTGAAAACGGAACTTAACTTTTTATCAAAAACAACTGTAGCTTTGGTTTGAAAATAATAACAGGAATCGATCTGTATTAAATTAAACTGACGATACAACTTCAATTAAAAGACGCATTGCCTGACAGAATACAATTTACCAAATTACAACTCCCCATTAATGAGCCACGATAATCAAATCAACAACATTTACACGATTTATGTTTTATTTTATAAGTTATTTTGTTTTTATATTCTGTTTAATGTTGATCACAAAGACTTATATTTAGGTTCATGTATATCTGAACAATAAACCATATTACATATTAAAACCAGATTGTTTATGTTCCATCAACTCATCAGCCGTTGATTCGCCTTCGTAATATCAGTTTTATGATCTCGTCACTTAAGATGTCATTACAGTACACGGTTTTTTGTCCGTGATTATTGTCGAATTACTCTGTATCGATTTTTTGGTGTGTATTCATTATATTCTATTATTTTTGGAATCATCTTCACGGTAAATATAATCAACCACAATTCAACCTCGTTAGTTGTGTATTCTTATCCCATTATCTGAGACGTACCAAATTAAAATGTTTCCCCCACTCGGAAATAAGGAGAGAGAGAGACACGTACCAGATTACCGGCGTCCACCATTCTCTATATTGTAACTATTGTCTTCTTAAAACGAATTGATTCTAGGGGGCTTTGTACGGAAACACGGAAACTTCAAGGGCATAACAACACACTAAAAATTTATTTTTGTTTTTTTTTTCCACCAAATTTTCGTTAAAATTTAGACAACATTGTTTTACTTTCAACACTAATTTAAGTCCATCATTTCGTGATCGTTAAGCAGTACCGTATATTACTTCCTTTTTACTACATTGCCATAAATATTTTTCCGCCACGATTCAACCTTCTCGTTCTCAATAAAATTTCATAGTATTTTCATGTGCGAATTCTTGTTTATTTTTCTTTAAATAAATATTTTTTAAATTTGCACTTAACAATATTATACTTACCGACAATGAATGATGTGATGATGTAATTATATGATTTGATATACACTGATTGGTCTCCTGACAACAAAAATAGAGAGTTTTTTTAAATTTCCTATTTCAGAAATATAACCAGATACTTCCTAACAAAATGTTAGCGATCATACTTAACTAATTATTAACTTTCTTTTTTGTAATTACCTTGCAATCCTAATTAGATAAAGGATATAGAAGTTAACCGAGAGATTGAATATTTCGGAAGATGCTTCTCTACCATATTGTACATCGAAAAATTAATTTCTTCCGTTTAAATCAAATATTTGTTTGCCCAATTATTACCATTATAACAGCATGGACGTAAGAGCGGAGGTGGGGCAGTGTTCCGTCTACAGGTATTCCGTCCGTAAAGCTTGGATAGGTGTTACGTCCGTAAAGTTAGGACAGATGTTCCGTGCGAGAAGCTACAAAAAAAGGTATTCCGTCTGAAGAGCTAGACAGATGTTGTCTTCGAGGAGTGAAGGACAGGTGTTCCGTTCAAAGAGCTAGAACGGGCGTTCCGTGCGAGATGTGACCGGTGTTACATCTGAGGAGCTTGGACAGAGCTAAGACAGATGATGGGAATTGTATGGTTCCAATAGGTTGGACCACTAAGGTGGGGCAGGTGTTCAGGTGTTACTGCACTAATATAGGACAACACATGGTAGGGTCAATAAGCATCACATCATAAAAAAGGGACTAAGGTTAAAATACGGAAAGGTTATCAAGTATCACATGGTAGGGTTATAGGGGTATTCCATTGTAGAATTTCGGGGTATAAATAGGTTGTTTAAACCCGTTATTAACCTCCATATTAAGATATTGATGATACTCACTTAATATATTAGTGATAATTTGATTTTTTTACTTGTGAATGGTAAGTAAAAGTTCAAAGTATATATATATATATATATATATATATATATATATATATATATATATATATATATATATATATATATATATGTCACTACTGTACACCTGATGGAATTTATTACGCCTAGTGAAATCAATTAGGATAATGGAACACACAATTTGTAAATTATTCTGTAATACATAACCTTTGATCTCTCTCCGTCAGGTTACTGACTAAACGCTCACGTAAATTAGAAAAACCAACATAATGCTATATAACAGGCTTGGAGGGTAAATATAGACAGATCATTTGTGACGCTTCAAACATAACGTTTTATCTGCATGATCAATTTTATCAATTAAATAATTACTCCAGTGTCAACAGTCAGGGTTTTCGTCAGATGTTATCGCTTGAAAAGCTATATTAAACGTAAAATTCTGATAAATTTAAGTAAAGAGATTAAATGCTTAAGTCAAATTATTAGGTAACATCTAAAAAAATTAAAATCAAAGATAATTTTCACAACAGCCAACGAAACAAACAAAACGACACAATACAAGTCAATGATAGAAACAACCAACACAACCAAGAACACGACACAATACAAGTCAATGACAGAAACAACCAACACAACCAAAAACACGACACAATACAAGTTATTGATAAATACAACCAACACAACCAAGTACACGACACAATATAAGTCAATGATAGAAACAACCAACACAACCAAGAAAACGACACAATACAAGTCAATGATAGAAACAACCAACCCAACCAAAAACACAAAACAATACAAGTCAATGATAGAAACAACCAACACAACCAAGAACACGACACAATACAAGTCAATGTCAGAAACCATCAACACAACAAAGAAAACGACACAATACAAGTCAATGATAGAAACAGACAACACAACCAAGACACGAGACAATACAAGTAAATGTCAGAAACAGACAACACAACCAAGAACACAAAACAATACAAGTAAATGGCAGAAACCATCAACACAACCAAGAACACGAAACAATACAAGTAAATGATAGAAACAGTCAACACAACAAAGAAAACGACACAATACAAGTCAATGATAGAAACAGACAACACAACCAAGAACACGACACAATACAAGTCAATGATAGAAACAGTCAACACAACAAAGAAAACGACACAATACAAGTCAATGATAGAAACAGTCAACACAACCAAGAACACGAAACAATACAAGTAAATGATAGAAACAGCCAACACAACAAAGAAAACGACACAATACAAGTCAATGATAGAAACAGTCAACACAACCAAGAACACGACACAATACAAGTCAATGATAGAAACAACCAACACAACCAAGAACACGACACAATACAAGTAAATGGCAGAAACCATCAACACAACCAAGAACACGAAACAATACAAGTAAATGATAGAAACAAACAACACAACCAAGACACGAGACAATACAAGTAAATGGCAGAAACAGACATCACAACCAAAAACACAAAACAATACAAGTAAATGATAGAAACAGACAACACAACCAAGACACGAGACAATACAAGTAAATGATAAAAACCGTCAACACAACCAAGAACGAGACACAATACAAGTCAATGATAGAAACAGTCAACACAACCAACACAATACAATTTTATGATAGAAACAACCAACTTTACCAAGAAAACGACACAATACAAGTCAATGATAGAAACAACCAACACAACCAAGAACACGACACAATGCAAGTCAATGATAGAAACAGTCAACACAACCAAGAACACGACACATGACAAGTCAATGGTAGATACAGCCAACACAACCAAGAACACGACACAATACAAGTCAATGATTGAAACAGTCAACACAACCAAGAACGAGACACAATACAAGTCAATGATAGAAACAGTCAACACAACCAAAAACACAAAACAATACAAGTATATGATAGAAACAACCAACACAACCAAGAACACGACACAATACAAGTCAATGATAGAAACAGTCAACACCACCAAGAACACGACACAATACAAGTAAATGATAGAAACAGCCAACACAACCAAGAACACGACACAACCAAGACACGAGACAATACAAGTCAATGATAGAAACAACCAACACAACCAAGAACACGACACAATACAAGTAAATGGCAGAAACCATCAACACAACCAAGAACACGAAACAATACAAGTAAATGATAGAAACAAACAACACAACCAAGACACGAGACAATACAAGTAAATGGCAGAAACAGACATCACAACCAAAAAACACAAAACAATACAAGTCAATGATAGAAACAACCAACACAACCAAGAAAACGACACAATACAAGTCAATGATAGAAACAACCAACCCAACCAAAAACACAAAACAATACAAGTCAATGATAGAAACAACCAACACAACCAAGAACACGACACAATACAAGTCAATGTCAGAAACCATCAACACAACCAAGAACACGACACAATACAAGTCAATGATAGAAACAGACAACACAACCAAGACACGAGACAATACAAGTAAATGTCAGAAACAGACAACACAACCAAGAACACAAAACAATACAAGTAAATGGCAGAAACCATCAACACAACCAAGAACACGAAACAATACAAGTAAATGATAGAAACAGTCAACACAACAAAGAAAACGACACAATACAAGTCAATGATAGAAACAGACAACACAACCAAGAACACGACACAATACAAGTCAATGATAGAAACAGTCAACACAACAAAGAAAACGACACAATACAAGTCAATGATAGAAACAGTCAACACAACCAAGAACACGAAACAATACAAGTAAATGATAGAAACAGCCAACACAACAAAGAAAACGACACAATACAAGTCAATGATAGAAACAGTCAACACAACCAAGAACACGACACAATACAAGTCAATGATAGAAACAACCAACACAACCAAGAACACGACACAATACAAGTAAATGGCAGAAACCATCAACACAACCAAGAACACGAAACAATACAAGTAAATGATAGAAACAAACAACACAACCAAGACACGAGACAATACAAGTAAATGGCAGAAACAGACATCACAACCAAAAACACAAAACAATACAAGTAAATGATAGAAACAGACAACACAACCAAGACACGAGACAATACAAGTAAATGATAAAAACCGTCAACACAACCAAGAACGAGACACAATACAAGTCAATGATAGAAACAGTCAACACAACCAACACAATACAATTTTATGATAGAAACAACCAACTTTACCAAGAAAACGACACAATACAAGTCAATGATAGAAACAACCAACACAACCAAGAACACGACACAATACAAGTCAATGATAGAAACAGTCAACACAACCAAGAACACGACACATTACAAGTCAATGGTAGATACAGCCAACACAACCAAGAACACGACACAATACAAGTCAATGATTGAAACAGTCAACACAACCAAGAACGAGACACAATACAAGTCAATGATAGAAACAGTCAACACAACAAAGAAAACGACACAATACAAGTCAATGATAGAAACAGTCAACACAACCAAGAACACGAAACAATACAAGTAAATGATAGAAACAGCCAACACAACAAAGAAAACGACACAATACAAGTCAATGATAGAAACAGTCAACACCACCAAGAACACGACACAATACAAGTAAATGGTAGAAACAGCAAACGAAACCAAGAAAACGACACAATACAATTTAATGACAGAAACAGCCAACACAACCCAGAACACTACACAATAAAATTCATTGATAGAAACGGGTAACAAGACACAAGGAAATAATTAACAAAACTTTTTCATAGGTGGTATTATCATTATTTTATTGGATTTAAAGCTACTTTAAGTTTATTTATTATAAAAAAAAGATTTCTAAAAATTTTGTTTTATCAGTACAAATTGGTTGCTATTACGATCTGTGCGATTCCTTTTTCATTTAATCAGTCTTATAGGCTCATAATAAATTAAATTCCCAAAAGCTTGGGCAACTCGGGAATATGTTAATTTTCAGTTTGGTGCATGCGCGGAAGTCTTACATTTCAGTAAAAATGGCGTCGACAGGAAGTGAGAGAACAATATTGCTGAATTGCATCCATCAAAAATAAATTTATTCATGTGTATAATATCCCTTTTTGTAGTCACACTTGGTATACTTTATCAACTTGTGTATTTTTGCACATCGTTGCTTCTTTTGTTCTGAAATCATGCTTCTTTGTTGTGACAGTTGACGTTTTTGATAAAGAATCACGTAATCAATTATTGTTCTAAAAAGATTTTTGTTTGAACGAATTAGCAGTAGATTTCCCCGTAAATTTTAACGTGAATAAAGGTTTTATCATGTGTTACATTTTTCATGAGAGACTTATGTTGTTTATCTGACAACATAAAACAACAATCTTACACGTGTGTGTCTGTATTTATTTTATTTAACGTTCAAATTGTTATTAATTAATTAATTAATTAATTAATTAATTAATTTATTTATTTATGTGTATTTATTTTTTGTTTTGTATGTCAGTTCGTTACCTCCTCTGGCCAGTAGAAACAATCACTGTATATTTAATGTAGTATGGTTTATAATACGGAGTGTAAACGTGTTTTATAATATTAAATAAACTCTAACACATGTAAAACATTTTTACAAAAATATGAGAAATGTTTTAAAAATATCTAGTAAAAACAGTTCTATTTAAAAATTGTCAAACAAACAAACAAACAACAAAATTTGATTTAGAATAAAAGTTTTGTATTGGCGAAACAGTTTCCATTCTAATACACTTTTCTGACAATATTTAAAGCTGCGTTAAGGTTATCAATTTTCTGAATTTTTTTGATTTTCTAAAAATATATTCTTTTAAAAATAGATATCTTCTAACCACGAATCCTGACATTCATTTTCTAAAATTTCATTTCTTTTAGCTGTAAATAAACGGAATCCTCTGACCGGTTGGTCAGAGTTTTACGATGGTAATTATGAGCTTGGAGCATGCGCACGGATCATGTCGGATGTACGGAAAAACCCTAGAACCGAAAGTGAAACATAACAGATTACATTAATTGTCCTTCATTTATATCCGGATGTATTTGAAATGGTGTTTTGTATCCCTTACTAAGTCACAAATGACAAATTCAACGAAGTTCTGTGTTTAATTTATCGTATTTCACCGTTTTGAAAGTTGTGTTTAAATTACCCGGGTTTTTGATGACGTAACCATGTTCTAATATTAGATCCTACATGCTGCATCTCGCTGGGTAAATATTGTGATTTCTGCATTTATTCGAGCTTTTATCGTTGAACCAAATGTAACATTGTTCATTAGGAACATCATTAGTTAGATTACTGCCGTTTTAATTTTTTCTTTGGAAAACTTAATGCAGCTTTAAGAATCCAATGCTACTTCTGACTAATTTTGATTTTTAATTTTTTTATATTTATTTTTGACAATTTGTTACTTAATAAAACTGCTTTACACGTGATCCAAAAATTTGTTAATATCAGTACAAAAATAAACAATTTCTCGTGATTTCTTTATCAATTTTAATACCAATTTTCTTAACAGTTTATTTTAGATAATTGTCATTGCGAATTTGATAGTTTTATTTTAAATCGTGCTCTCAATGCTTAAATAAAACGAGGATTAAGTTCAGCATATTTGACTTGATATTCGCCTTAAGGTCTGTTCATCAAAGATAATCGATAAAACATCATTTTGATATGCTTTAAATATTGATTATTTTAATGTTTATTATTTATATATTTAAATCTTTTACCTTTAAATACACTGAAAGCGACGTTATAAATTGGATATTATTACTTATAACTTTTCTTATGTATAAACATTTAGTTATTTGGTTAAACATTAAATATAATAGGATTGTGTCCATAATCTGGGAGAATGAATGATTTTCTTTTCTTTTCTGAAAATGGAAAGTATTTTTGAAACTTTGGATTAAAATCACAAATATACAACAAGAAATGTGATAAAAGATAAAAAAAACAGTAACACAATAAATATTTATTTATTTAATTTATCTCGTATTTTATGTTTATAATCAGAGTCTGTACAGATTAAAAAAAACACTGCTTTAATGACTTAAATAAAACTGAGTTTCCAAATATAGAAAAACAAAGTCCCTTTCGTGCATGTCACAATTAAAAAACTAAATTTATACATATATAGTGTGTCCATGTTAACATGAAAATATGATTCGCCCATATTCACATAATTTTTTTAAAATGACACAATTTGTGCACATATTGCACATCAAAATAAAACAGGTATTTTTGTTAAATATCGACACCAATGTAAAAAACCGGTATGTAGACTTGGAAATAACTCAGTAGACAGTACTTTGTGCTGTCAGAAAATATACCCTTTAGCAAAATTTTCAGCCATCCTAATTTTGAAATTTATTTAAAACTAAGGTCTGTTACTTCATGCAAAGCATTTCTTAGGTGGATTTGGATTCATATAATTTTGGAACTTTAGATTCATTATTTTTCAACTGTTTGGCTTATGTTTTTATCTATCAAACTTTTCGGCCGCTAGTGTCACTGATGAGGAATGATTTTCCGAAATGTGCACATAATGTGGCACATCAAAACTCAGCAGGTATTTGTTATATATTTACATACAATGTGTGTAGTCTAGATTACGGAAATTTGTAATTAATTCATAAAAGGAAATTAAAATGCATTCATTTTGATAGCCACTGCTGTAACTTATCAGGAGACAAATTAAAATACTCAAACGTCCGATATAAAAAAAAATTATCTCCAAATATGAAACGTTTATACGAACTTTCTGTAAATATCGAAACCTTTAATCGACAAAATGCATTTAGATCATTAATTGAAGCAGTTGAGCTGGAATTCTTTCTAAGAAACCCATGTCATATGATATGATATTGTTGGATATTAGAGCTGTTCGTTGTCTCTCTGGTGTTTTTGTTGGATATTATAGCCTTTCGTTGTCTCTCTAGATAAACAATCTGTTACTTTGTATCAGATAGATTTAACTCTCAGTGGGGATATTAATATCAAGTTTGTTTTCTCCAACACACCATTAGAATATATATTTAACACCATTTCGTCAGGACTTGTCTCAGATCGCATTAATAACAATATTCGTTCAATTATGAAATGTAGGTTTAATGGGAATAATTATTTGTCTTTAAAAGAAAACCAAATCTTGCAACGCCACCAAAATGGACACGCTGGCTGTGACTTAATTGTTTCTGTGCCAAAAGGTCTACTACTAGTAAATATCCGCTACTTTTAGAAGGAATATGTTATTTTTACGGAAATTTATTATATAAGGGATAAATGATATTTTTAACTGCTTGGTAACTTATTGCACCTAAGAATTACATGGTCACTTTGTGTACACATTAAGGATTATTGTTAGAATCTTACAATTATCAAATTAAACAAGACTTAAACTCAGCAATACGACTGAAAATACAAATGTTCTTTGGAGAATATCAAGATAATTATATATAGAGTAGAAAAAAAGGTTAGTTTATCTTAAACTGTGTAATATCTCACATTCCTTTATAGAATTAATTATACAGTGAATGCAGACTCTGTGAAATTAGATATTGAATTAATCAGAACCTTGTATCCGTCAAGTCGTTACTTGTGTAATATTCGTAAAACAGAAGCAGAACTAAACCAAGGAACACCTCCACAACATATCTACCTAAACAGTTAATGGTGGAGAAAACGCAGACCTTGAGAAAGAATTGACTTCATATTGAATGTTGAAGGAACCATTGACTTTCGTTGACAAAAATCAGGATCTTACAAAATCGCTCCATATTTTACAGTGGCTTAAAAATGAAAATTGTCTAGACAAAATATTTCCAAGAATTGTGGCCGCTGCTATAATGATTTGTACAAGTGAAGATATTCTACAGTTATTTATTAAAGCCATCTCCCTAATACAAAACTGGTATTAATTGAGGATTCTGACTGTACCTATGAGGAGAGGAATTTGATGTTAAACTTAAGACATCTTATTGTGTTGTAAAATTTTGTATCTGAATTAAAACGCAGGGATAAAACAACAAAAATCCCAAGTATGTCACCCTGATGTGTACAATGCCGTGAACATCCCAAGTATGTCACCCTGATGTGTACAATGCAGTGAACATCCCAGTATGTCACCCTGATGTGTACAATGCAGTGAACATCCCAGTATGTCACCCTGATGTGTACAATACAGTGAACATCCCAGTATGTCACCCTGATCTGTACAATGCAGTGAACATCCCAGTATGTCACCCTGATGTGTACAATACAGTGAACATCCCAGTATGTCACCCTGATCTGTACAATGCAGTGAACATCCCAGTATGTCACCCTGATGTGTACAATACAGTGAACATCCCAGTATGTCACCCTGATGTGTACAATACAGTGAACATTAAGATAAAAAAAGTATAGATTCGCTTTTTGCTATCATGCCTTAAAAAGGTCGAGTTTGATAAAAGGGATGCAGAATAAAGAAATGAAACACAAGCCTTGGAGTAAAAACAAGGATAGTGCAGTGTATAGATAATGAAGCTTGAAGTAAAAGGCTAGGACATAAAGTACCTTGTAAATGATATTGGATAGATTTTAATTGTTATTGTCCATGGAATATACTCTACTATATCTATTAATTTGTGCCATCTGACCGAAACGAAATAAATATGAAGAATTAATAAATTAACACTTCTTTGTTGGATTTTATGACGTGGGTATCAATAAGTACCTGAGATAGATATTTAACACGTGTAGGATGTTGATAAGGTGACGTGACGACGATGAATATCTAATATCATATCAGCCAATAGAATTAATGTGTATTCCCACATGTATTTAAGTTTGAGCACAAAACAAACTTTTCTACAAAGAGGATTCTTATACTGAAAATTCTACGAAAGTAAAAAAAATAAATAACACATAGAAATGTATGTATCAGTGTTACTGGTTTTCTGCTGTGTGGACTTTATCTACTCTCTGCCTGCCAATTCCAGACCAGCTAACGAAACCAGGCATTATGTACATAAAACATTATCAGCTTTGGAATCGGCTCTTAATTTTTTGGAAAAAGACCACATGTATGTGAATTTGGATGCTATTATAGGAACAAGAATTGTAGACGGTAAGTCTGTATATAATATCTCATTACAGACAATATTTGGTACAATCATGTAAATAATGATCGTCTTGATTTCACCTAACATAAATTTGTCATATTTTGCATGTATATTTTCCATTCTGTAATGGTTAAAATTCTGCTACGATTACAGAATGATTAATGGTCAATTTTTGAAAATACAAAAAACTGAATTTTCTAAATGCTGTATTATATAAAACATGGTAAAACAAAAAAAAATTATGTTTGTTTACAGACCTGTGGTTGTAAAAATGTGATTTAGAAATATTTGATTATTTTTAAAATAAAATATTCAATATTGGCACATGACAATATAAAGGGGACGACCGGGAACATCATTTTGTAATTAACCAGCTTTGCATCATGGAGATGTATATTATATATGTTTATTATGACTTTTTTGTTTGTTTCTTTCTTCTGTTGTTGCTTCGTCTGCTTATGTAAGTTTTTAAGACGTCATCCACTTACATCTGTAAATTATAGTTTTTCTTTTTTCATGAAGTATATTGTATATTTTACCAGACTTCCGATTTATGACTTATACAGTTGTTATAAATGATATAAAAGCCAAGTAGCTTGCCATCTAAAGTTTGTTAGATCAGAACCATTGCTAATAATATAAATTGCCAGTCAAATTTAAATAAAAACTACACCTTAAATTATAATAGTTAATAAAATCAACAAAATATTTAATCTGTGATCCCAAGATATTTTTTGTCTCATTTGTTTCTATCGTTACCTTCTTATCTTTTTTGTGTCTTAGTCTTTGTTGTATTCTAGTACTCATTTCTATCCTCTATTTCACATTATCTTATTTAAACAGATATATGCCTTTGAAGTCAAAAAGGTATAAATTCGAGTTTACCAAATATTGGTACAAAATACAAAACCGAAGACTAAAATGCCAGAGAAGGTACAAAATTATTCCTTTTTCTGTTTCTTTGTAATATTGTTATGTTATACAGCTGTTTAAATTTTATGTAGATTAAATATTGTTTTAAGATTTAAAAAGGTCTTCAATTCTTTGTAGTCAGTCATTGCTTTAAATCATACGTATTACTAATATGTTCGTGCAAAATAAAATAAGTAATAGTTAAAATGTTTTGCTATTGTTCGTTCCGAATTGATTTTTGACAAAAATAAAACCAAGCTATTGCAGTTAAATCATTCTTCAAAACAAAGAAATAGCATTCGAAATGTTAACATATTATTCTTCAAAATAAAGAAATATTATTTGAATTGTATGGACAATATTCGTTAAAAATTATTTAAAACATATCAAATTTTAAAGCAAGTTTGTAAAAGGAAAATAATAAAATCTTCAGAGATCTGTGTTTCTCTTTTTTTATCAATTTTTTTTTTTATATTTTTAAATTTTCTCGGTTTTTGAAGATGACAAGGATTTTGTTTACGGGCTGTATTATGTTGGACTGTTTTTGGTTTTGTTTTCAGACTTGACTTTACAACATAATACAGGTGATTATGTGAATCATTATTTTTGTTACAACATTTACTGTAATTGACATTAATGCTACAAGAACAATTTATTATATTTCTGATCTTTTGAAACTTGATGTTCAATCTAATTAATCGTGTTAAAGCTCTTTATGTAACTCTGTTCTTATTGCCCGTACGTCCGCGGTCAATATTAGGTATTAGTCCAATCAAAAGCAATATATGATGTAACGGAAACTAAGAATTCAATACTTATCAGGACCGATCAGAAACAATCGGAAATTGTCTCAAATCGGTTCCCTGTCGGAAGTTAGATGTTGTTCCGGTAGACATTATCGGTTCGTTAGCTACCAATTTGCGCACATTTTGTAACAAGTCTTGCGTGTTTTGTTCATCAATGTAGCAGAAAAAATCAAGCAGAACAAATAACTCAGCAAACCAGTATACAATAATTTATTTTTCTAACCAATTCTTGAATCTTAAATAGAAACTGCCATCGATTTGTCTATCTATCTCTTAGATTGAATATCATTCATATATATTTTTATTCGCTGTTTTTGCAGTTGATTATGTATTTGCCATCATCATTATCATTTAATACCCGATAATCTGCTCGTGAGTTACTAACTCAATACTCTGATATTATAAACAAGTGTACTAGCACTATAAAGCTTATCAGAAATACTAACTAGGACAAAGCTTATCAGAAATACTAACTAGGACAAAGCTTATCAGGAATACTAACTAGGGCAAAGCTTATCAGGAATACTAACTAGGACAAAGCTTATCAGGAATACTAACTAGGGCAAAGCTTATCAGAAATACTAACTAGGACAAGGCTTATCAGGAATACTAACTAGGGCAAAGCTTATCAGGAATACTAACTAGGACAAAGCTTATCAGAAATACTAACTAGGACAAAGCTTATCAGAAATACTAACTAGGACAAAGCTTATCAGGAATACTAACTAGGACAAAGCTTATCAGAAATACTAACTATAACAAAGCTTATCAGAAATACTAACTAGGACAAAGCTTATCAAAAATACTAACAAGGGCAAAGCTTATCAGGAATACTAACTAGGACAAAACTTATCAGAAATACTAACCAGGACAAAGCTTATCAGAAATACTAACTAGGACAAAGCTTATCAGAAATACTAACTAGGACAAAGCTTATCAGAAATACTAACTAGGAAAAAGCGTAGCAGAAATACTAACTAGGACAAAGCTTATCAGAAATACTAACTAGGACAAAGCTTATCAGAAATACTAACTAGGACAAAGCTTATCAGAAATACTAGCTAGGACAAAGCTTATCAGAAATACTAACTAGGACAAAGCTTATCAGAAATACAAACTAGGACAAAGCTTATCAGAAATACTAACTAGGACAAAGCGTATCAGAAATACTAACTAGGACAAAGCTTATCAGAAATACTAACTAGGACAAAGCTTATCAGGAATACTAACTAGGACAAAGCTTAACAGAAATACTAACTATAACAAAGCTTATCAGAAATACTAACTAGGACAAAGCTTATCAGAAATACTAACGAGGGCAAAGCTTATCAGGAATACTAACTAGGACAAAGCTTATCAGAAATACTAACCAGGACAAAGCTTATCAGAAATACTAACTAGGACAAAGCTTATCAGAAATACTAACTAGGACAAAGCTTATCAGAAATACTAACTAGGACAAAGCGTAGCAGAAATACTAACTAGGACAAAGCTTATCAGAAATACTAACTAGGACAAAGCTTATCAGAAATACTAACTAGGACAAAGCGTAGCAGAAATACTAACTAGGACAAAGCTTATCAGAAATACTAACTAGGACAAAGCTTATCAGAAAAACTAACTAGGACAAAGCTTATCAGGAATACTAACTAGGACAAAGCTTATCAGAAATACTAACTATAACAAAGCTTATCAGAAATACAAACTAGGACAAAGCTTATCAGAAATACTAACGAGGCAAAGCTTATCAGGAATACTAACTAGGACAAAGCTTATCAGAAATACTAACCAGGACAAAGCTTATCAGAAATACTAACTAGGACAAAGCTTATCAGAAATACTAACTAGGACAAAGCTTATCAGAAATACTAACTAGGACAAAGCGTAGCAGAAATACTAACTACGACAAAGCTTATCAGAAATACTAACTAGGACAAAGCTTATCAGAAATACTAACTAGGACAAAGCTTATCAGAAATACTAGCTAGGACAAAGCTTATCAGAAATACTAACTAGGACAAAGCTTATCAGAAATACTAACTAGGACAAAGCTTATCAGAAATACTAACTAGGACAAAGCGTATCAGAAATACTAACTAGGACAAAGCTTATCAGAAATACTAACTAGGACAAAGCTTATCAGAAATACTAACTAGGACAAAGCTTATCAGAAATACTAACTAGGACAAAGCTTATCAGGAATACTAACTAGGACAAAGCGTAGCAGAAATACTAACTAGGACAAAGCTTATCAGAAATACTAACTAGGACAAAGCTTATCAGGAATACCAACTAGGGCAAAGCTTATCAGGAATACTAACTAGGACAAAGCGTAGCAGAAATACTAACTAGGACAAAGCTTATCAAAAATACTAACTAGGACAAAGCTTATCAGAAATACTATTTGCAAAACTAAAAATGTGCGTATACAATTCTTGAGGAGTAATTAAAAAAAATAAAATAAATAAATAAATAAATAAATAAATAAATAAATAAATAAATGAAAAATAGTGATGTTAAACATTTGTACCATGTGACAGGAGATATCACCTGGTTAACTGGAGAGAGAGAGAGAGAGAGAGAGAGAGAGAGAGAGAGAGAGAGAGAGAGAGAGAGAGAGAGAGTTGTGCGAATGAAAATAACATAAATACATGTACTACTTGATCACACAGATAACATGATTGAGTGGATAACCTATCGTTGTCTTCACGACGAGCTACTTTTCTTGAGAAGTCGGTTCACATTTGTTGTAAAGCCTCTGTTTAATATAAATGTACAGAAGAGAGTAATGTCTCCGTATTTATAAGTGATATTTGTATAATAAAATTTGTATATTTGGTATGAGATGTAAATGGTGATGTAAATCAACTTCTGGGTAGTAACGGTGTTAGATGTTTTAGATGTTTACTGTGACAATTGTTAATAAGAATATCAATTATATACACAAGTAATGTTAATAACAAGAAAAATTAAAACATGGATAGTACTTGTGACAATAACACTAGTAATAATAATAATAAAAAAAAAAACAACGCATATCGGTTATAGGTAGATATGACTTTTGTTGATTCCGAAAGTAAATCTAATGTTTATGTAATTATATATATATATATGACTGGTATGTTTGTGTTTTATTTATATTGGAAGCATATTTATAAATATTAATATGGCTATCAAGTAACAACCGAAACGGAGAAAATAAAGCTTTGTTAAAGTTAAATACCGAAAATCTATAAATTGAGAATGGTTGGCGTGTAACTAATATCCGTGTACATCTAATTATTGTTGGTAAACTAAGATACATGGCATATTTAGATGAAGTCTGGAAGCATTACAAATCTTATATTATATAGTCTCTATTGAAGCGTTATTAATTGTTGGAGTCTATGTATGGCATAAAGAATGTCTGAAAACTTGGGGCACTTTTGGAATTGAAATAACTTTGAACCATAAAAACGTGAGACATGATTTTGGACATGGATGGAATCATGTTCTTTCATCATTGGTTCCCTAGCATTAACTTATTACTCGTTTATTTAAACGCGAAACTTCCACCTCTGTCATCACTGTAACTAGGTATAATAAAAAAAATCAAATTGATGCTTTCAACTCGTTTCTATTATTTGAAAATAATTACCCGAATCTACTTCAGATTGTAACATAAGCAGAATGGCTATGACCCTTTAAAGCACATAAAAATATCAAATAATACCAGTGTTCGTTTAAGAGTTTTCTAACCAGTGGTCTTCATTTGTTTCTTTTATTTGCATCTTTGCGTTTTCAGTTATTTTTGCAGTTTGTTCCCAGCTCTAGTTTCATATTCGGTTCCTAACTAAGATTTTTAGCAAATTTTTGGCAGTTTGTTTTCTTTTTCTTCTTTGGAAGTGAGGAAAACCATTTTTTGACAAAACAAAAAAAAAATGTTTAAGCTAGAGGTGATTATTAAAAGACACCTTAAGTTCATGGATGTCTAAAATTGAACAAATTAAGAAATTCATATTAGCCAGATTAAAGATAAGGAAAATCTTAGTTGAGGAATGATTGTGAAACTGGAACCTGCTTTTAGTTATTGTCAGATACATGTTATAAGCAGCAATTTTTATACATTAAATTTTGTAATATCAAAAAAAAAAAAAAAAAAAAAAAAAAAAAAAAAAAAAAAAAAATCCAAAAGTGGAACTGAAATCGTGACATTTAAAATAAACAAATATTTAAATATCAGAATTTATAAGAAAATGAAATCCTAATCATTGAAGTATTAAGTGTGTAATTCTCTGCATATTTAACCCGTTAGCGTAGATTATATTGGCGTTTGACATACAATAGGAATATTATCCCAATACGAGAGCATTAATGCTATTGTAATGTGCTACATAAATACTCCAGCGATTATTAGAAGGCACAAGGGACAGCAAAGTGTTGTAATAATTTATCCAAATAGCTGTTTTAATCACTAATCAGCAAAATGAAAGAGAAATAAAAACTGGAGAAATGAGAGAATTATTGATGCATACCTATATCGGGTTCAATAAGATAGACAATAGGTCTTGTCAGGCAAACATCACTTAATTTATCTCAGAAAAACATTGATACGGTTGTATCTATACAAACTGGTGGCTAGCTTTATAAGGGCAGTATCTGCAGAATTATTTAAAACGAAGATAATGAAATCAATCTAATGACTTCCTGACATTGTCCCATGTCAGCTTCGAGAATATGTTAAAACAAGTCAATTATGACATCAAACACGAAAATAATGCATTTCATTTATATATCAGATCAAACATTGGCAAAATGTTTTTATTTATAATACTAATTTAATGGCTGGTTTTGAATTGACCGAGTGTACTTATTTCCGGCCTCACGAATTACAGTGCATTTCAAGGTTTGAATCTTGTCGGGAACAAAAATATAAGTTTTTTGAAGATCTATTGTTTTCTTATATTTTGTCACACACTTTTTATGGAATCCAACAATAAAAGTCTTGTGAATTTACGACGGTTTATCTGAGCCAGAAATAAAGGCGATGAAAAATAGTAATTTATATTACAATAAACGGGACAATATATCGGTTAGGGTACCGTTTTATTTAATTTGATATGATATTTACTTCCCTCTATTGGCCCGTTTATTTCCCTCCAAGGGCCTGATAATTTCCTTATTTGATATTTTTTGTCCACCGTAAATGTCAGGTCATAACTTTCAGATAAAGAACGTTTATTTTTCTCTATAGCACCACCACAAGTACACGTTTTAATCATTAAAATTTAAAATGAACTTTGTTTCATGATATTCACGATCAAGTTACGAAGTCAATTTCAACCTTATAAAAACGAGAAAAGAAAATATCTAATAAACGGATTTACAACAGACATTTTTTTATGTCTTGAATAATAAAAATATGTTTTTTATTAGTTGATCATTATCCAGTAATATTTCTCAGCCATCAACATTTCTAAGGTTATTTTGTCCAAATTTGCCTGATAGTTAACGTAAGTTATGTGTGCTGCTGCTGACAAACCAGTGAATTGTTTGTTGACGTAAGTTGTGTGTTCTACTGTTGACAAACTTGTGCATTGTTTGTTGACGTAATTTTTGTGTGCTGCTGTTGACAAACTTGTGCATTGGTTGTTGACGTAAGTTGTGTGTACTACTGTTGACAAACTTGTGCATTGTTTGTTGACGTTATTTTTGTGTGCTGCTGTTGACAAACTTGTGCATTGGTTGTTGTCGTAATTTGTGTGTACTACTGTTGACAAACTTGTGCATTGTTTGTTGACGTAATTTTTGTGTGCTGCTGTTGACAAACTTGTGCATTGGTTGTTGACGTAATTTGTGTGTACTACTGTTGACAAACGTGTGCATTGGTTGTTGACGTAAGTTGTGTGTGCTGCTGTTGACAAACGTGTGCATTGGTTGTTGACGTAAGTTGTGTGTACTACTGTTGACAAACGTGTGCATTGGTTGTTGACGTAAGTTGTGTGTGCTGCTGTTGACAGACGTGTGCATTGGTTGTTGGCGTAAGTTGTGTGTATTACTGTTGACAAACTTGTGCATTGGTTAATGACGTAAGTTGTGTGTACTACTGTTGACAAACTTGTGCATTGGTTGTTGACGTAAGTTGTGTGTACTACTGTTGACAAACTTGTGCATTGGTTGTTGACGTAATTTGTGTGTACTACTGTTGACAAATTTGTGCATTGTTTGTTGACGTAATTTGTGTGTGTTCCTGTTGACAAACTTGTGCATTGGGTATTGACGTAAGTTGTGTGCGCTGATGTTGACAAACTTGTACATTGGTTGTTGACGTTAGTTGTGTATACTACTGTTGACAGACGTGTGCATTGGTTGTTGACGTAATTTGTGTGTACTACTGTTGACAAACTTGTGCATTGTTTCTTGACGTAAGTTGTGTGCGCTGCTGTTGACAAACTTGTGCATTGGTTTTTGACTTAAGTTGGGTGTACAACTGTTGACAAACTTGTGCATTGGTTAATGACGTTAGTTGTGTATACTACTGTTGACAAACTTGTGCATTGTTTGTTGACGTAATTTGTGTGTGTTGCTGTTGACAAACTTGTGCATTGGGTGTTGACATAAGTTGTGTTTACTACTGTTGACAAACTTGTGCATTGGTTGCTATGTAAAGAAGCGGGTGAAAAGCTTTTTAAAAAATTAGTTGATAATTATCCAGCTATATTTCTCAGCCATCAACATTTCTGAGGTTATTTTGTCCAAATTTGCCTGATAGTTAACGTAAGTTGTGTGTGCTGCTGCTGACAAATTTGTGCATTGTTTGTTGACGTAATTTGTCTGGTTGCTGTTGACAAACTTGTGCATTGGGTATTGACGTTAGTTGTGTGCGCTGATGTTGACAAACTTGTACATTGGTTGTTGACGTTAGTTGTGTATAGTACTGTTGACAAACTTTGCATTGGTTGTTGACGTAATTTGTGTGTACTACTGTTGACAAACTTGTGCATTGTTTCTTGACGTAAGTTGTGTGCGCTGCTGTTGACAAACTTGTGCATTGGTTTTTGACTTAAGTTGTGTGTACAACTGTTGACAAACTTGTGCATTGGTTACTGACGTAAGTTGTGTATACTACTGTTGACAAACTTGTGCATTGGTTGTTGACGTAAGTTGTGTGTACTACTGTTGACAAACTTGTGCATTAGTTGCTATGTAAAGAAGCGGGTGAAAAGCTTTTTAAAAAAATTAGTTGATAATTATCCAGCAATATTTCTTAGCCATCAACATTTCTGAGGTTATTTTGTCCAAATTTGCCTGATAGTTAACGTAAGTTGTGTGTGCTGCTGCTGACAAACGTGTGCATTGGTTGTTGATGTAAGTTGTGTGTACTGCTGTTGACAAACTTGTGCATTGGTTGTTGACTTAAGTTGTGTGTACTACTGTTGACAAACTTGTGCATTGTTTGTTGACGTAATTTGTGTGTGCTGCTGTTGACAAACTTGTGCATTGGGTGTTGACATAAGTTGTGTTTACTACTGTTGACAAACTTGTGCATTGGTTGCTATGTAAAGAAGCGGGTGAAAAGCTTTTTATAAAAAATTAGTTGATAATTATCCAGCAATATTTCTCAGCCATCAACATTTCTGAGGTTATTTTGTCCAAATTTGCCTGATAGTTAACGTAAGTTGTGTGTGCTGCTGCTGACAAACGTGTGCATTGGTTGTTGATGTAAGTTGTGTGTACTGCTGTTGACAAACTTGTGCATTGGTTGTTGACGTCAGTTGTGTGTACTACTGTTGACAAACGTGTGCATTGGTTATTGACGTAAGGTGTGTGTATTACTGTTGACAAACGTGTGCATTGGGTGTTGACGTAAGTTGTGTGTACTGCTGTTGACAAACTTGTGCATTGGTTGTTGACGTAATTTGTGTGTGTTGCTGTTGACAAACTTGTGCATTGGTTGTTGACGTTAGTTGTGTGTGCTGCTGTTGACAAACTTGTGCATTGGTTGTTGACGTAATTTGTGTGTGCTGCTGTTGACAAATTTGTGCATTGGTTGTTGACGTAAGTTGTGTGCTGCTGTTGACAAACTTGTGCATTGGTTGTTGACGTAAGTTGTGTGTACTACTGTTGACAAACGTGTGCATTGGTTGTTGACGTAAGTTGTGTGTGCTGCTGTTGACAAACGTGTGCATTGGTTGTTGGCGTAAGTTGTGTGTACTACTGTTGACAAACTTGTGCATTGGTTGTTGACGTAGGTTTCGTGTACTACTGTTGACAAACTTGTGCATTGGTTGTTGACTTAAGTTGTGTGTTCTACTGTTGACAAACTTGTGATTTGACGTAAGTTGTGTGTACTGCTGTTGACAAATTTGTGCATTGGTTGTTGACATAAGTTGTGTACTGCTGTTTACAAACTTGTGCATTGGTTGTTGACGTAAGTTGTGTGTGCTGCTGTTGACAAACGTGTGCATTGGTTGTTGGCGTAAGTTGTGTGTGCTGCTGTTGACAAACTTGTGCATTGGTTGTTGACGTAATTTGTGTGTACTACTGTTGACAAACGTGTGCATTGGTTGTTGACGTAAGTTGTGTGTGCTGCTGTTGACAAACGTGTGCATTGGTTGTTGGCGTAAGTTGTGTGTACTACTGTTGACAAACTTGTGCATTGGTTGTTGACTTAAGTTGTGTGTTCTACTGTTGACAAACTTGTGATTTGACGTAAGTTGTGTGTACTACTTGTGCATTGTTTGTTGACGTAATTTGTGTGTGCTGCTGTTGACAAACTTGTGCATTGGGTGTTGACGTAAGTTGTGTGTACTACTGTTGACAAACTTGTGCATTGGTTGCTATGTGAAGAAGCGGGTGAGAAGTTTTAAAAAAAAAATTGTACAAAAAAACAGCATCAATACATATATTACTGTCGACCCATACTACCAATTTCTGATCTAACATGGAAAGGTCCTTAATTAAAGAGTCTAGTGAACCGTAACAAATTGATTCTAAAATTAAAAATAAATAAATAAATAAAATAGAATTTTAAAAAGAAAGAAATTTTTCTTTAAGTTTTTACAAACTAATATCCAAGTTTAACTTATAGTTAATTTTAATATGGATGTCGATAGACCAAAGATGTTAAATTACCTTTTAAATAATATTCTTAAAACACAATTGACAAAATGAGTTTGACAATAGTCCTCTCCAGTAAGATATAAGTTATACAACACAGAAAATGAAAGACCTGAAGACCATAAGTGATATAACAAGAGTACAGTGGTGTGGTTGAAGCATTTTGTCAAGTTTCTACCATCAAGCTTTAAAAACCAACTGTTACAAACCATTCTAAATTTAAATAACAAAGCAGACTTAAATCATTATTAAATTGATCGTTTTTAACCATTTATCAAGACTCCTGAAATTTGATTTTAAATTTATCGATTTTGTGTTATATTCAAATTTATGCATTAAAAAAGTATTTAAATTTGTCATGTGTAAATCTTTGATTGTTTAAATTTAAAACTATTACAAATGACAATTGTTTTAAATGAAGTATTAATACAAATCGATACCGTTCATTGTAAAGCTAGTCAATATTTTCTGTGGTTTAATTAACAATTATAATTTTTAGTAGTGTTATAGTGGAAATAAGACGTAATTAGGCGTCTAATAATAAATTAGAAAAGTCTTAACTAGAGTGTTTATCAGCTGAAAATAACTTCCGGTACCGTAAATTGCCCTCCTCATGCTGAAGCGGTATGTTTTCTACCCCCACACTGAGCTCTGAGGATTGAGATTGTTACTGAACAATTCTATATCATTTTAATATGATTTAAAACATAAAATAAAATAAGACTTGTTTCAAATGATCCAACAATTTCTGATTTCGAAGAATATAATACGAAATGTAAGTGATAATGTTGTACACTTTATTGGAAACTCGGGATACATACATGTGTACACATGTATACACAATTTGATCAGGAAGTTGTGGTTCTTGATGGATCAAACTGATTCCTCCTAATTCGTTAGATTTATCTATAGTGTGATAAAATAACAAGTTTTACAAACATCATTTGTGTCATTTCTAAATTAAAGGAACGGAATTTTAATTATCTATATTCTGATTGATTAAAGAGTTCTCTCTGTGTTAATTATCTTCACACTATTTAACCGCCGTACCATATCACCATTTTATGTGAGATTATTTTGAAAAAACCTTTGTGTCCCTAGATAAAAGTTCTGATGAGGAGTTATTTGAGCAGTTTATATCATTCTTATGTTAACTAGACGCTGTGACTTTGTGCTTATTTACCAGACGACTTATCTAGAAATCATTTACGAATTGTCGGCTGTATTGTTTTCAGAACACAAAAAATCTTCACACTTTTACCGACAAGTTTACGTAAATGTACCATTCTTCAATAAAATATGATTGATATAGGATTTACATATATATAATATGTTCATATTAAGTTTCAAGCCGCCTGCTGTTATTTTTTCATATCCATTAGGATTCTGTTTAATCTGGTCACGAAGGTTTTGTTGTAACTTTTGTTCTTGTGTAGAAAGTCCCGATAAACAAAGTTTGGAGTTTCAACAGCATAATCTGTTACCTTAAATTATAATATTCTTACATTTCTCTCGTGTGCGCGTGTGTGTATATGCACGTGTGTGTATATGCGCGTGTGTGTTGATATTGTAAGTCAGAGTTATTATATTTATGTTCAAACGTCTGCTCTGTTTTAATTACAAATATTTTGACTTTTTATCGTATTTACTCTCGTCTGATACATGTTTAATTTTCAATTATCTCTATTGTCCAGATAAAGGAAAACTTCTCCCCAAAGTCATCATCAATCTTTAGCTGGATTTGGATTCATATAATTTTGAACTTTAGATTCATTATTTTTCAACTGTTTGGCTTATGTTTTTATCTATCAAACTTTTCGGTCTTAGTGTCACTGATGAGGAATGATTTTCCGAAATGTGCACATCTGGCACATCAAAATTTAACTGGTTTTTGTTATATAATAAAACCTTTATCTTTCACTAATTTCTGGTTTGTCATTCTTATTTATTTAATCGGGAGTTTTTCAATTCATTTGTAAACGACTACAAGATTGATCTTTTTAAATAGTTTTTGTTTAAGAAAGTTGCTTGTTTTTTTAAGCAGATCGCTACTGCCTACGACAAGAATGTCCAATCATGAATTGAATCAACAATTGACGTCACATATTTATTGCAAATCAAGTGATGAGTAACATTTACAACTCTAAAAAATTCTTTGGCATTCTTGTTTGGTAAAAATTCTAACCATGAAATCAGTTTTTGCATGTGCTTTATATCTAAGTCAAAATTTATACCTTTTATCTATTCATTTTAATATTACTGTTATACACAATGTGAGTAATAGTTAGTTATATTTGACAATGGCGTATTATTTCTGTATGTCTCTTACAAGTGTAAAAATATCATACCAGATAATTATCCGCATGTGTGTTATATATATGTTGAAAACATATCTTTAATTTTTTGTACTTGGTTCACTATTACCAATTCAAACTAACCGTAATTACCGCCATCAAACACTAGTGTTATAATTATTTTAGAAGAGTTTGATCATTTTAACTTCCACGTCAACTGCACGTCTGTCATCACGTGGTACTTATGTCGATAGTTCCTCCTTAACTTACATGCCATAAAATCAATGTCATTGTTTTATTTCATTGTAGATACAAATATACATTGTAGAGTTTTATTTTAACATTGAACTTTTGGAAGCCCAGGGCTTTACTAAACATTGAACATGACTTTCGGAAGCCCTGGGTTTTACTAAACATTGAATGTGACTTTCGGAAATCTAGGTTTTGCTAAACACTGAGTGTTACTTTCGGAAGCCTAGGGTTTTTATCAAACATTGAACGTGGCTTTCGGAAGTCCTGGAGAAGGCATTAGAAAAGTCATGATTTTTAACAGTTATATAAAACAATAACGGGATCATAATCGTCACAATCTTCAATCAACAACAGAATCACTATACCCATACCCTCCTATATAAATGATAATGATGATATTTAATCCGTCTTTACTATTTATTTATGTTTATTTCTTGACTGACAAACAAGAATTAGCTGGGTAAGTACTTGTATTTGTTAGCTGGATAAGTACTTGTATTTGTTAGCTGGATAAGTACTTGTATATGTTAGCTGGATAAGTACTTGTATATGTTAGCTGGATAAGTACTTGTATATGTTAGTTGGATAAGTACTTGTATATGTTAGCTGGATAAGTACTTGTATATGTTAGTTGGATAAGTACTTGTATATGTTAGCTGGATAAGTACTTGTATATGTTAATTGGATAAGTACTTGTATATGTTAGTTGGATAAGTACTTGTTTATGTTAGTTGGATAAGTACTTGTATATGTTAGCTGGATAAGTACTTGTATATGTTAGTTGGATAAGAACTTGTATATGTTAGTTGGATAAGTACTTGTATTTGTAAGCTGGATAAGTAATTGTATATGTTAGCTGGATAAGTACTTGTATATGTTAGTTGGATAAGTACTTGTATATGTTAGCTGGATAAGTACTTGTATATGTAAGCTGGATAAGTACTTGTATATGTTAGTTGGATAAGTACTTGTATATGTTAGCTGGATAAGTACTTGTATATGTTAGTTGGATAAGTACTTGTATATGTTAGCTGGATAAGTACTTGTATATGTTAGTTGGATAAGTAATTGTATATGTTAGTTGGATAAGTACTTGTATATGTTAGCTGGATAAGTACTTGTATATGTTAGTTGGATAAGTACTTGTATATGTTAGCTGGATAAGTACTTGTATATGTTAGCTGGATAAGTACTTGTATATGTTAGCTAGATAAGTACTTGTATATGTTAGCTGGATAAGTACTGGTATATGTTAGCTGGATAAGTACTGGTATATGTTAGCTGGATAAGTACTTGTATATGTTATACTACGGTTGGATAAGTACTTGTATACGTTAATTGGATAAGTACTTGTATATGTTAGTTGGATTAGTACTTGTATATGTGTCTCAGAAGAGAACGAACTGATTCGTACGTGAAGAGGATGTTCCACGAATACTCGAGTTATGATAGTTTATTAAAGGCGACAGTCAGATAATTCCAGTTCGAAACAAATATCATTTAGCAATTTTAAAGAAAGGCCAACATTTTGCCGGATTCGAGGCAACGACTACCATGTCGATTTGCGATTTGAGAGAACGGTCAACATTTTGCGATTCGAGAGAAAGGTCAACGTTTTGCGATTTGAGAAAATGACCACCATGTCGAAATTCGAGATCGTAGTAACGGCCAACATTTTGCGATTTGAGACAACGACTACCATGTCGCGATTAAATTTAGAATACATTACATATGTATAATGAAAACAGAAAAAGAAATTAATCTTTTGAAGCACAAAATGTTCTATTTGATATTTATGGTTAAATATTAAATGGTCATGGATCGTGATCAAGTAATCAGGTCATGATGACACGTGTGTAACTGTTGTCCTGAATTGTCTCGATCAAGTAATCAGGATGACACGTGTGTTACTGTTGCCCTGAATTGTCTCGATCAAGTAATCAGGATGACACGTGTGTAACTGTTGTCCTGAATTATCTCTGATCCGGTTTTATTTATTTCTGTGATTTGGGCGTGTGTTGTGTGATTTTCTACTGATTTTGGTTTCCTTTGTCCTTGATTACTTCAGCTATTACAACGTTTCTACTGTCTGATTACATTTTTTAGGTCAATTCAAAGTTTTATTACACAAAATTGAAGAGAATCCAGAAGAATGGACAATAGAGGAGGAAACAAAAGACACAATACAACGACTTCAGAAGTTAGCTGCCGATATAAGTGATAAAGCCACGCCCTATATAGCTACATTTACACCTAAATACTACGCAGGTAAATCTAATAAAATCCAACCATCTATCACCGCGACTTCAGAAGTTAGCTGCCGATATAAGTGATAAAGCCACGCCCTATATAGCTACATTTACACCTAAATACTACGCAGGTAAATCTAATAAAATCCAACCATCTATCACCGCGACTTCAGAAGTTAGCTGCTGATGTAAGTGATAAAGCCACGCCCTATATAGCTACATTTACACTTAAATATTTTCATTTGCCGTGTGTAATTCCCATAGCAGCAACCTTGAGAGCCGTTGCGTTCATAATTGACAATGAACGACAAAAACCTTGTCATTCCGTGTATGAGTACATATAAAATGCAATACACAATCCAGACTACATTACCATAGGTAAATAAGTAAACAAACATTGCTGCCACGTTACTTTTGATTATATTCGAGACAAGCTTGAGAACGCATTTACGAAATTATACAATAACGGTTTAATTGTTAAAATACACATAATAAAATCAAAGAAATAAATCAAATAAAATTTAAATAACATAAACATAAGCCTGGCTGATATTTACCGTAATACTGACATTGTAAGTTTAGAAAAATCGAATGGTGTTTTTTTAAGAACAGACAAGAACTGGTCTGTCAAAACCATCAAACCACAAAAAAATTCTTGAACAATCGGATCTTATAAAAATGTCTTCCTATCTTGGCAAAGCTGCTTCATTCCCTATTATTTTAAGACAATGTGTAATGGTACAACTTGTCAATTAATTTTGTGTCTCGCAGAATGAAAATTTCAAGGGATGTAAATTTCAATTGAAATTAGATCCATGAAACGCAACAGAAAAATCACAAGGTGGATTTGGCACCCATCTAAAATATGTCCCAGAGACGTATGTATGCTACATCAAGTGAAAATTGTCCGTTTCACATGCTGTTTTTGTTGATCGGAAAAACTGAAAAATCAGCTACATGCTTTTTAATCAATATACTAGGGATACAATAGCAGCTCCTCAAAACTTCAATACATGGTTTTAGTACACAAAACTCCTTGCTAAACTTAAAACTATCATTTTCTAAACTTTGAGAGATATTTGTACCGCATTATACGTAGAGAGTAAATAAACTCCTCACTGCTTTGCTGTCTTAACATTTGATCGATACCGAGTATGAGCCTCGGCATATAATGTTCGAGTGAATCAACCTAACAATGTCGACATTCTAGAAAAATTTCGGTAAATCCCTGTCTACGCTCACATATCCCGGCGCAGATTCGAAGCCCACATGCTTGGCCATTGAAAAAATCATCCCTCTGCCACGATTTCCTCCGCTTCAGATTCACAAATTTCACTTCCGACAAATAGCCAGTAATCTTTTACTCCAAACTTCTTTGCAAATTCTTCCATAATTGAAATTGGGCCACACAGTTGCACTTGATTTTCGACCGAAATATAGTCCACATATAACAACACATTTATTGTTAATATCCAATTTTTTATTCAGATTATTTTATATCCAATATTCTCAAAAATATTTTATGTTAATAAAAAATCGAGAAAATACCATCAAAATACCTGATAACACTATATTTTTTCAACCCCCCCCCCCCCCCCCCCGTTGTTACCCCCACATCAAAATTAGTGCGGATTAATGATGTGTCGTTCTAGGTCTAAAATTTAGCTGTTGCGTCTACTGGACTCCCCCGATGTGCATGTGTTATAGATGGGATTTTTTAAATTCTTTAAATCAATGAATTATTTCTTTAAAATATTTAACGAAAATCAAACATTTGAACTGTTTTGAAATGATGTTTATTGTCAGTATGAAGGCAACAACTGTGCATGCAAACTTATCATAACGCACGTTATGCCATTTGCTTGCAAAGTTGTTGCCTTCATACTGACAATGAACATCATTTTAAAACAGTTCAATTGTTAAATAAATCTTAACCATGGCTTCACTTGTTTAAATTTGCTTGTTATTGAATTAAAATATTCAAACATTAGCACGTAACTACAGATGTCAGGTGCTATGAAATTTAAAAAAAAGTTTTATTACTGTCACATAACAAACACCAGAAAAAATATACTTATAATATCTATATATCATAACAACATATTAAAACAATAATCTTTCCACAATTTATTCTGATTTCTGTGCTTTTATCGTGGGATGTCGAAATATGGAATACGATTTTATCCGTTTGTAAAGACGTATATTTTCTATTGCAACTTTATACATATGTCGATATAGTGTTTAATAATTGAAATACATAAATTATTGTGACTGAATGACACTTTTCAAGTTTATCGGAATTACATTTATCAAGCTATAATAATTTAAATAATTAACATTAAAATTAATTTCAGATGGAAAATCACTGTATAACATAATATTCCCTTCGTCATTTGTTAAATCCTTTATAAAACAAATATTGTTCATTGATCGCGTTTTCTTAGACTATTTTTGCTATTCATTTTCACGTTAGAGTATTTAATAAAATAAGAGATTAGTGAATGGGACATGTTCATTTTAAAATAGCAATTTTTGAGGAGATTTGTCATCTAAACGTTATTTATAAACAAACACTCAGTCACCTTTGACTGACTGATTTGACAATGCAGTCATAACTTTTCATAACCATTTAATAAAATAAATAAATGACACCACCATCATCACAACTTGCCAAGTAAAAGTCCGGCAATATTCGGGTCAAAGTACTGGGTTCGATTTCTTTATAACACTACACAAATTAACATTTCGTTAATTTAAACCTGAAAGCCCAATCATATTTAAAATTTTTCTATTGTGCATATATTTAATATTGATTTTTGTATAGTTAAATTTTTTACAATTGTTTTATAGGAATTGGACCTTTGTTAAGAAAAAAATTTTGGGAATTAGACTACCCTAGCCGAAGTTTTCCATACTCGGTGACAATATGGGAATATAGAGAAGGAGAAGCCGTTCACGAGAAGGATTCGGACGCTTGTCTAGGGGAACTGTTTGGAACAGGGTAACTATGTTTTTAATCTAGGGTAAATGGCTGCTCTAACTTACCTCTAAGTTATCAGTTATTTGTAAGTTATTTATTAGTTATTTATTTGTCTGTGTTATGTCTATGTCATAATTTGTATATAATTGTATTATTGATATATTCTATATATTGTATTACAATTATGACAAAAAACAAATTGAAATGGTAACGGAGAGATTTAAAGCGTCGGGTTACAGATAACAGTGTACCTCACCACTTGGCTTCAAATCCCATTTGTAGTTTTTGTTGAGGGTATTTTGGTTTTCTCTAACATTCCAAAAACGACTACCTCAATATATATATATATATATATGTAAAATATTCTTAACTAGGGTGTAAAACAAAATAGTATCTGCTGATTCGCTTTAAATCGCTCATTTGTTGTGACACAATTTTATTGAAGAATTTTAAAGTTTTGGCATTGATGTTCACAGAAACAAAGATCTACTGTTGTTCTTTACAAACCCGTGCCGTCTTATTATAAGTGAAATTATCGTGATAGGTCTTTGTACATAAAATCGCATTCATTTACTTTCATTAAGCCATAACAAATTTTATTTCGGATACAGAAGCTGATGTTACTTCGGAAAGCTGACATTTTTCTGTTCTTTATAAACACAATCTGTTGTGATGTGATAAGCCTAACTAATCCTCTGGATATGACACTTCATTTATTGCTGAATCCCTCGTCGTAATCCATCACAACATTGAGACAGATACTGACATGTGTCTATAGTGATAGGAACAGACACGCCGCTCTCTCAGGCAGAAAATTAGCGAGTGTGAAACAGAACGTGTTTATTATCTATTTACAAAGACTGAAAGAGTCGAAGGTCAGGTGTGCAATTAATATCTAAATGGTGTTTACATTATTGACAAAATAAATAAAAAATTAAAATACATTAAATAAGAAACTAAGCGTTGTTACCTTCTTACAATGTGCTTTATGCTTTTTGGAACCCGTGGTTTATTGACAGCAGAAGAAGTACCTTAACACCACACGTTATTAGTAGACATTATTTGGCTGTTTTATCAATTGTCCATAGAGGTTTTGATCATCATGGTTATGAATGACTTTATTTCATTTTAATAGAAGATACATTGGATTATTATTCGGTCATCATGTCAAAACATATATATATATATATTGCTGATCTTTTAGCAAAGTATCTATTTAAGCATTAAACTTTGTAATCGAAGCGGTTTATGACAAATTAGCGCGAGAGCCATACGATCTAAACCATCATAAATCGATTACAAACAAAGTTTAATGCTTATATTTACAATCCATATTTTCGTGGAAATTCCTTTTGAATACCAAACAGGTTTCAAGTGCATCAAACTGGGTTAGCTCCGCCCACCCGTACTCAGTTACCAATGTATTCATACTTTCCCGTGATGCAAAACCATGACGTCAGAATACGAAAGTTCGCACGTGAAGCTTCCGGTCTATGCTATGATAGATCAAATCAATCGTCAAATAGTTTATTACAGAGAATTTAATTTGGATTGTAAATATTTCATTATAAATGTTGTAAGTGACAAAACTGCTAAACATTGATCAGTAATGGAACACATTGGTCAAACATTGGTCAGTAATGGAACACATTGGTCAAACATTGGTCAGTAATGGAACACATTGGTCAAACATTGGTCAGTAATGGAACACATTGGTCAAACATTGGTCAGTAATGGAACACATTGGTCAAACATTGGTCAGTAATGGAACACATTGGTCAAACATTGGTCAGAAATGGAACACATTGGTCAACCATTGATCAGAATCGGAACACATTGGTCAAACATTGGTCAGTAATGGAACACATTGGTCAAACATTGGTGTTATTAAAACATTGCCCAGCCACGACAACATTATTTAGCAATTATTCAGACATGGCACTCTTTGCTCAGCTTTGACAAAGATGTTTTAAACATTCATTTTATGACAATACATAGGATCTAAAGTTTGTTGCTTTTTCAACATTCGATGGTCAAACGTCTATTTATTTCTTTATTATAGAGAATATTCTGACACTCCATGTGATATAACGCCCGCCTGTTGGAATTTGATGACCGCAAAAGGTTATAACGGATATTCACTATCTCATGAAATATTTTACTTGGAAATCGGACAATTGGTAAGAATTTACTTTACAGATGTTGTCAGAGTTCTGGCATATTATGTAAGTTTTCTTTTTGTTTATACTCTAAACTCGGTAGTCAAGTACTAATGGAGTAAATTTCGCTTTTAGGGATCGCACACCCTCTCAGCTAGGATAGTTTCTATGATAACCGCGTGACTAAATGGTCCTGATATTGCAAACTGATCGTTTTTTACGGGAAAAAATAATTACAAGTAAAATAAATAAATAAATAAATACTTGACAGAAATTGTTAAAACTCGGTAGGTGCATGATACAAATTCCTTTTCAAATGACATTGTGTTCTGAATAAACAAGAGGTATATTTATCTGACTTTAATGCCACCTCCAAAAACATATTTTGTATTAAACAGTTATTCCTCCCCTAATATTTGACAGAAAATGTTGAAACTTTGTGGCAAGTTAATAAAAAAATGTCATTCTAAAAACAATTTTCAGTTTGGAATAAGGATGCAGCAAGTAGAACATCTTATTTCTTCGTTTGGAGGACTCCATTATGGCATCCCATGTCTGTGTTTATTTAACTATTTAATATCTATGTTCAGTTTAAGTAATCATCTATATTGTTAAATGTGAAGGAATAATCAAACTGTTTTACAGGCAGGATGTACAAATCAAATGGAACGCATGCGCAGACTTCATAAGCAACCAAAATTGGATAATTTACAAGTAACATTTTGTGCTAATATGTTAAGCGAAGCTAAAATGATATCAGACAGTGGATACAATCCCCGGCGCCAGGATCTGTTTATGGAGGATGGTAAGTATATATTGGTCTGAAGAACACATGTTCACTTAATATCATGCACTTACTTACTTCGATATCGTTGTCAGTTTCGTACTTTGAACTCCTTCTTGTACTACATATTTTGAGCCTGTTTTACCACAAATCACTAGCACTTACAATAGTTATTTTCATGCTTATTTCCGCACTCCTCTTTAAGTATGTAATCTGCTGCCTTAATGACACTGATTGATGTCATTTTTAATATCATGTCGTTGTTGATATCATGTTGATGTCATTGCTGGTAATTTGTCCAAATACAGTTTTACTACTTTTTGAAAATAATCAAAACAACGCTTATAGCATTTCAAATCTTGAAAATAAATACATAATTGCTTTTAATTTTATTCAATAAAATTTTTTTATTCCATACAGTTCTCTGTAAGTAGATTTGTTCTGCTTTAATTTGCAATAAAACATAATAAATCTAGAGTAAAAATGTTGGTATCCTTTTTTAATTTTTTATCCATTCTTGAATGAATTTTAGTTAGAATTAAATGTTTTTAAGTATTTTAGATAGAACTGCTTGCTTCTGTTATATCGTGTTTTATATTTGTTATCACACACACACACACACACACACACACACACACACACACACACACACACACACACATAGTGGTTTTCTAAACTGTTCAGTCTCTTTATATCCTCCTTCAAGTTTTGCCCATTGTCTAAATTAAAAGTGGAAGACAAAAAAGAAAATCTTACAAAATTTGATTATTTCGTTAATATAACTGTAAATGTAAAATTTTAGACAAAATATAATCATAACAATTAACCTTTAAACAAATTGTAGGACATCGGTTAACAGATATTTCTATACTGTAACAAATTGTAGGACATCGGTTAACAGATATTTCTATACTGTAACAAATTGTAGGACATCGGTTAACAGATATTTCTATACTGTAACAAATTGTAGGACATCGGTTAACAGATATTTCTATACTGTAACAAATTAACAGTTTGTCACATAAAGATATTTGTCATAGCATTTCCACCTGGATCAATGTCAAGGTAAAGGCAGTCGCAGCTTAAATTTGCAAGAACGTTTTCTGTATTTAAAATTTTTAGAATGTATAATCACCAATATGAAAATAATTTTTAAAATGTTTAAACCTTTAATTGACAAAGGAAGGTAGTAAATTTTACAAAATCTCTACCATATTTTAATGGAAATTTCAGGCATTTGCAATACCAACCCCTATATTTAGTATTGCTATGTTACATACTATACTTTACTTTAAGGTATGTAAAATATAAATACCGGTATCCGTTACCATGGCAACACAAACAACGCATTTACACCAAACATATGTGAACATTTTCCCATTTTTGATTAATTAAAAAATATTGTTATTATCTTGATTTTTGTGTAATTTTTGTTGCTTACAAATCGGAGGTACAGAGATCATTTCAGTACTCATTTGTTTTACAACTTTGAATATAAAAAACATTTCAAAAAAAAGTAAAGTTTTACACAATTGTTTATATTGTTCACATTTTGCCTGATTTTTTAAAATTATTAGTTTGGATTTTTTATAATTTATTTTTATTGGTTTTTTTTTATTTCTATCTATTACAGCGGCACTGTGTGGAATGTTGGGATTTAGACAGTTTTTCAGCTCCGACTGGTTAGATAAAGTATTAAGCTGGCAGAATCCAGAGATTGGATGTTATACAGGAGACGCAATCAGAGAGAAAGACGTCGGTAAATATAATACTCCGATTATTTATCAGTATTGTCATATTTTTTCATTTTTTGAATTTTCTGAATGAAATATTCCAAAAATTATAACATGACAACTTTTTAGCTCACCTGGCAAAAGGCCATGGTGAACTTTTGCTATCAATTGGCGCCCGTCGTCGTCCGACGTCCGTTCGTAACCTTTTCACATTTTGACTATCTCCTCTGAAACCACGGACCAATTTGAACCAAACCTTACAGGAATGATGTATGGATGGTCCTTTACTAAGATAGCCGAAAACATGGCCGCCAGCGCAGGACAAAGTTTAACATTGGACCCTATGGGAAAAAGCATATATTGGCTGTCTCCTCTGAAGCTACTTAAGCAAATTGAATCAAACTTTGCAAGAATGATGTATGGATGATCCTTCACTAAAATAGCCGAAATTTTCCGGATCTGCCAAAAAACGTGGCCACCAGCACAGGACATAGTTTAACATTGGACCCTATTGGAAAAGCATATACTGGCTATTTCCTCCGAAGCAAATTGAACCAAACTTTGCAGGAATGATGTATGGATGGTTATTAACTAGGATTGTCGAAATTCTAATGATCCGTCGAAAAACATGGCCGCCAGCACAGGACATAGTTTAACATTAAATTTGCTATCTCCTCTGAAACTACTGGAGCAAATTAAACCAAACTTTACAGGAATGATGTATGAAAGGTCCTTTCCATAGATTGTCGTAATTCTTTTTTAATCTGCCAAAAAACTTGGACACCACCAGCATAGAACATAGTTTTACATTGGACCCTATGGGGTAAGCATATGTTGACTATCTCCTCTAAAGATACTGGTTTAATTTAAACCAAACTTTACAGGAATGATTTAAACATCTTCTACTAAGATTACCTGGCGCAGATGAGCTTTCTGAGCCTCTAGTTTTGAATATTTCATTCAGAAAATTTATAATATGACAGTATTATGTTTAGGAATGTATTGTTTTAATTTATTATGATATTGTTAACAAATTGTGCTTTTTATCAAATCACACTTTAAATCTTCAGAAGATATTACATCCACAATCATGATGACGCAATCATAAAAACACAGAACACGTGACATATTACATGACATGACATATGACATGACACAGGACATAATGGTTATTCGGTTACTTTGTAAAATTAAAACATTATCATGTGTAAAATTGTCAACTTTTCCCAATAAATATTCAAAATTGATGACAACATCCTCACTTGAGTGAAAAAGAAATATCTCTGTTTTGCATGTTTTTTTTTAATCTACTAGCATTAAATTTGTACTTAACATGTATCATTACGAAATCGTAACCTGTTTGATTGTTGACAAGAGGTACAGCGGTATTGACGATCTTAGCATTATGATATAATGATAATTCTACACTATCGTATAACAACAAATGAGTGGTAAAAGTGACTTTATTTCTCTTACAGAGAACACCCTTTGTGAATAGCTTTTATCTTTTTCAAACATATTTCTCATAAAGCCAAAATTCCATTAATTCATGCAGGGATTCATTATACGCTCTGTGTCTCGGGAAATGTTTCTGGATGCTAAGATTAGTAATATCAATATCTTCACTCAATGACTTAGTTATCTTAACCACAACATATCAGTCACAACACGGAACCAATCAGCTTTCAATTGTATCTAATAATGAACTCTCTCATCATATTTGTAAAACTCACATTTCGAAGTGAATTTTTATTTCAATAGTTTTTAGCTCACCTGACCGAAAGGTCAAGTGAGCTTATGGCATGGCGCGGCGTGTGTATATGCATGCGTGCGTCGTTAACACATATTTTAGACTTTTCCTCAAAAACTGCTGAACAGATTTCAGTGATACTTAGTCAGAAGCGTATATGGGCCGGTGCAATTCAGATTTGTTCATGGCATTGCCATGGCTACCAAAACTAGGTCAAGGTGACCTAGGGGTCAAAACATCTTAAAAAATTTTCTTCTCCGAAACCGATGATGGGAGCAAAAAAATCTGATTTGATATTTGGCTTGCCTAGGGTCTAAAGCCTATAGTTTGTTCATTTTGTGAAATTTGGTCGAAAAATGGTTACGCGTTTTTGCGTTTAATTAAAAAATTTCGTAAAATGGTTTCAAATTATTATAACTTGACTATTTGAACAGATAATGACATGAGGTTTTCAGTTTTGACTTTTTCTTGAAATGACCTTTAAATTAGGGTCAAGGTCACAAATCAAGGTCATGGCGTAATTTGTGATTTATGCAGTTTTAGGCAATTTTCTTGCAAATATTAAGAGATATATGAATTCATATCAAATGCATGACAAAATTTAAAAAGGTACCAAGTTTCGTAACTATATGATAATTCATGTAGGAGTTGTTGCCCCTGAAATGTTATTTTTGGCTTATAAATACTAAAATTGTGCATTAGCTTGAAAACTATAATCTTTTTGTATAGGCATATATATTAGAATATTGTAGGTATTGCGGCAACGATCATTTTGATATATGGTTCAAGATCATATGCTCAAAGGTGAAGGTCACAGCTGCAAAAGAAGTGTTATATTGCTAATTATTTTGAAAACTGTTAACTTTTTGAATAGGTTTGTAAATTAGAATATTGTAGGTATTGACATAACGATCATATATGGTTCAAGGTCATATATGTTCAAAGGTCAAGGACATAGCTGCAAAAGTATATTGAAATTTGTTAATGATTTGGAAATTATTCATTGCACTACAGTTACCTCATGTATATTATATAAGCTACTTATAAATGAAATGATACTGGATATATTTCAGATTAATTTTGTGTCAGTTCTTAACTTGAAAAAACTTGTAAAGTTTCTGTATTTAATATATTGTTTATTGCGCTTTGCAAACAATTTTGGACATATCCCCAGGTGAGCGTTAAGGCCCATGGGCCTTTTGTTTACAGAAGGGCCTGTTAACCTGGATTTAACCTTCGTGGATCAGAATTTTTTTACCAAGACATTTCATATAAATTGTTTTTTTAACTTGTGCAAACTGAAAGTCGTCTAGATCTGATAAAAAAGTTAGAAAGAAGTGTGTTCTGTTAAAAAGAGAGAGTGTTCAGTTCAAAAAGAGAGCGTTCTGTTAAAAAGAGGGTGTGTTCAGTTCAAAAGAGAGAGTTTTCAGTTCAAAAAGAGAGTGTTCTGTTAAAAAAGAGAGAGTGATCAGTTCAAAAAGAGAGAGTGTTCTGTTAAAAAAGAGAGAGTGTTCAGTTCAAAAACAGAGTGTTCTGTTAAAAAGAGAGAGTGTTCAGTTCAAAAATAGAGAGTTTTCTGTTCTTTGAAAAATAGTGTTGTGTTCAAAAGGAGAGTGTTCTGTTAAAAAGAGAGAGTGATCAGTTCAAAAAGAGAGAGTGTTCTGTTAAAAAAGAGAGAGTGTTCAGTTCAAAAACAGAGTGTTCTGTTAAAAAGAGAGAGTGTTCAGTTCAAAAAGAGAGAGTGTTCTGTTCAAAAGAGAGAGTGTTCAGTTCAAAAGGAGAGTGTTCTGTTAAAAAAGAGAGAGTGATCAGTTCAAAAAGAGAGAGTGTTCTGTTAAAAAAGAGAGAGTGTTCAGTTCAAAAACAGAGTGTTCTGTTAAAAAGAGAGAGTGTTCAGTTCAAAAATAGAGAGTTTTCTGTTCTTTGAAAAATAGTGTTGTGTTCAAAAGAGTGTGTTCTTTTCGAAAGAGAAAGTGTTCTGTTCAGTAGGGAATGTATTTGTTCAAAAGGGAGGGCATTGTGTTTTAACGTTGAAAAGTTTTTCGTTTAATAGTTGTGTATTCAGCTCAATAGGAAGAGTTTTTCAATGGAGAGAGTGAATTGTTCAATACGAAGGATGTCCCATTTAAGAGAGGAAGATTTATTTGGGCGTTCAAAGGGTAAAATGTTCCGTTCAGAAAAGAGTGGTTCCGTAATAAAGAGTAAGTTTTCTGTCTAATAGGGAGGGTATTTGTTCAGTAAGAAGATATTCTGTTTTTAAGGGAGGGTATTTGTTCAGTAAGAAGATATTCTGTTTTTAAGGGAGGGTATTTGTTCAGTAAGAAGATATTCTGTTTTGAAGGGAGGGTGTTCAGTATTAAAGGGAAGTTGGTCCGTTCAGTAGACAGGAAGTTTTGATCAGATAGAATTTTCCGATGAAGATAGTATTCGGTCATGTCAAGTAGAAAGAATGTTCTGTTCAAAAGGAAGATTTTCTGTCAATAGACAATATAAAGGGAAAGTGTTTCATTTCATAGGGTGTTTGCTTCGTTAAGAACGGAGGTTCGATCAGATTGGGTACATTAAACTCTCTCTCTCTCTCTCTCTCTCTCTCTCTCTCTCTCTCTCTATATATATATATATATATATATATATATATATATATATATATATATATATATATATATATATATATATATATATATATCGACCTGATTAGAAAAGCTTACAGATTTTTTTCTTTTTTAAAAAAGTGCATTTATTAATGAACAGCTAGACAACACTGGTAACTGAAGCTGTCAAGAAAGCCAGAACTGAGAGTAAACATTCAGATTGTCCTGAAATGTTGCATTTCTAAAAAGTAAAATTCTGGATTTTCGCTGACGTTAACTGAACACAGTAAATTACTTCTCATATTTCTCGTTAAATGGACAGAAAATAAAACCATGATTAAACCATAATTAAGTTATAATTGTCATTTTGTACCGATGTTTATCACGCATGATTATAACGTTATTATAAATGATATATAAACCTCTAACAAAGCGTAACAATATGTCAGGAAGTGTTGATGATTGTCTATCACATACAACAAGTCAATCTTCACAAACAACCATTAAAAGCTTATTGTAATGTCTCCCTGTGGAAAACAAGTTGTAACACATCTATCTCTTTATGTTTTCCATTGGGGGTAACTAGGCGAAAAACTTGAAGTAACTAGTCTTGATTTATTGTACTACATGTATCGTATAGAATATACAGTATATATATATATATATATATATATATATATATATATATATATATATATATATATATATATATATATATATATATATGATGTTATCCTTTTTATTTTCTTATTTTTGTTGTTTGATCTGTAGCTAGATTAGAGTGGGATTTTCTTAACAATAATGTCCACCATAATTTACGTCCATTTTTTACTGTAAACATTCTAAATTTTGTTTTACATCTTTGTTTTCATTATTGTTAGATTGAGTATGGAAATTTTAAATCAAAATCTGGAAATGTGTTAGAATATGTACAAGTTTTGTCACATGTGTACATATATTTTTCAAGGGTAACCAAAAAAAAAAAAAAAAAAATAGAATAAAATTTTTAAAAAATCAAAATAACAACAGATAAATAATGATTGTTTGAATAAAACTGTAACTTCTTGAAAATAAAGATGATATAATGATCATCATATCCCCCGGGTACTTATTATTAATCAAAATGTTTATAATACACCTTTGTGTGTCATTTATGTTTTCTTTCCTCATATGTCTCCAGTAAAATCTTACAAATTATGTTTAAAGCATTTTGTAACTTTGGCGGACATATTTACAGGGTAAGGTTTTGTAATTGTTAAAAGTCATTTTTTTAATAAATACTTTTAAATAATTATAAACAATTATGGTATTAAATAGTTTATAGAACCAGTTGCCCAAAACTAAACAAAGACATTTTATTATTTAAACCTTGAAATAATGCGCTATAAATGGTTCAATCAATTAACACCCGGACTATCACCAGTACGAATAGCTAGCTTTAACTTTCTTATTAAAGACATTAAGAGTGATATACATGCACTTGTTCTCTGGTAGGGTTCATCGCGTGACTTCCGGCCTGAATAGTAAAATAAAGTTGCTTCTAATTAAAAACCGTATCATTAGTTAGCTACTAATTAGAAAAACGTTACACGGTAATCAATCAGCAGGTATAAGGAATATTTCGGTAAGTGTAAGTTGATAGTCAATACAAACATCACCATGGAAACTAGAAAAAAAACAAACGGAATTAAAAAGACACAAAATAAACGGATATCAGGATACTGATTATTAAAACTCAAAACCGTCCGGAACACGTAATCTAATAAAATCATGGTTACTGGTGGTATATAATGAGAACATGGCAGTAATGTATTATTTTATAAAAATTCAAAAGTAGCATATGAAAGTATGACTAAGTATTGGTTTCAATTTGTTTTAACACATTGATTTATTAAATATAAAAATCAATTTTAAATGATTTAAAAAGTAAGTTCCAAGACAAATTTGCTGGACCTGAACAGTTATTGATCGATTGATCAATCGAATGCTAGTATCTTTTCATTTCCAGTTTCATTGGAGATGTTCATCTATTCGGACAAAGAACAAACAAAACAACTAAGTACTGCACATTTAAAACTTCCTTATTACTGCCTTACTGGATATTTCAGCCTGTCCAAAAATATTACTCCCTATAGAGGAGAATTAGACATGCACACATTACGGACACATTGTCTGGAATCTGGTGCGAGATTAACCCTAGTTGTTAAACACTTGTCGCTGTCATGTTTTGATAAGTTGACAACAAAATAAATTCGTTAGTAACAGATCGATAAACAAATTATATTACGACAAAAAGTAAAAATTTTATGTTAGAATTTAGCTATCATTAACGTATTAAGTGAAACATCTTCACAGAAAACAATTAGATTGTATCAAATTAAATATTTTTTTCTTGAAATGCCTGTGATTTGATAATAGATTCTACTCCCAGTGTTTTCCATCACGAATACTGATGGCGAAATGTCAATATTTTTTTTACATTTGATTACAAAATTATTAACCAAAACCAAAAAGAAAGTTGTTTTTTAAATTGATTTTGATAAAAAGAAGAAATTATATTATAAGAATTGTATTACTCTTCAACAACAATTGATGAACTATAATTATTTTTATCCGACATTAACTATCTGTATCGATAAATTAAATAAAGAGTCGTTTTGTTAACATTTATATTTTAAAAGAATTATTGAGTTAAAAGAGACCTCTCTGAAAACCTGATTTGAGTAAATAGAATGCCAAACAATGTCCGGCTTAAATTGAAGTTTACAATATTTCTATATTGAAGCTAAAGAAAAGTTTCAGAAGAAAATATATTATTCAAAAATATTAATCCCCAGACTTGTAATGTACATGCATCAATGAAACACTACCAGCTGTGTCCACAACATTGCGTTATTCTTCACTTTCGTGTATCAAACATGCTATCTGAACACAACATTTATAATCTGCGGATTAGTTTAAAATAGAATATTCTAAACATCAGACAATTATATCACAATTATCACATACAATTATAAATATGTAAAATATCTTGATTTAACCATCAAAATGGTTGAAGATTTTTCTGTCAAATACAAGCTCCACCTAAAATGAGAATGAATTTAAAAAAAGATTCCTCGATTGTTTTGTGTCATTTAGAAATGTTTCGAAAAAAAGAACAACACCAGATCGAATGTTCTACTTTCTAATGTTTTAATATTTCTTTAAATAATTTTATCAATTCAATTCTTTATTAGCCGTGTTCCTTCCGGCACATAGGCAAACAAAAACATACAAATTAGCAGACAATAATGTTTTAATGGTAATTACATGTGTTAATTTTAACTTAGCTTTAATGAACTTTTAGTGTCTCATAAGTCAATATGGCTGCCCGGAGTAATCATGTTGTGTTTATTTCATAAGTCAATATGGCTGGGAGTAATCATGTTGTGTTTATTTTTGCTTGAATGTTTTTACTGCACTGATTACTTGTGACACTTTAATAATAATAATAATAATAAAAATAATAATAATAATAATAATAATTATTATTATTATTATTTAAAAAGCAGAACAAAGTCTACCGGTTATAAGTAACAAGAAGTCATTTAATTGATTCCCAAATGTATCTAAAGTTGTATTATTCTAAAGTGACACATATTTCTTTCTGATTTTTTTTATTTGCAAATTTCTGGCTTAATCAACCTTTTGGATAACAAAAGAAAATATTTTGTTATAATTTTGTTACATTTTACCATCGTCATCTGGTGTGCCTTCTAATACGGCTTAATGCTAATTTAAAGTTAAGTTAATTAAACTTCGAATTATTTTGATTTCAAAAGTTTTTTGAAAATGTTTGATTAATGATTGTGTTTTATTTTGATAATCAATATAATTTAAATTTTAAAAACTTTAAAATGAAATATTTGGATTGGTTTAATCATGCCGGCTGATAGATTTGAAAGGAATCAAAACAAAAGAACACACAGTTTCACATCGATACACGACCTAGTTGGAACCAAGTAATTAGTACACTTCTTGTTTTATCAATTAGTATCAATTTTACTTCGGTAGATGTACATCAGGGCTTGGTTGTTATTATCTTCGATGGTTTAACCAAAATTTGGGTGGAAATTAAAAATATTATCAAAATTAAATACATGTCTTATAAACATACATTTTGTATTAATTTGTTTTGTTTGATAATTACAATTGTTTTCATTTATTTTGGATGGAAATTTAAACAATATTGAGTTATACACCTGTCATAAAGCATTATTTGAATGTATTTAACAATAAATTAAATGCTTTGACACACAAGATAAAAAATTGAACTAAGCAACTGGTTAAAATAACGGAGCTTTGACCAATTGGACACTGGTCAGTAATTCACTCGGGGATTATTGATAAAATAAAACAATGTAAACAGGTTTAATATATCGATATGAACGATAAATATCTTTTAAAATGTATCAAGTAGAGAATTAATACCTGCTGGTTTAATTACTTTGTAATTAACGCCCATGTTAAATACTTGATAATAAAGCATTATTTTATATTACCAAACCATCTATGTGTTTATTAGATTATCACGTTTATTATTTATTGTTTTACAGTAAGCAATGATATTTAATTTTATACTAATCACAGTTTTAGAATTAGGATCATGCTTTTGCTAACGCCCGCTGAACCTATGTAACAATATCTATTTGTTTAACAGAATATAAGATTATTAAACGACACAATCTTGTTGGCGTACAGGTGCATTTAATTTATTTAATTGATCATAAATACTGAATTGATGGCTGATTAGGATTTATTATCAAATGTTGTGTTGGGCAATCTATAGGGGATTCTTATCACCAGAGACATCATTATGTATCAAGCGCGTGTATGTATTAACTTTTCATGTTAGTAAGAAAATTACAACGAAGCTGAACAATGGGTGATGCTACGTAAAACAACATTTTTATTTGTTTTATTTTTCTAATTTATAAATACATATATCACTGGTTAATAGCTCACCTGTCAAAACGTAACATCAGCTGATGGCGAAGTTTTGCAATAAACTCGATGATAGACTGTAATAATGACAAGAGGACATCACGTTTGATATAGATTTGAAATGACCTTCAAAATGAGGTCAAGGTCTTTACCTATTTCTTCATTCATGACCTTGTTAATACAACGTTAGACATTTAATGCTTATTTCATTTTTTAAAAATGTAAGCATAGTAAGGTCTAATGATATAAAGATTTTAAAAATTATCAGACAGCTGCATTTTGATAAATTTCCCGGGAAAAGTTTATTGTCAACTGAACAAGGTAGCAAGTTTCATAACTATACGACATTCCATGTAGGAGTTGTCCCTGAAATGCATTTTTGGGGTTGGGGCGGGGAATTTTTTATTTGCTTGTTTGTTGTGTTTGTGTTTTTTTTTTTTTAAATTGATATAGGTAGATAAAAATATTACTGTGTCGAGAAGTCGAGAAATTGGTTTTTTTTTTTTTTTTTTTTTTTTTTTTTTATTTGCTACATGATTTTATAATTTTATGAATTTGATTTTATGCAAACTACAGAACACAAACAGGAATTTTTTTATTTTAGAGCTAAAGCGTTTTAACTTAACATAATCAGGTGAGCAAATCAGGTCCATTGGGTCTCTCGGTTTTGGACTTTTGGTTTTAGATTTATAAAACATGTTTTGTTCAGTATCTTAAACGTCCCACTCTTCACTGCTGAAAATACTTTTGTTAGTGAGATAAGCCCTTGTCTAAAACTAATAAAAATATTTTTGTTTAGAAATTTATAAATCCCAGTTTTACATTAATTATGTTTAATAAATTTTTAATAAATGATTATTCGAGTTTAAAATTTAAAAAAATTGTTGAACATAATTAAGTAAATTAAATGTAATTTTGAGTCCAAGTCAATAACGAATGAAATAAATCATTAAATAATTGATGAGCCCCTTGATTTTACGAGAAATTTTGGTTTAGTAATTAATTAGCCCCTTGACTATATATAATGTTAAGTTTTTAAATTCTACAGCTCCAAAATCGATGTTTATTAACGAGCGCAATGGTAATTTGTAAATTATTCTGACTCCAACAGGCCGACAAAATGTCACTTAGTTAGCGAATAAATAATGTAGTTTACCCTGAGCATATTATACACAGTAAATATCGTCTCAAAACTGATATAGATAAATAATGTTTGTTGTGTTTTATAGAAGATAATCGTACACAAGAGGATACATTTATATTTGTACAATATACACAGTTTTAATTCATTATTCATACTATTGTTTTATTTTGATGAATATTAAATTATAAGCATGAAGCATACCGAAATGTAATGCACTTTTTAAAAACAATTTTATAACAAAAATTTACGAATTTGTAAATGGTAAATTTCAAACATTGAATAACTTTACTTAATAAAACAATTGAATATTTAAACATTATAAGTAAGACGCCATCATATAGCTAACAAAACAATCCATTACATTGCTTACTGTTGATATAACAATTATTTGTAATAATGTAAAAACAATCATTACATTGCTTACTGTTGATATAACAATTATTTGTAATAATGTCAAAACAATCATTACACCGCATATTGCTGATATTATAACCATTTGTAATACATGACAACAATTATTACACCACATATTACTGATATAACAATTATTTGTAATACATGGCAACAATCATTACATTACATATTACTGATATAACAATTATTTGTAATACATGACAACAATCATTACACCGCATTTTGCTGATATAACAATTATTTGTAATACATGACAACAATCATTACATTACATATTACTGATATAACAATTATTTGTAATACATGACAACAATCATTACACCGCATTTTGCTGATATTACATTCATTTGTTAAACAATCAACAATCATTACACCGAATGTTTGTAGTATGTAAGCATCATTAGTATGAAATTCGTTGGGTAACATATATGTATATAGTATCCATGGTGACACAACAATGACAATTACATATTAAAATGAAATAATAATAAATGACAGTACGGAGAATGGGCCATTAGGCCAAAGAAGATTTGGAACCTGTTGTACATGTTGTTACAAAAACAACTTTGTTCTGAAATTACATAATTATTCATGTGGAATAAAGTCCACGTACTTAGTTTTTTACTTCATGAACACGACTTATGTTATCAGGTCTCAGTTTCACAATCATTCTTTAAATAATTTTTTTTTCTTGACTTGAATCTGATAAATTTGAAGTCGTGATAATCTGGTTAATTGTTTACATATCCTAGAATTTAGTGTCAATTTGAAGATCACTTAAGATTGAAACATCTATATTTAGTTTTATCATGGATGTTTAAAGAGATTGAAAAAAAATGCTTAATTTAAGAAGGTAAATCTTGGTGAAGGAATGTTAGTAAAACCCGGGCCTGGTACTGCGAGTGAATGTTTTGATAACGTCAGCTACACTGTATTTCCTTTTAAGAATTGGAATTAAATGGTTTTTTTGTCACATGTTTTCCACTTCATTTTTAGAATATTAAATATTTTTCAGATGATGTCTATTTATGGCTTATAATAAATCAGTTTATAAATTTTGCTGAACTTTCCAAAAAATTTAAAACATGTTGCCAATTAATAAATTTATTGCTTTATTCTGAAATTAAAACAATACAAACAACAACTTATTTTATAGATTTGTTCAGTTTAATTGTAAATATTGTCATAATATAAATTTTTGAATTTTCTGAATGAAATATTCAAAAAATTATAATATGAGAATGAAATATTCAAAAAATTATAATAAGACAACTCCCCTCATTTATTACATTTTTTGTATATATAACGATAATTACATTTGTTTATTGTAGCTTACAGACCAGACTCGTACCATCTACGTCATAAACGGGAAGAACGTCGATTGGAACACGGATGTTTGGCACATCGTACTGCCGTAGCCGTCGCAGCATTATCCCAGTACGTCAGATATATGCTGGAATTCTCGGCTCTGGTCAGCACTGGTCATTTAATATCATGATTGTAATAACCATCGGAAATAGAATTCAATCGTTATGACCATCGATAAATGAAATAATGGCAAAATCTTACAGGACTTTGAATAAAAACTATTACACATATCTAAAAATAACCTGTGGTATAATGTTTGAAAGAGAAGAAAAGCTCCATGTAAAATTGCATCACATTTCAAACATATATTACTTAAACTTGTTTCCATGTTTTTGGTATGTTATGTACAGAAAGTTTGGCTTTTCCAAACCAAAGAATAATAAACGATACCTGGATTATTGTTATAGATATAAATAGTTTATAGTGTGGATATAAATATAAAAACCGATCGTACCATATAAAAATAATACTTCATGATAAATAACAATCTGGAAAGACAAAATATTAAGATACCAGTAAGTACTTAATTTAAAGATTAATGACCAGAATAATTCCAGATTTGAGGGTCGAATTTAGAAATCTAGAGATAACTGTAAACTAAACAGAAGTCAATACATAACTTTTGTTGTACAGATTATAATACAGTTGGCAATCTTAACACTTAGCACTACGACCTTGTACAACTTTATAATTTAAGAATCATAATTAACTTAGGTTGAAAAAAGCTGCATTGCAATCACATGTCCAATTAAAACGAACCCCAAAGCTTGTAGCGTCACTGAAACAAACCCAAAAGCTTGTAGGTCCACTGACACAAACCCCAAAACTTGAAGGTGCACTGAAACAAACTCCAAAGCTTGTAGATCCACTAAAACAAACCCCAAAGCATGTATGTCCACTGAAACAACCCCCAAAGCTTGTAGATCCACTAAAACAAATCCCAAAGCATGTAGGTCCACTGAAACAAACTCCAAAGCTTGTAGATCCACTAAAACAAATCCCAAAGCATGTAGGTCCACTGAAACAAACTCCAAAGCTTGTAGATCTACTAAAACAAATCCCAAAGCATGTAGGTCCACTGAAACAAACTCCAAAGCATGTAGATCCACTGAAACAAATCCCTAAAGCATGTAGGTCCACTGAAACAAACCCCAAAGCAAGGCTAACCAGGACAAACGTAAAAGCCAATTTTATTACAATAAGCCTAAAACTTCCACCAGATCAAACCTCAATGCAAGGTTCACAAGAGCTAACCCAAAAAGCCTGGACAACCAATGAAAATCCCCACAGCAAGTCAGATAGAATTAATGCCAAAGACAGTTTCCTAAAGCTACAGTCCACTCAAAATAAAACCTTAAAGCTACAGTCTACAGTCACACAGAACAAAATCAATAACAAAAACAAGAATGCGTAAAATAGCACCGCAATTAAATTTTGATTAGGGTAATGTAGGGTTATGTAGAACTATTCAAAGGAATAGCCCAGTTTGTCGCTCATCGTCAAAAAATAAATGCAAATTAAGATTTTACTTACATAAGATACAATAAAGTTTTAAAGCAAACGAATACATGTACGCATTGTTTGGGTGAAATATTAAACTTTATTTTGAACGCAATAAATTTTTTGTGAGATTTGCATTTTTGTTGTAATTTTGTCTGTAGCAGGGATTTGAGGTAACGGCATTTTAAAGCCGTGTAAAAAGTATTTCACTTATTAAGAGGTTCAGGTTTATTGAAAGAAGTGAGAAAACTAATGAACCATTTCAAGCGACATTACTCATTGTCATGCCAGAATCTCGGGAGGGAATGGAACCTAGGCGGTTAGAGTCATTGTGATATGTTCCCGGACACCGAGACGTCTAGTGTCAATGAAGTTAAGTACTATTTACTTACAAATGTATTACACGTGCAAATTTCTTCACGTAAAATTCATGTGAAACTAAATTTACGTAAATTTCATTTGAATTCTCATAAAATTCAGCTAACATTACATGGAATTTTTCACATTAATGTTTTTCAAGTGAATTTCACGTATAAGATCGATTCACGTGCATTTCAGGTGAAGAAAATTTGCCTAAGAATAACTCATTAAATTTCATCATGTATATACTTTTAAGACCAATAATTGTTGTATGATAGAACATTTAGTTCCATGTCACAGACATGCACTAAGTGTGATAATTTACGTCGTAGAAACAATTTTTGACGATTCTAACTTAACTATTAACTAATTATCAAATTACTAGCAAGATCTCGATACAAAAATAAAAATAAACTTTAGATCTCTCTCAATTCTTAAAAAAAGGTTTTGGAAATACATTACTGAAGATTTTAAACAAGTAAACCAACGCATTCTTTTTCGTTTTTCACGAATGTTTTCACATTTTTCCCCCAATATTTTTTTCTTCTTCCCCTCAACATTTCATTAAGGTAAAATAATCTAACATGAATTTCCTGTGGAGGATATTAGATTTCACTTTAATATTTTATCACGAGATGTTTTATTTCTATTCTTAATCATTTTAATTTCTGTTATCATTAATTAACGGATGTTGACACGTGATAACTCAGGCACGGTCGTACATGTGTACTCTAGTTTAACATTCGTGTAGATGTGACTGCGGTCTGTTTACTTGGTTTGTGAAGGACAGGTCGAAGATTAATTAACGGATGTTGACACGTGATAACTCAGGCACGGTCGTACATGTGTACTCTAGTTTTACATTCGTGTAGATGTGACTGCGGTCTGTTTATTTGGTTTGAGAATGGACAAGGCGAACACAGATTTCAGTAAACCAGACGATAGTTCTAACATAATCACGAGTTTTATGTTTATAATGTTTAGTAAGTAACTAGCCCTCCATATAACCATATACCGGCAAAAGTTGACAGTTTACCTCATTTACCAAACTACATCAAAAAGCAGAATCCCTCCTCACCTTATTCTCTTAAATAGTGACAAAATAACGAAAGTCTAACACAAGTGCAAATGATTCGTTTCATTGTTAACGAAATCGACACACTAACGAAAATCTTGATTTGGATGACTGTTAACGAAAACGACACGCTAACGAAAATCTTGATTTGGGTGGTTGTTAACGAAAACGACAAACTAGGCCTAACGGAAATCTTGACTTGGGTGGTTGTTAACGAAAACGGCACACTAACGAAAACCTTGATTCGGGTGATTGTTAACGAAAACGACACACTAACGAAAATCTTTATTCCGGTGATTATTAACGAAATCGACACACTAACGAAAATCTTGATTTGGATGACTGTTAACGAAAACGACACGCTAACGAAAATCTTGATTTGGGTGGTTGTTAACGAAAACGACAAACTAGGCCTAACGGAAATCTTGACTTGGGTGGTTGTTAACGAAAACGACACACTAACGAAAACCTTGATTCGGGTGATTGTTAACGAAAACGACACACTAACGAAAATCTTTATTCCGGTGATTATTAACGAAATCGACATACTAACGAAAATCTTGATTTGGGTGATTGTTAACCAAATCGACACACTAACGAAAATCTTGATTTGGGTGATTGTTAACCAAATCGACATACTCACGAAAATCTTGATTTGGATGATTGATAACGAAATCGACACACTAACAAAAATCTTGATTCGGGTGACTGTTTACGAAAAGTACACATTAACGAAAATCTTGATTTGGGTGACTGTTAACGAAAACGGCACACTAACAAAAATCTTTAATATAAAGTCAGGATTTTTGCAAACTGATTATTTTATAATTGTTTCATTTTTCTCATACTTCTGACGTTCGTTATTGTATCCCGGAATCATTCTCCAACTGAAATAAAATCCTACATTCTAAGTGAAAGTATTCACTTCTCGACGTCACTACATACAAACAGAAACTCAAATAACGCACAGGCCCATCAATTAAATATCAAAGTTTTATTTCAAATCACGATTTGTGTGTTAATCATTTACTTAATTTATTTGATTTATTATTATTATTATTATATTACTATTTTTGATAAATTTGATATTTGATATGCTTTTAAAGCATAAGTATACAGAGAGATTTACTTACGTTTCTATGACAGAAAATTTATATAAAGTTCTTCCTGTCAAAATCACCTACGCTGTTGCCGCGTCGAAATATTTTATTAATCTTATTGGTATTCTAACAAAAATAAATTCGTGGGGAAAAAAAACGTTTCTGGAAGGCAGCATAATATTAAAATGCTATCAGAATGCAAGCTAGTGGTGAAGCTCATGTACTTTTGTAAACCCAGCTGTGACCAGTGAACACACTTTGTGACAGTCGTCGTAAATATTACTAAAACGCCATCTAGTGTTGAAACTCCAGTACATGTGTCATATACCATTTTGAATTTAACCGTAAATATACATTCAAATGTATTTTATAATTAAATTCATAATGGTATACGACACAAAATATACATGGGAACACGCGTTGTGACAGTTACCAGGTACAATGCTACATTGGCATCTACTGGTCTGGATGTCCCAACTAACTACCAGTTATTCCTCGTAAATCAGTCACGTTAACTCCCGTCTTTTTCTGTTTTATACTCTTTAATCAGGATTACTTCTGATTGCATGTTGTATTTGATTTCTGATTAAAAATTACATTTTTCTTTTTTAAATCCCGGCAAAAAATTATAAAAATCTAATTTTGTATTATGGCTGTTTTTAAGTATATTATTTTAAAGTAATAAAACGATTGTTTTTAAATGCAATATTTCAAAATAAAAACGAAAGAAAAAAAAAAAAAAAAAAAAAAAAAAAAAAAAAAAAAAAAAAAAAAAAAGAGAGAGAAAAAAAAAAAAAAAACAAATACACTGTATAATATTCAATTCATAGAAACAATTGCAACAGATAGTTGTCAAATATAGCAATATTCCATTCCACACTCGTAATATAATTTGTAACAAATTGTAGGAGAAAGAGTGGAGTAATGAAGTTTGACGCCCCAGTAAAGATTCTTTCACTTATTTCGAGGCAGTCAGTAGTTCTGGGATGGTAGAGGAAACCGGAGTGCCCGGAGAAAACCACCGACCTTCGACAAGCGAACTGACAAACTTTTTCACACTAGGATCTGTCCCGAGTGGGACTCGAACCCAGTCGGTGAGAGGCACTGCGATCCGTAAGCGCGCGCTTTAGTTTAGACCACTCGGCCAGCGAGGCCCCTTCTGGAGAGAGAGATAACGGGAAAAAATATATATCTAACATCTTGACACCGTTTTTATTTTATTTTTATTTATTTATTTATTTGTTGAGTAATTGAACGAGTAATTAAAAATAACATTGGAAACAGAAAACCATAAAGTAATTGTAAAAAAGGCCTGTACTACTCAAACTGGTGGGTAAATCACTGAAAAAGGACGAAACAGATGTAATACACTAATATATATATATATATATATATATATATATATATATATATATATATATATATATATATATATTCTATAACCTTATAGCAATCTGTTCAAAGGGAGACAACCTAAGCAACAAAACTGAAAACGTTCAAAATTTACAGGTTTAAAGTCCATTAAGTTCGCATTAGTGATCATGAATTGTTGAATTGATCAAGTTTTATTTTTATTTTTTGTTCCTATAAAATGTTGCTATTAATTCTGAAGCATTATTAGAATTTATTAACGTTCTTAATCTTTTTTCTAATCATCTAACATTAGTCTATGTATGATCATAAAAGTTCAATGTTGTATTTTACAAATAAAATTTCACTTCCTTAAACTGTAGAAATGACATCCTTCACGCAGAGTTCCAAGGAAAAAGTTTGTTTCTTCTAGATCCAAACCAATATAAAAACAGGTATTGATACCTGTCAGCAAGATCTTACTGGATTTACCATCCGTCGAAAATACAACAACGTTGTTACTCTTGTTACCACAGGCGAATACATCCTCATGTTTGTCGACTGCGATACCAGTCACACGATCAAGGTTCGGATTTTTATATCTTCTGATTTCTTGGCCTTCTATGGTTGTACAAACGACATCATTTCCATCACTGTAATACATGTTTCCACTCGGAGACACAGCTACACAGGACACGTGATCACCAGCACGTGATGATAATCTCCGTATAAACTGTCCATCCATTGACAACACATCTATCTCATTTTTATATCCTACAATTATATTATCCTTCGTAGATGCCAATCCCCATGGTTCATTTTTACAAGCAATTTTCCTTATTTCTTTGATTGTATTCTGTTTTATTTCATACTTTATGAGTTGAGCACGCTTATGAAACGAAACAGCAATTTCAAAGGCTGAAACTAAACAAGCATCAGCTGGAAAGCCACTGACATCAAGACTTGAAATGAGAATGTTTCCAGTTTTGTCATAAATCTTTAACATGTTACTGGTTAAACAAATCAATACAAGTCTTCCATCTGGGTCTGGTTGTTCAAAGCTCTGTTAGCTTAACCAATTCGTTAGTCAAATTTTGAATCTTGTATACCATTCAATGTTTTTTACATTTATTTAAAAAAAAAATTGGGGAATAAAGTTCTACCATCAAACAGAGAAGCAATTTGTCTCAAAACTATTTATCCATCAATAATGCATAAATTTTTACTGCTACTTTGAATTTTCACTAACCATTGGTTAAGCTAACAGAGCTTTGAACAACCGAACCCTGGTAGATATGTTCCTCCTGTGATTTGGCCACCTGGGTTTATGCTTATGTTTTTTGACACTTCAAATGCCATTATATCTATTTGTTTTTTGTATAGAGAGTCCACAATATCAGAAAATTGATTCAAACTTGTAGATAAATCCTCTACTGGCTTGACCTGGACTTCAGCAACTGAAGTAAGACTATTTAAGATGGCTGTTACCATGTCATCTCTGTTTAATACATACTTCATACAGTGTGTATCTTTGAGATCGACTTTCAGACCTTCCACATGATGTTTTATTTGTTGGTTTATTTTTTCTTTGGTTATAAATATTTGTTTAGGAGATCCTTGTTCTCGCACAGTTTGTAGTAGTTTTTGTGCTGTCTTCACATTCTGATGAAATATTTCAATTTTTTCTTTTTTCTCTGTTAATTTTAATCCCTCTTCTTTGTGTATTTGTTGGAACTTTGATTGAAAGCTAGACTGCAGATTGTCAAGTTTGTCCTTAGCCTGCTGGACCATAGTGGACACTTGTATAGATAACTCATCATGTCCACTGTTTAAAGTGGCTACATTATCACTAGTTATCATTCTTAAATCGTCAGTGTTTTTCTCTAGTTCGTTTAACCACTGGGTAAAGCTCTCTATAGATTGGTTGTTCTTTGATCCTTTGATTATTTCTTCAAATGTAGAAACATGTTCACATTTTCTGTGTGATGTTGTTAGACAGATGATACAACACATTTCTTTGTGGTCACCACAGTAAACCTCCAGTACTTTCCCCACGTGTTTTACACACGGTTCATCTACATCCAACAACTCCATTGACTCCTTTTTTCTCTTTGTCATTTCCTCAATAAGAATTATCTCATGTTTTGTTTTCTTCAGTCGTTTATGGTATTTGGTACAGTTCTTACATAAAGGTTCGAGACAATTTCTACACCACGAAACAGCCATTGTTTTTTCGTTATCAGAAAAACAGGGGCCACATAAGTTTTCATCTTCACGTGGAGCTGAAGTTTCCACTGATCTTTCTATCAGTTCTTTGATCAAACTGTTTCCCGGAAAAGTGTCCGCGATTTTTTCTGATGTCAAATTTACATCTGTAACCGTTACCTCCTGACGACAAACTGGACACAGAAATTGTTTAGCCTTTTTACCTTCCCCGCCATGTTGTGTTATAATGTACGATTTTAGACAATGGAGACAGAACGTGTGAAGACATGGAAGGCATTTAGGATCGCTAAACTGTTCATAACAAATCGGACATGTTACCAGGTCGTCGGTATCAATCTTCGCTGCCATAATGCAGGTTAACTAATCGTTGGCAGTTAGTCTGTGTTGGAATTTCTACTTTCGGTTTGCATTTGCATGGGCGGAAGTAATCCATATAAAATACAAAATTGTTACGAATCCGGAATAGAACTTTTCGGTGCTTTTCCTTTGCTTGGCAAATGTCAGTGGTTTTCTTGGGGCACTTTGGTATCCTCCTTCGTCTAAGAACTGACTACCTGGATATGTGAAAAAGTCTTGCATAAAACATCATAACCCCACTATACTCGGAAACCAATTTGCCAATTTAAATGAAATATGTTTGGATGAATCTTGCTTGATGCAGATTCCAAACTGGCATCTTTAGCAACATTCAATCAATAATGACCATTACAGCAAAAAGTAAAAATGATTTTGTACTTTCTGACGACTGATTGATGCTAAAGACACCTCTGATAAGATAAAAAATAAGAAAGTACATGAGAGGACCTTGACCTTTGGCCTTGAACCATATATCAAAATGATCATCATATCAATATCTATAATATTCATGTACATGCCTATTCAAAAAAGTAATAACCTTCAAGATAATTAACATTTTAAGCCTTCTTATACAGTAACGGCCTTGACCTATGAACATATGTCCTTGAATCATTTATCAAAATGGCTGTTATATCAATACCTAAAATATTCTAATATACATGCCTATACAAAAAGTTAATAGTTTTCAAGATAATTAACAATCTAAGCAATCTTATGTTGCTATGACCTTGACCTTTGAACCAATGACCTTGAACCATATATCAAAATCATCATCATATCTATACATTCAATATTCTAATATACATGCCTATACAAAAGTTAATAGTTTTCAAGATAATTAACTTTTAAGCCATTATTGTGGCTATGACCATGACCTCTGAGCTTTTGACCTTGAACCATAAATCATAATGATCATCATTCCAAAACCTACAATATTCCAAGAAACATGCGCATAAAAAAGTTAGTGCTTAAGATAATTAACAATATTAGCTGTCTTATGCAGCTATGACCTTGACCTTTTAACCAATGACCTTGAACAATATATCAAAATGATTGTTATATCAATACCTACAATACTCCAATATATATGCCTGTACAAAAAATTAAATGTTTTCAAGATATACTTACAAATATATAATTTAAAGCAATTTCCCCACTAACTGCCTTGCCATTTTCCGTTTTGAGCCCCAATACTACCATTTGTGCAAATCTATAACTAGATGATCTGAGAATAATATATATAAAATAACTAAGGTATACATCTTCTACATTCTGAGGAGAAGATTTCACTATTTCCCCCTTTATGGGGCCCCAAGGGTACATAACTCCTTTACTTGTGGAAATCTGAAAGGCAACCAATTGCAACAAGGCATGATGATAGCCAAGTTTCAATGAATTTAGCTTAAGGTGATGGAGGAGAAGATTAAAATGTAAAATGTTTATGCACGAAACACAATGGACGACAGATGAAGATGGATCTCAATAACTCATAAGAGCTTTGAGCTTTCAGCTCGGGTGAGCAAAAAACCACATAACAGTAAATATTATATAAAATGACTGAAAAAGGAAGACATCAAAAAGTTTCCAAACAATAACAGGATTTTTTTTAGTAAAACCAGTACTTCTATCACCATGAGTCAGAAAATGAAAGTCTTATTCAGATTCAGGAAAAAATAGAAAACGAGTGAAAGATGGCCCAAAACTCGGACAGAAACAGTGACGACAATTATATATATATATATTAATGATAAGCAAAATCTAAAGACAGTCACTGTCAAGTTAATCAGAAGATTCTGATTTTGTAGCACTTGTGCCACTTGCAGCATGCCAAATCAGTGCAAATTTTGGTATCAAATTATGAAAATGTCTGTATTAATTTTCTAAAAATTGTAAAGATGGATTTCTGTGCAAATACTATGAACTTTTTGCTTCTTCTATCTCTAATATACGGTGGCACAGAGGTGACATGAAATATATTTTTCATATTACGTGCGCACGTATAACTCTTTACGTGCGCACGTATTAACCTATTACGTGCGCACGTATTAGCTATTACGTGCGCACGTATTAGCTATTACGTGCGCACGTAGTAACCAATACGTGCGCACGTATTACCTAAAAGCAATACGTGCGCACGTAATAGGTTAACCAATACGTGCGCACGTATTACCTATTAGTAATACGTGCGCACGTAATAGGTAATACGTGCGCACGTAAGAGGAAAAATATATTTCATGTCACCTCTGTGTCACCATACTAATAATATTGAAATTCAAAAATAAAAAATTAAGACTGATTAATTTTTAACAACTGTATTGAAAGTAAAAAAAACTATGACTGAATCTTGACAGTCTATGCACAGGTGCTTGTTTCGATATTTTTTTAAAATAAAATCCCTTGACCCTAACATAAGACTTATGTTAGGGTCAAGGGGTTTTATTTATTTATTTATTTTTTTTTTTAAATATCGAAACAATTGCATGTGAGTCTATGTCACTATTCCCAATTTTCCTGTTAATACATTTTCCCCAATTAACCCTCAGGGGCCTTTTCCCAAAATACAGAGAAAAATTTCTGTCCTTCAATGCTTTCGGACATACGAAAGCCTATTAGGCTCATGAATAAAAAAGATTAAAAGGTGTAATAACTCGAAATAAAGGCGTAATAACGCAAAATAAAGGCGTAATAACGCGAATTAAAGGCGTAATAACGCGAATTGAAAGGCGAAATAAAGGCGTAATAACGCGAAATAAAGGCGTAATAACGCGAATTGAAAGGCGTAATAACGCGAATTGAAAGGCGTAATAACGCGAAATAAAGGCGTAATAACGCGAATTGAAAGGCGTTAAAACGCGAATTGAAAGGCGTAATAACGCGAATTGAAAGGCGTTATAACGCGAAGTGAAAGGCGTTATAATGCGAAGTGAAAGGCGTTATAATGCATTTTTGTCTATATATAGAGCAGTCACTTCCCTTGAGAATCGTTTCTCTCCAAAGGTTAATATCCCTTTCCACAAACAGATTGATTTGAGTTTAAATTCTTTTAGACAGCCTAAAGCAAATGAAAGTGAATAAACCTTGATCTGTCGATATTAAATAAGATAGACACAAATGTCATTTAATCACTATTAAAAGTTAATCAGGATCTAATTCATAAATAGCCATGTGTACAAAGACACTCTTTATGAAAAATACTTTAAAATCGACAAATGGAACGGTTTCAGAAATAACTATTCATTTCAGCGCAGGATCGGATGATGTACAGTTTTTTAAATTTTCATAGAAATTATACATATAAAAACTAATTACATTACATATAATGTATATGTGCAGGACACACACACACACACACACACACACACACACACACACACACACACTGTGTGACTTTTATTAATGTATGTAATGGTGCGGAAAATAGATCTTTAAACCCTGGACCTCCACACCATTATGGTAAGCAACTTGCGTCATAAAACGAAAAAAGGGGTTTTTAGGCGAATTGAAAGGCGTAATAACGGGAAATAAAGGCGTAATAACGCGAAATAAAGGCGTTATAACGCCTTTCAATTCGCGGTATTTTGCCTTTCAATTCGCGTTATTACGCCTTTATTTCGCGTTATTACGCCTTTATTTTGCGTTATTACGCCTTTCAATTCGCGTTATAACGCCTTTATTTCGCATTATAACGCCTTTCAATTCGCGTTATTACGCCTTTATTTCGCGTTATTACGTCTTTATTTCGCGTTATTACGCCTTTATTTCCCGTTATTACGCCTTTCAATTCACGTCATTACGCCTTTATTTCGCTTATAGGCTTTCGTACGGACATCCTTACTTTGAAATTTTAATATTTTTTTATTTTCCTCTTTTACTGACGGCAATTCTTTGTCCGATAATTCCAGACACGATTTTGCTGGAACTCAGGTGGAGCATATGATACAGAGTGTTTTTAATAAAGATTGAATAGAACCAAGAGCAAACATCGTTGTTTGTTGTTGTTTCGATGTGTATTGGCGAGATGGATCGTTCTGTACATCGTTATTTAAGACCGGTGCTGTACCGTGCAGATGATCTACACATGTATTTACGTTTTTTTGTTGACCCAACAAAAATCATACCTGAATATAAAGTGCTTTTATTCTGTATGAAAGTTAAAGTTGATTAAAGTTAATGTCCATTGCTGAGAAAATCGTGTATGACAACTCCTGTCAGTACACCATTTCAACATCAAACACATTTTTTCTGATGAAATTAGGAAGTGACGTTTTCAATTAATTTCATTGGATGAGAAAAAATGACGAATTCCTCTGATCAAGGATTCCAGAAAATGAATGATTTAATGTCCTAGCCGACACATGTCGGCATTGCTGTTATGGCTAATCAGGTTTTATACAAGTGTTAGTCCAGTTACCATAAACAGTTAAGTCAACTTATAACGGTGTTCCAAAATTAGAAGAACATACACAGACAAGAAGAAGTTTTCCCGAAAATATACGGAAAGTTATCCGAAGAGTCCGTGACCTATTTCTGCAACGCGAACTATACCCTCTATATTTTATTTATTATCTTCTTTTTAATTCTTTGATAAATGTTTTTTTATTTTTGGTTTCATTAAGATTCTCTATATATATTCATTTACAGAGTCATTGTTGTTCGTTTATTTATAAAAGAGCCGCTGTTCGCAAACATGAAATCTCGCTTTGTCTGAAATCTCGTTTAAGTCTCGGGGGGGTGAGGGAGGGGGGGGGGGGGGGGGGGAGCAAAGCGAAGTTTACGATTGCAATTTTGTTTATCTAGTGTACTGCGATATCGTTAGTTTTTCGTCAGTTTTAATGAAATTTATAGTTATATATTTTAAAAAAATTGTCAAATATGACTGAAATTAATAATAAGAAATCATTTAAATGAAAAATTAATTTATATTTAAAAAAGACATGTCGGTCCGCAAGCGTTCAAAATTAGTTAAAACTTTTTTCAGTTGTATAAATGGCACTAGAGATGTGAAGGAAATTAAATTTATTAAATAATTTAAATGATTTTATAAAAATATTGCCAGATAAGGAAATGTAGATCTAAAACAATTTGAATTTACCAAAAGTATTTTTATTCCGCCAACCAGTCTGTTTTTCGATTAATAATTTCAAATTAATCTCAAATTAATTTATTTAAATTACATAATATAATTTACATTCGTTCTTCCCACGCATTTTGTCAACATCTCAAAATATTTACAAACAGCATTTACTAGTTTATCGCTGTAAGGATACCTGTCAATCAATTTAGCAAATTGCAAGGTAAGATCCTGATGATTACTGGTGATGGAATGTGCCTAATAAACAGGATGTCCACCGACTTAGATTATTGATAATCTTTTAATTAGTCGCATGTTAGATTATTATGTAAATACATTCAATATAAAGAAAATATCAAAATTAAACTTTCTCATGAGAATTTTTTTCGACGAGTTGTTGCATAGATTATCATTATTTCACCTATCAAAATGTTCTAATCAAAGCGATTTCTATTATGAGCACTTGTTATAATTATAATTATTTTCAATTCAATTAAATAAGAAAGATATACATAAAAAGGCAAAAATAAATAAATAAATAAATAAACTTAACAATGGATTAAATAAAGAATTAAACTGAACCATCAATTAAACAAAGAAATAACTAAATAAAAATAAATGAAAATTAAATTAAAATTAATTAAAATTTAATTAAAATTTAATTACCGCATACAGAAATAAATGAAAAAATACTTAACAATAGAATAAATAAATAGATTTAAAAAGATTGTTGAAGAAAATGCACCAATAAGGTAAAAAAAAAAAAGTTCAAAAGTAATTATCGAATATGAAAATAAAAAGATAAAAAGTAAGATAACTATAAAAAGCAAAAATAAATAAATAAATAAATAAATAAATAACCTTATGTCGCAAATAAGTTGCAAAAAAATGTTTTGACTCTTGCAATAATATTGAGAAACTGATGGTAATTAATGAAATATTTCTAAATTGCAGAGACATATATAACGAATCTCTGTAAATTGCAAGTGTCAAAAGTTTGTCTGATGCAAACTTGGACACTTGCAAATTTAGAAATATTTTCCTGTTTTTGATGTAGTTAATCACCGAGTACACTAATTAGCAAATTAATCGTTTGCGGGACAGTTTGGTTATTTCCATTCAACAAACTGTCAACAAACTTACCTGTTAATACTAGAACTAATTAATTAAAAATCTTATCATTAATGAATGCATGAGTGAATAATATACACTAAGTGAAAAAGAAACCGTAGGAAAAAATCACATTTAGAGAGAGAGAGAGAGAGAGAGAGAGAATTTCTTCGATTTTAAAGCAAATTAATTGTAATAATAATTAAAATTATCATAATAATTAAAATTTAAAATATTTTGTTCTTTTGTCTTCCTTGCATTTTGTTTACGCTTTCCCTTATGCAGCAGTCTAAAGTTTTATCTTCTACACGTACCCTATTGCAAGTTCATATCATACGCTGTACAGACAGTAACGACAACTCTGAATAGCACAGGTAAACTACCGATCAGAGTTACGCCGCCTGATCATAGTACGTGATAGCTGAAGATGTATGAAGAGAAAACGGGAGTAAACGAGAGAAATAAAAGAAAAGTTGATTAACATATTTTGCCTACAGTAGGGTTCAGTAGACGCAGTTTAAAAATGAACAAATTAAAAAAATATGGCTCTAGAATGATTTTTAATGAGTTTACGGCGAAAATATGTATGCACATGTACGATACTGTTCACCAATACATGTTAGACAGGAGTAAAAGGGAGAAAATATGGAGAAGTTAATTAACATATTTGCCTACGGTGGTAAATCCAGTATGAAAAAAATTAACAAAATAAAAATAGAATCATGGCTCGATTCACTTAATTATAACTCTTCACTGATAAAGTTGGAAAGATTCGCAAAAATGTATTTTTAAGCTAAACGCTTATTTATCATTACTGTGATGTGTGGTATATTGAAATGCAAGAGAAATACATCGTGTATTAAATTACAACTAACAGAAAAATATAATTTTTTTTTTTGAATTAGTAAATATGATATTCGATTAATACGATTCTTCTTAAAACCGGGATTTACATTTTATTTTTAATTGATCTTGATACATCTTCAAATGGTCAAGTACACATCCAGTTTAAATGTATTTGGTTTTCAATAAACATCGCGGTAGACGATTTCATATTCTACCACGGCAGAAATGTTCTTTGCGGTGGACCGCAGTGGGAATTTAATTCCTTCTAGTCGGCAACTTCAAGTCTTTTTTTCCGATTTGAGATGTAGATAATAAAAAGAATGTCCAGTTTTTTTCAGCCGATTAACGTATATTTTCCACGTGGAATGAAGAAGTTGTATTTAGATTTCAAACTCTACAAGATACACAACTGGTCACAAAAAATAATAATAATAATAAATGATAATAATAATAATTAAAATAAAAATTAAAAAAAAAAAATAATAATAAAAACCCCGACTCAAAGCCAACAAGTACATAGGCTAAATGAGATTGGATTTCGATTGCCCCCCCCCCCAGTCTCGTTTTCAATCGTAAGAGTTA
>JARBDR010000046.1:0-75023 GCA_029721355.1 Tegillarca granosa
ATATATATATATATATATATATATATATAGATTGGTTCATACTTAATATTCGGTCAATCATAAATACCTTTTCTCAGGGTTTGGGTAGCATCTAAACCATCGAGCTTCATACATGATGGACAGACTTTTGACATTCCTCCAAGCGACGTCTCTCTCTTGTACTTCTTTTACCCCACCTTCTACTTCTAAACACTATAGTTCAAAATTTACTAATTGTAATACAGATATGTATAAAAAGTATAATTACATATATGATGAACAAGAATAACGGGATGATTTAGACAAGATCTTTCTCAAATTCTATGAGTCCTTTTACGGACTTAAACAAAAGTTAACAAAGTTTTACAAGTTCAAATCATCTGCTACGTTGCCGAATTGGTCGTTATTGGAGATCTTGTAGAGTTTTTTATATAAATTATCCTCTGCACAATTAAAGGGGTCTCGGCGGCCAAGTGGTCAAAAGGCATAGTGCACCTCACTGCCTGGGTTCAATTCCCACTCGGGGTAGATCCTAGTGTGAGAAAGTTTGTCAGTTCGCTTGCCTAGTGTCGATGGTTTTTAGAACACCCCAGTTTCCTTCACTATCCCATAACTGACCGCCTTGAAATAATTGAAAGAATCTTTACTGGGGCGTAAACACACACACACACACACTCTCTCTCTCTCTCTCTCTCTCTCTTCTCTCTCTCTCTCTCTCTCTCTCCAAAATAAGAACACGTATTACTATGTGGTTGTGCCAGTCAAGCTGAAAAAATCTGATAGTGTGTGTGTGGTGTGTGTGTGTGTGTGTGTGTTTAAAAGCAAAATTTCAATTAACAAAGAAAAGAAAGCAATTTTGCCAAAAATGTGTTTAGCAAGAACACACAAATAACAATAGAATAAAGTTACATGTATGTTATTTTGTTAAATAGTTTTGTTCATATGTAAAGACACAAAAATATATGTGATGATACAAGAAATTACATGTACGATATTGTCAAATACCATTTTTGAATTTAATCATAAAATACATTCAAATATGGTTTATGACAATAGGTTACTGAATGTTGTAAGGACAAAACGATCTCCAGTGTAATGGTGATTCGTACCTCTGGAGAGCAACAACCTAACTATTCCAACAAGATCTGTTGCCTAAAACTGATAATTTTCTATTTCCTAAACTTTAAATACTACTCGATGCTTCATAATATTTAATGTACTTACTTCGGGCAAAATGGACCACTCTTCGAACGGTTTTGTGTACTACTTGTACGGCAGCCTTCCAACATTTTTAGCCAGGTTTCCGACTTTTTTAGTTACTTTGCTTACAGCTTTTGCTGCATTTTTTATCGTGCTTTCGGCTGCTTTTTGGACTTTTGAGCCCACATTTTTAATATCGTTTAGCACTTGTTTAGAAATACGAACAGCGCCTTTAGTTACGTCTTTTATTGATTTCTCTAGACCTTTTCCAATATCCTTTGCAAATTTGGCAAGATTTCCCCCCAATTCTACAAGTCCTTTTACTGACTGTTTGATTATGGAATTGGCGCCTTTTAACAGAGCTTTGCTAACATCCTTTGCCACATTGCCAAACTGGCCTATAACAGTTTGGCCGCATCAGGTCCCAGTAAGATACATATATCCTTCAATTTACTTTCTAGAACTTTTAATGTGATGGCTCCTGTAGTTAGGGGTAGAAATAATAATTGCGTCGCTGTTGTTTGTAAATCCATGTTTTTCTCCTCTATTGCCTGTTGGCTGTTAAGTAAAGTTAAATAATGCAAATGAAAAAATGTTTAATAAAAAAAAAAATTTGAATTGCTGTCATAAAAATTACAGTGACGCGTTAAATTTAAGAAGTATTTCATCTTTTTGTTAACCATTTCAAAAAAAAAAAAATAATAATAATAATAATAATAATAATAATAAAAAATTAAATTAAAAAAATCTCCGTACCGACGTTCTTTCAAGTAGCGAACTTATGATTATTTTAAAAAAAATTACCAGAAGTTTTTTATTTAAAAAAAAATTTTTAATTAAAAACAAAAATTAAAAAATAATAATAATAATAATAAAATAAATAAATTGATGGGTAAAATTTACAGTGACGTTCCGATGACTTACCTTGAAGTGGCACACGATCTCTGCGTACAGCTGTTACAGCTTTCAACCGTTTCATTTAGTTTGACCTCGCACACATGAACTAAATCAGTAAGTTCACGGGTAGTATCATTTAGAGTTGGAATTGTTTCCTTTATTATTATGGTGGTTACTTCATTGTTAATTTCTACAAATACAATTTTTAAAATTGTTAATTTCAGAATATGGATAAGTTATTTCCATTTTGATATCTTTTATGATATCTATAAAATGAGTTGTTATCTGGCCCCGGTTTCACAATCATTCCTTAACTAAAATTTTCTTTAACTTTAATTGGGCATAATATATTATGGGAATCTCGTTTTGAATTACAAATACACATTTGTGATAAAACAAAATACAGGTGTAACAAGCTTAAAATACCGTAATATTCTAAATGACATCTTAAATTCCTGAATATCTGAATAATTCACCGTGCCAAATTATTCAGATTTCTGATTTTCAAGATTTAAGTTAAGGGAAATCTTAGTTAAGGAATAATTGTAAAACTGGGACCTGGTTCAAGGTTTTCAGTTTTGCAAGGCTTTACTGATATCACTTTATCTGTAATGGAAAAATAATAAAAGGTATTTGTTTCATTCAGGACTCTTTTTTTTTTCTTATAAAATTGGTACTTTAAATTGTATCGCCTTTTTTTTGTTTTGTTTGTTTATTTTCATTTTGTTTGTTGTGCAATCAGCCTTGAGGGCTTAATTAGTGATAACGGTAATTAAGGAGTTGAGAATTATACAAAATATATCTTTACGCAAAACTTCAAAATTCTGCACCTGACACAAGCATAATACCGGCATGTTGTAAATCAAAGTAATAAAATTCAATGATGCTTTGCCGAATTTGATACTGTAAAGCGCTTTTTAATTTATTCTTTTTCAAATTTTATTTTATGTTATTTAATTTTTATTATATTTCAATCTACTCACGATCGAGAGTCGGTTTTGGAACGGGTACCTGTGTCGCTCTTTTTGATTCAAAACAACTGAAAAAAAGAATTATCACATTTCTCTAAAACATTTCAATTTATAGTAATATGATTATATCTCACTTATAGTAGTGTCATATACCACTTTTTCAATGTATTTTTATGATTAAATTAAAAAAGTGGTATATGACAGTAGAAACTATCTCATTGGTCCATTTCTAGTCATGCGACCTGTTATAACTATTTCTACCAATTACATCCCAGGGTGTGATAACCTTTAAAATTAACTACTGGCATGTGATAATACTATTATCACACCCGAGATAATCTTTAGAGTAATTACAGCATAAGATAGATAACCCAGTTAGTACCTTGTTCGTTTGGCGAATAAACAATGAATAAAAACTTAATTTTCTTGCAATATATACATTTAAATTTGAAGGATAAATTTTCTTTCGGTTTAATTAAACAATAATTATCTTCTAGGTACAGTGTATGTGAACATCCAGAATTGTTACACTTCTGAAAGGCGACAATTCAGGATGTTCCGATACTTAGAGGCCAATTATATTGTGTTGTTATGTGCTATTTTTTATTTTTTATTTTTTTATTACTGAAAGTAGAACATGACAATTATTGGCGGGGGTTCTATTGTTTCATGTACAAGCTTCCCTAAAGACCAACAACAATATCTAAGCGAAACTGCATAAGCAAGGGGTTTCCTATATTGTGCAAGAAAAAAATGTGACACGTAAGATGGAAAAAATATTTTACATAAAAACATTCTATAACATGCTTATATAATAATAATAATAATAATAATAATAATAATAATAATTATTATTATTATTATTATTATAATCATCATCATCATAAATAAATAAATAAATAAATAAATAAATAAATAAAAAATAATAATAAATAAAATAAAATAAAACTTATATAAATAATAACTTATCTTTTTGCATGCCAAATATTATGATTAAATAGTTCTGGAAAAAAATAAGTATCAGATTTACTTTTACAATAAGAATTCAACATGGTTTTATTGAAATCGTTCTTCTAGTCAGTCACTATGAAATCTATAATGTGTAAGTGGAAATAAATTCAGACACTCTACCACTTTGGGGGTAGGGGGTTGAACTAAATGCAACAACTTACCCAACAGATGCCTGAAGAAGAAGAATGGTCAATACCACCTTTACTGATGCATGAAACGCCTGTAACAATACGTAAATAATAAATACGGGAAACCAGTTAGTGCTACCTTTATTAGACATACTTCCGGTTTTGTGTTTTACTAGCAATGACATGCTAATATGCTTTCATGTTAAAGGTTAAGTTGATCATGACTAAATCATATATCATAAATCACAAAAATACATTGTTAAAAATGAAAGTAAATGATATTTATGATTATTATTTTTTATTTCCTCTTTGGTGACTCGAATGAATCATTGCTGAATGGTGGTATTTAGCCACAAATGACATTTGAAACGTCGCTAGAAGCAAATGACGTTGTAGATATGCAAATCGCACGCGACAACGAGAAGTGTGTGTGTCAAGAGAAAAAAATCAGTTTGAAGGTGTCTAACAAAAGCAGTTTGTTTATGCTGTTTTTTTTTTGTTTTTTTTGTACAAAACTTCAAGTACACGTATAAACGAGGTCCAGTCAGAGGTCAACACGTCGGCCACTAAATTGAACCAAATATGATGTTTATATCAAAAGATTTTACCAAGTGATCCGAGAGAGAGAGAGAGAGAGAGAGAGAGAGAGAGAGAGAGAGAGAGCACTTACCATCGGAGTCATGTTTGTCTCTGAAAAATTAGAGTAATATTTTATTTGCAATTTGCATAACATTTAAATCCTAGCAGCATTGATCTCAGTTACTCTTTAATATCGGCATCATATGCGGGCATATGATAGTGTTTACCAGTTTTCTTCTATGCAAAAAAAAAACTTGTCGTCGGCACTGAGGTGACATGAAAAAATATTTTTATACCGCGTGCTTAGGTGAAAGTTACTGCGTGCTCAAGTGAAGGTTTTCGTGTGCTCATGTGAAACTTATTGCCTGCTCACGCAAAAGCTACCGCGAATTCACGTGAAAGTTATTGTGAGTTCACGTGAAAGCTATCACTTCTGTGTGACATAGTAGCTTTCGTGTGAGCACTCAATAACTTTCACGTGAGCACGCGCTAGTTTTCACATCAGCACGCGCGTTACAGGTACATGCATATATTATATATTGCAATATGAAAGTAAAAGAATCTAAAATCATTAATGAATTTTGTTTTCTTATTATTATTCAAAACCCGATGAATTAAAAAACCTACTTCATTGCAAATATCCGATAAACCTATGTGGTAAATGATGCCAAATTACTAAATGCAATGGGCGTATACTGTCCCTTCATGGGATACCGTTGATGACGTGATAGTAAAAGTTCTATTCACAATGGACGTTTTGATAAAACATAAATTATATATATTTTTTTTAATTAAGACATTTTAATTATTGACTTGAGCACTTAAAATATAAAAAACTAAAATTATTTTGATTTATGTTCTTATTCGGAGTAACGCGTCAGTATGCACAATGCAGGCACAATGATAATGAATGAACTGCAATTATGAACTGCAATGAAGCAGTTTACATTGATGCGTTGAAAGAAAATAAAAATTATTTCTATTATTTATGTAATGTAAATAAAACTTACCATAGAACTTGATCCGAGTTTATTTCTAAAAATCAGATAAACATTGTTTCTTATATACGGTTATGTTTCCTAATACCGGTAATAGTATTGAAAACACCCAGTGTGAAAAGCATCATTAGCAATGCTTTCGGATTTCCCTATGAGACATTTCTTTTTCACAATGAGGGGGGAATTGATTTTTTATTTGTTAAAATAAATAACCCGGATCTTATTTGGTCAATTGTTTCTATGAAAATAAGTGTCATTATAATCATAATAATAATAGTCTCAAAAAGTTTTTAAATATCCGTGTCCGTGTGGTTTTGCGATCTATAACTGCGGTAGACTCGCAAAGCTGACAAAAACATCCCGGAAACCCAATGGCTGTCTGTACATATTACATTTTACCAAGAAATAAACAATAGACCACTTCAACTGGACATTGCTGTATCCAAAAATAAAATCGATTTGGCCTTTTCTAAGCTGTTGACCGTAAAAATTTGTTTGTTTGATTGAGTTGTTGTTTATATCGCATCAGCAATTTTGCAGCTATTCGCGGCTTGTGATCAAAATAAGAGCATGACAGCTTGTCTACGCAAAGGTGCAACACTAAAACATGGCGACCAAATCTAATTACTAGAAAAGTGCAAAACTTTGTGTCGCATAATAAATAAATAATGAATAAATAAATAAATAAGCACTGTACACGGCTCGTAATATTACTGCTATAGGTGACGACATTGTTACCACTATTGCATACACTTTTAGCAAGAACAAAGTTTGAAAATAAGCTAAATAAAAAAATAAATCTTATAACATCATTTTTGTTAATGTAAAAATCAAAATTATAAAAAAAAGATAGAAAATCGAGAATGTTGACAGAGTGAAAAGGCTAGTTTTAACATTTTATTTGAATTATTCGTTGTGTGGTCAAGTATGCTATCTAATACATTTGTACTATTATTAATCGGTCGTGTGTGTTATGTACATGTATGTAGTTGCAGGTTAATTATTGAACTTTCTGTTAGCAATGGTTCTAAAGCAATATATTTTTCCATATGAAAAAATTACTACAATAAATACACACAGAGAGAGAGGGGGAGGGAGGTTGTTGGTTGCATTGTTGTTTAACGTCGCATCAGCGATTTTTCAGCTATTCGCGACGACAGCAAGTTTATTTATCTCGATGGATTGATTTTAGAACAAGTTCGTGTATACCGCGCGCTAAAGGTGACTTTTAAAGGTGCTAGGTCAATGAGTGAGTATGCCACATGCAAGTAAACCAATACCCCATTAACATTATTATAGCACCAGGTGAACAGGTCAATACTGTCTTCTTAATACCAAGCACCAGACAAAGAAGCACTATCTCAAAATTTTAAGTCTTTTTGTATGATCTGGCGAGGGTTCCAACCCCGACCTTCTGCTCTCGAGGCGGATGCTTCATCACCGATTCATCGACGAGAGAGAGAGAGAGAGAGAGAGAGAGAGAGAGAGAGAATCCGTTTATCATTTCACATTTAACTATGATGTATGGTGATACTAATTAAACGTTCATGAACAATAAACCAGGATGTACACACAGTATTTGGTCTTTTGTGCTAGTAAACGTTTATATACCTAACGTGTATTGTTAGGTTTTGATGATTTTTTCAGAGAAAAATATTCTTTCTAAATTTACGGTAGAATAAACTCCTCTTTTTGAAATATCTATTTCATTGGTGAATAAACGGATATAGAAGATAAACTAACTCATTCATACTTAGGCCCTTTGACGTTAAATGTATCTATTATTATAGATTTTAATACAATATTCAGAATTGAAATTATTAATATTTTTTATTTTCATGATTTTTATTATTATCAGTATTATTTTTATTATCATCATTCGTTCGTTCATTTCTCATTATACTGAAATGATTTTATTTATAAAGTCGGTCATCTTTGGGCTCTTAATTTTGAAAGTTCAAATCTTACTTTGTCAAATCTTCGTGTGAATCATCACGTTGTTTTTTTTTTTTTTTTTTTTTTTTTTTTTTTTTCACAGACAACCCGGGATTAATTATCTAAAAAGAATTGGAATAATCTTGTAAGTGGAATAAAACACCATAACCCCACTCCACTTTAGTCGGTCACTGCGGAATCTTCCAATGCACACATGGATATATTGGATGATTGTAATGTTGTTTAACGTTGCAGCAGGAATTTTTCAACTTTTTGCAACAAGTAGAAATTTATTATTCTATAAGTTTTAATCAAAGAACTACATGTACTTCGTGTATGCATATGTTCGATTGCGTTTTAAGCTTTAAAGTGCTAGCTCACAGATTCAATTTGACGCAGACAAGACCATCATTTTATAACTCCGGGTGAATCATCCAATACTAAATTTTTTTATGCCAACGTGAAATCGGTATCTACCGTTCTAAAGGAAAACGCTCTGAGGTGGCAATGTGCTACTTTTGAATTTTTATGAAATAATATATTCAAAAGTAGCACATGACAGAGACAACAAGGTCGTCACATGTACATGTTGTTGAATATCAAAACTAAAATACATGCAGTATTATATGTCCATTTTATAAAAGGAAACTGTAGTGAAGACATGGAAAGATTTTTTTAGCTTGTAAGGGTGTTCAAAAGATCATTTAACCACTGAACAGGGACAAAAATCACAACAGATAATTTCCCACTCATCAAACGATCCTTAATTTTAATTTGAGTCGATGTTCTAGTTTCGGGCGTACACGTATATTACCTGGTTCACCTTTAGTGTCAGAGGGGCCTCAGTGGCTTAAGTAGTGGTGCGCTTACGAAAACCAGTGCCTCTAACCGGTTAGAATTCCGCCCGGGCAGATCCTAATGTGGGAAAGTTTGTCATTTTGTTCGCCAAAGGTCGGTGGTTTTCTCTTGGCACTCCAGTTTCCTCTAACAACTCAGAATTGACACTTCGGTATAAGGGAAGAAATCTTGGCTGGGGATGAAAACACCATTTATTCTACTCTTCCATTTAGTGTTCACATATTTCAATTCCTTTATTATACATGTAGGGTTACCTGTTTAGGAAATATAGCGACATGTGGCATATAGCCATATCCGTCACAGGAAAAAACCATATGTCATTGTAAAATGACCTTTTAACATAGTTGACCAATGACCATATAAGCTCTAAGATCTAGTCCCAGTTTCCAAATCATTCACTCGTTCACTTAACTCAAATTCGGAAATATTTCAATGTCAATTTTTAAGACATTACACGAGAGAAAATGGGAATATTTGAGTTGAGTGTACACTCAATTGAGTAAATGATTTTTGAAACTGGGGCCTGAACAATTTGATTAAGGTTATATTCCAGAATCCTAAATTTTGTATACATTGTAATGTATTATATATTATTATTGATGAATTTGTTTATACAAATGTTATGCTACCTTGATGGCCCATGAAGGTAATTTGTGTGAAGAAAGTAAGTATGGCCAAGTCAAATTTCAACCATAAACCTTGTGACCTTGACCTTTAAGATATGACATTGAATCAAAGTTATAAAACATCATTAAACTTTGCAGATGATAAAATTCTTCGAGATGGGACTGGGTCCACACAGTCTGGACAAAGAAATTCGTTTATCCTACAGAATTAATCAGCAAGAGCATAAATATAGAAACATGCAGTCAAAAAGCATGCACTTAACAAAAACCAAAAGCACCACCAACATAGAAAGAATATAAACTTGTAATCATAAATTTCATAAACAAGAGGCCATGTGCCTTAACGCTCACGTGGTGAAGCTCACGTGGTGATATTTCAAAAATTGTTTGCAAAGTGCAATAGACAATACATTAATTACAGAAACTTTCCAAGTTTTCTCAAGTTTAGAACTGCCAAAATCAAAAATATCTAGTCACATTTCATTAATAAGTAGCTAATATGCATATAGTAACTACAGTACAATAAATAATTTCCAAATCATTAACCATTTCACTATACTTATGGAACTATGAATCATATATCAAATTGATTACCATGTCAATACCTACGATATTCTAATATACATTCCTAAACAAATGGTTAATTTTTTTTCAAGATAATTAACTATTTCAGTCTTCTTATGCAGCTATGACCTTGAACTTTGAACCAATGACCTTGAACCATATATTAAAATGATTGCCATTTCAATATCTACAATATTCTAATACACATGCTTGTACAAAAAGTTAATAGTTTTCAAGCTAATTCAAAATTTTAATATTTTCAAGCAAAAAATATGATTTCGGGTGTAACAGCTCCTACATTATTAACATATTGTTACAAAACTTGGTAACTTGTTAAACTTCATCATTCTGACCATTTCTGCAATTTATTGTTTTAATCTATCTTATTTAGTTTGCAAGAAAATAGCCTAAAAGTGCAAAAATCACAAACTAGGTCATGACCTTGATCTTTGACCCTGACCCAATTTTGAATGTCATTTCAAGAAAATAACAAAACTTCACACCCCATGTCAATATCTGTTGAAATTGTCAATTTATAACCATTTGAAACTATTTTACTATATTTTCAAAGTTAAATTTTTTAGCCGAATTTCACGATTTGTAAAAACTAAATACTTAAGACTCTAGAGAAGCTGAAAATCAAATCTGTTTTTGTTTGGTATATTTGGTTTCAGCAAAGAAGATTTTTTAAGTCTTTTTTTAAATGTAGGTCACAGTGACCTACCTTCTATAGCTACAGCAACTAAAAGTATAAATTTGAAAAGCACCCTAGAAATAACCCTTCATGTGAAGTTTGACCAATAATGGCCCGGTAGTTTCTGAGGAGATGTCCAAAATGTGAATTATAGATGCACACACACACACACATACACGCTGCACCATGCCATAAGCTTACATGGCCTATAGGCCAGGTAAGCTAAAAAAAAAAAAAAGCCATATATCTAAACTAAACTGAAATACTTTTTATTGTTAAAGCATTGCTTACAACTGTAATGTAAAAAACGGTAGAAAAACATCAATATCTAAACTATATATAACAACTTCTATTTTCCTACACACTAAAGTAATGGGCTTCATCACTCACCTAAATATCTAAGGTCTAGCTACTACTATTGTACAATCATCTGAGATGATTTTATTAAGTAACACAGCTTTCTCTACAATTCCCCATATTGGGCCCTACTATCAAGGTCATTGCAAATTAAATTCCATATGCTTAAAGAAGCATCTTAAGTCTTTAATTATTAAGTACTCATTGGAAATGATTGTTAAATAATTTAAAGAGGACCTTTCATAGTTTTCTTAACCATGTCCCATTTACAAATTGAATATTTCTTGCCCTAAGGGTGCTTGCTACAATAATAAAACAAGAACTCCAGGGATGCAATACAGTTTTCATCAGTTTTTTTCATTCCTTCAGGGTTTTTTCATTAATGACTTTATTTCTTGCTTTAATACATACATATCTGAAGGTCCCTGAAGGGATGACAATGTCAGCTAAAACTGTAAACTGTATCTTAGGAATTTTGTGTGTGTGTGTGTGTGTGTGTGTGTGTGTGAGTGTGTGTGTGTGTGTGTGTGTGATCTGTTCTATTTAAACTTATTAGATTTTTTTTAAATAGTCTATAAGATCCCTTTACAGTTTTTCATTTAGTGTGTGCAATCAAATTTTTTTCAAAGAAATTAAAGACTATTTATCTACAGAATGCACATCTATAAAAGTAAGGCCTTGCTATTAGAGATCTTAGGGTCCATCTACAGTTTTCTCCATCAGGGTCCAATTTTACATGTATTACCATGACAACAGACTTCTTGTCCTAATGGTGCTATACCTAATGCATCAACAATTACAGGTCTAAATATTATAGGCTTATTTGAAATGATTTTTAAAATTAATTTTTAAGACTCCTCTACACATTCCTCATTTGGAGCAATTTTATAAAATCGTGCTATAAAAATGCAAGAAATATCAAAAGTCTAGCAATATACACTTTTAACAGGAGCTTTTCAAGCTTTTCAATATTTCCATCTTTTAATAGAATCCAAGGGGGCATCATGTTTTATTTGTCTTCAAAGTTCTTCACTTTTACATAATTAATGCCAGTATAAAATTTTGCCCAGAACATTAATAGATGATAATAAAAAAAAAGTTTGCAAGATTACTTACAAATAGCTCTTGATACAATGTACAAATTATAACATAATAATAACTCATCTGATCCTCTGGATAAGATGAGCTTAAAAATACAAATTTACAATATACATGTACATTTTATAAATAGCCAAAGCCTAATACAAACATAAATGCTATTCTGATGATTATTATAATTTCAGGTTTATTTTGCTATACATGTATTTAGATATAAAAAAAATTAAACAAAGTCATTTATTCAAGGTATAATTTCTGATTTCAATTATCAAACTAAGGTATAATTTTTTATTTCAATTATCAAACTAAGTAGTTGACCATGTATCATGAAGAACACAATTTTCCTCACTGGACATGAAATTTGACTTTTCCCAGTATAATAAAAAACATTCATTCATTTCCATGTTCAAATCACATTTTCAACAGCAATGTAAAAATATTTCTTCCATGACAAGAAAAAACAACCAACAGAATAAACATTGGGCAAAATTAACCCATCATGTTCACATTGAAAAATTTAGTCTTGACCTTTCCTTTTATGCAATAAGAGAAAACTTCTTATAAATTCTAAAAAAAAAAAATCCCAATGACAGGAGTCATATAGGACTAATACCAATAAATACATTGCATCCTCTATAAAAAAAAAAAAAAAAAAAAAAAAAAAAAAAAAAAAAAAAAAAAAAAAGAATAAAAGAAAAAAAAAAAAACAAAAACCCCTGAGTAAACTAGAAACCTATCTAATTTTAACTATTATGTATTTCACTGAACAAGCATTTAAATATGTTAATTATATTAATACTTTTCTATAAACTACTTTTCTATTATAAAGAAAATCTTCATTAAAAATAATAATAAAAATAATAATAACAAGAGATGTTTGTGAAACACTTATGCCCCCCCCCCTTCTTGGACAGACATTATAGGGTACACAAGCTTTTATTATGGGCAGTGTACATGGAAAAGAAATTGACCTTTTAAACTTAAAATCAATAGGGGTCATCTACCAGTACTATCTGAGATGCATAAATCTATCAAGTATGATGTGTCTAAGCTAAAAAAAATTTTGAACTATAGGTTGCACAAACATATAGACCTTTAGACAGGTTTGACTGTACTTCTAAATTATAAATTATTATCAATATAACCATATTCAACAAACCTGATTATATATGTTATATCAGTAAATAATTTGATCAACCTTTGTATAGATAATAAACAAAAAGCAAATAATTGGATTTTTTCTAGGTCCAAGGGGGATAACTGTGTCAAAAATTGCTCAATCGTACCCAAAACAGAACTTGACCTAGATATCGTATTGCTAAATCTGCATACCAAATTACATTTTAGTATGTGCAACCTCTGCAAAGAAAATGAACGGAAACTGTTGGACCGACAGACAGACAGCAGCGAAGCAATATGCCCTCCCTTCTTTGAAAGGGGGGGGGGGGGGGGGGGGGGGGGGGGGGCATAATAATAATACCAGTAAATACTATAAAATACTATCTGAGAAAACTACTACTTTGTCTATTATGAAGAAAATCTTCTTTCCAGGAAGTTTTCGAAAACAACTTATACTGAAAACATATTCTCAATATTTTTGTTAACTACAGAAATGTCAGTAAAATACTTATTGAAACACTATTTGATGTAAATTTGACGTATTGGTATTGTCTACAACAAAGAAATGATATAACAGTTTTAACTACTTTTCTTTTAGATATAAACCCCTGTGTTTTGTGAGACTAAAGGCAGATTGAATTTCAGAAGTTTCATTTTTTACTAGAAAGTATCACAATGGACTTGGGTAAATATACAAAACTCATTTTTTAGGAAACTGATATAGTTTGAGAAGAAACAAAATCTTGAAATTGACTGAATGGCCCATAAGTATGATTTTTGCCAGACTTGTCACAAATGATACTCTCATTTTTAGCTACAATATCAATATTACTATTAAGCTTTAAATCTCAGGCAATTACAATCATACAACATTAAAAACACTAACCAGAGAAGTCACTTTCATAGTTACATACACAAACACAATACATACTGGCCAATATATGTTAATGAATATATAATAAAACAAAATGTATAGAATCAAGTAAAATGACTGACATGATAAAACACTGCCATCCATAAATAACTACATAAGGCAGTGTTGGCCGAGTAGTTTTAAACACAAGCTTATGGATCCAATGCCTTTTACGACCTAGGTTCAATCCCGACATGGGCAAATCCTAGTGTGAGAAAGTTTAATTGCTGATGGTAGATTTTCTCCAGACACTCAAGTTTTGATATAAGTGAAAGAGTCTTGACTAGGTATGTAAACACCAATAATTAAACCTAATCCATATCATAACTTAAGGAACTAAAAGTATCAGTTCTTGGATCTTGGGATGGTTTTTGAAATTTTATGGAAAAAAAATAGAAAAATTTTTGAAAAAATATTTCATAAGATAACAAGAGGCCAATGGGCCTTAACGCTCACCTGAGGATATGGCCAACCTGAGGATATATCCAAAATCATTTGCAAAAATACATAAAATATTCTTATATACATGCCTACAAAAAAAGTTAATAGTTTTCAAGATAATTAATAATTTGAAGCTTTTTATGCATCTATGACCTTGACCTTTAAACACAAGACCTTGAATCTTATATCAGAATAATCACCATATCAATTCCTACAATATTCGAATATACATGCCGTACAAAAAGTTAATAGTTTCCAAGATAATAAACAATTTCAGTCTTTTTATGCACCCATGACCTTTGAATGTATGACCTTGAGCCATATATCAAAATGTTCGTCATGTCAATACCTACAATATTCTAAAATACATGCCTTTACAAAAAGTTTATAGTTTTCAAGCTAACGCACAATTTTAGTTTTTTTTTAGCAAAAAATAACATTTCAGGGGCATCAACTCCTACATGCATTATCATACAGTTACGAAACTTTGTACCTTTTTACATTTTGTCCTGCTGAACATTTTAACAATGTTTTAATATTATATATCTCTTATAATTTGGAAGAAAATAGCCCAAATCTGCACAAATTACAAACTAGGTCATAACCTTGAACTTTGACCTTGACCCCATTTTGAAGGTTATTTCAAGAAAAAGTCAAAACTGAAAACCCCATGTCAATATCTATTCATATAGTCAAGTTATAATAATTTGAAGCCATTTTACGAAATTTTTAAAATTAAACGCAAAAACGCGTAACCTATTTTTCAGCCGAATTTCTCGATTTGTACAACCTATATACTTAAGACTCTAGAGTAGCTGAAAATCAAATCAGTTTTTGTCTACCACTTTTGGTTTCAGAGAAGATTTTTTAAGTTTTTTTCAAATGTAGGTCACAGTGACCTACTTTCTATAGCTATGGCAACCAAAAGTATAAATTTGAAAAGTGCCCTCCCAATAACCCTTCCTGTGAAGTTTGATTAATATTGGCCTGGTAGTTTCTGAGGAGTTGTCGAAAATGTGAGTTACAGACGCACACACGCACACATGGATATACAGACACACGCTGCGCCATGCCATAAGCTCACATGGACTATAGGCCAGGTGATATAAAAACACTGTTTTAATTAAAAATCTCTCAGCTATAGCAGAGCGATGTTTTCAATGATTTAATATTCTGAAATTCTTTAGTCTATAATGATATTACCAGTCTAAAACATGTAAAATAGTTTGTGGACAGCAGTGCAAGATGTAATTTCCAAATAATTAATATCAACATTTTGCATATATAGTTACAATGTTTAAAAGATTATTAGTCTTATTGCTCTTTAAACATGTATAAAAATACTGATTGCAAAGAAACCCTGACATTCTATCACTAATTAAGTAAATTCACACACACACACACACACACACACACACACACACACACACACACACACCTTAAAGCTGCATTAAGTTTTCCTAGAAAAAAAGTGCTGATCTACTTAATGATATTCATAATGATCAGTGTTACATTTGGTTCAATGATAAAAGCTTGAATAAAAAAATATAGAAACAGCAGTAATTTACAAGCAAGATGTAGACCTGTGGGATCTAATTTTAGAACATGGTTATGTCATAAAAACCATGTCATGTAAACACAACTTACAAAATGATGAAATATGATAAACTAAACAAAGAATTTCATTAAATTTGTCATTTGTGACTTTGTAAGGGATAAATAACACCTTTTTGAATACGTTTGGATATTAATGATGGACAATTAATGTAATTTGTCAGGTTTACCCTTTGATTCATTCCAGTCTCTGTACATCAGTGGGAATGCTCCAAACTAATAATAATCATCGTTAAAAATGTGATCAACATGTTAGAGGATTCCATTTATTTACAGCCTATAGGAATGAAATTTTAGAAAATGAATCTCAAGGATCATGATTAGAAGTAATTTTTGTTAAAAAAATATATTTAAAAAAAAAAAATAAATAAATAAATAAAATCAGAAAATTGAAAAACCTATTGCAGCCAGCTTTAATTAATATCTGTAAAAACTAAAATATTATCTGAATTCTATTTTTTTTTCTCTGTTTAAGTTTTCAGACCTACCAGTATTCAAAATTTTCAAAGCAAAGAAGGGAAACTGGTAAGCATAAATCAAGTTTATTATATCAAACTCTACAGAAAATTAGCTGTAACACATTATACACATATTTTTCTGGTCAAATTTACTCCCAACACTGTATAGAGAAATGACAATCTGTAAGACCAGTTTGGTTTTTGTAAGATGCCAAGATTCTTAACATAAAGAGGTGGTCAAGTTCAAGGAAACTAGTACCCGAAAAAAAAAAAAATTCCCACCAACTTTTGGCAAGCAAACTGACAAGCCTTGTCACGCTAGGATCTGCACTAGGTGGTGAGAGTCAGTGTGTGATCAGTAAATGATGCTTCAGATCACACAGCCACCATGGTCCCTATATACTAACTTGAGTTACAATACATCATATCAAAGATCTTAGGTTCACAGTAAAAAATGCTACCCATAACTGATTTTAAATAAATCCTTAACTTAACCCAACCTAATACTCAAAACATGATATTTCAATTTTTGGCTAATATGGAGCTTAAATTATGAATAAATAGCAAAAAACAAAAATGTACATTATCTACATTCTAATATCTTAGTCAAATTTTAAGCAGCAAAAAGGTCTTAAAATAAAAACCTAACAAACATGGTTTAAAGACACATATACTATAATCAGTGAAGTGGCAAAACTTTAAAGTGTGTTGTACAAAGATTTAAATATCAAGTATGTGTATCAATCAAACATACAGAAGGTCGTGACTAATGATATGACTTGACTAGTTTACAACAAAACTGTCACCATTTCTCTCTCTCTCTCTCTCTCTCTCTCTCTCTGTGTACATCTGTACAGCATACCAAATAGAAATAAGGGTTTTATTGGACATAAAATTTTTTGATAAAAAAAAAAAAAACAAAACAAAGCTGTCACCATTTCTCTCTCTCTCTCTCTCTCTCTCTCTCTCTCTCTCTCTCTCTGTACATCTGTACAGCATACCAAATAGAAATAAGGGTTTTATTGGACATAAAATTTTTTGATCAAAAAAAAAAAAAAAATAAAAAAATAAACAAAAAAAAAAAAAAAAAATATGTTGAGAAAATAAACATAAATTTTATCAAAGAAACAAAATCTACAATATATATACAAAATAACTACTTAAAACATCTAGCTCATATCATGTACATATATTAAGTACAAATATACCAAAATGAGGTAACAAATATACAAAAATACCTATACAAAATGTCATATATTATCTTTTTATACAAAATAGCTACCATAGTTTCAGCATTATATATTGGTTAAATAAGAGAATAAGTTAATGTACAAAATGACATTGTTCAAATTTGCATTCCAATGACAAGGTAAATGGATTTAACCTGATTTACAAGCAAATTTGAGCAGTCTTTTGATAGCCAACCCCTCCCCCTCCCCACCCCATCCTAACATCAACTATAGGGTCAAATTGAAAATCTAACCTCATTAACTACTACATGTAAATTTGATATGTAATAAATCATATATATTTTTTTAAAGAAATAATAAACCAACATTTCTAACATCCAGTCGATATTGAAAAGAAGGACCAATCTGGCCCATTGACAGTAACTTTTTTAGGCCTATATTTATATTTGGGGCCAATGGCCCAAGGGCCCCTTGTAGATTGAATACTTTAAAATTCCATCCAAAGCAGAGTTATCTTTGGGCATCACCAATTGCGGATTTTAAAAATTTTGGCGACAAGATTTGACATCTGGCAATTATTTTGGCAACTTAAAAGTTCATGTTATTTGAAATTAAAGATACAAATAGGTGGGGTTTGGCACCATGATTGACAAATTGTTGTCAAAATAAGACCTCTGTTTAAATTATAAGTGACACAATATTTGGAGCCAGAGCTAACCCTGCAATGATGTGGAAGTTATGGTCATACAGCTGAATAGAGCAATTCCTACATATCCCCAAAATTTTACTGGATGTATAATATTCACATTTAGAGCTGTTCCAATATTTTAACCAGTTATTCAGAGTGTAAGTGTGTAAGTTTAAGTGTGTGTGTAAAATAAGATTTACAGCAACAGTATGTTTCTTTAATGATTATAATTTGTTCCTTAATGATTATGATTTCTTTATAAATTTAGATTGTCTAGATAGGCTTTCAGCTTCATTTGGTCTTTTGAGAGCTTTGCGTGCTGGAGATGTGGCCTGAGATGTCGGGATGAAACGAGGTGATGATCTTCCTGACTTATTTCTCTCTACACTTGGAGAAGATTTAACTGGTGTTGATTGCTTTGATCCATGAGGAGATGATGACAATTTGCGTGGGCTTTTCCGCGAATTTTCCATTGAAGACTTTAGACTCTGGCCTCCAACAGCAGAATATACACCATCTGTATCATCATCATCATCATTGTCATCATCCAAAGACGATGTAGAGGAGCTTTCATGAATGATAGATCCATTAGTGCCGGATCCGGTGGATGCCATTTTGTCATGTTGCTTCTGATTTGAAACAAGGCCCGACCCTGGATGTAAATTAAAATTATAGATACAAATAAATAAAGTTTAAAAATTTATATGAGAGGATGACACTTATGCCTGGGAACTTCTTCATACAGAACAGCAAGAAGCTAAGCACATGGTTACTTTGTATAGATCAGGAATTGAGCAATATTTGTGATGCATGCTTGAAAAAATTAAACGCAGCTTTTAAAACTTCAATGTCAAGTAAACTGCAATTAAAATTTATAAAAGTATAATAATTCACTGGTAATACCATACTGAAATACTGAAGATCAATCTACAACTTTGAACTAAAGTGAACACAGCTTCATTATTTTTTTTTAAAATTGATATTGTATGGATTAAAAAAAAGATGTGTGTGTATGTGTGTGTGTGTGCCTTCATGTGTAAATGTATACTAGTATGTATGTGCATGCATGCATGCATGTGTGCTTAATGTATATATGTATGTGTCAGTGTGCATGCATGTGTACATGTGTAAATCAGGCCTTTACAAACGCCGATTTTTGGCAAAAAATGCCGATTCAAACTTAAAAAAGCCAATTGAAAAATTTCCGAATCGGCCTGTTTTACCCATAATACCCTTTGCCGATCGTTGGGAGGATTTGAGGTACCCTTTGCCTACCGCCGATTGACCTTACCGGCGATTGTGGAGCCCTGGTGTAAATGTATGTGTATGCATGCATGTGTGCCTAAATGTTAATATGTATGTGTCAGTGTGCATATGTGTGTGTTCCTACATGTACATATATTTGCATATGTGCATGCACACTAGTTTAAGTTACTGGTACCTGAAGCAATAGGTTGACATTTAATCTCTATAACAGCACATGTAATTCTTTTCTGGTCTGGTTGGAAAGCAGTATATACTGTTAAATCTGGGTTTTGTCTCCTGATGTCAGCTGGAACAATATCATCTATTGTTTTAAATTCACTTCCAGTTACATCCATCACGATGAAATGGTTCTTCTTCCTCATCTTGTTGTCCGATGTCATATGCTTTATAACTTTTTGACATAAACCTTTATAATTCACTAAGCTGGAATCAACATTCCTAATACAAATCACATTGTTAGATATTTTGATTTTTCTCTTTGTTTCACACATTTTAAGTTTCTTTTCCAGATTGAAGACAACACTCTCTTCGTTAGATTTTTCATTTTTTGTCTGGCCTCCCTTTGCCCAAGAATCTGCCAGCAAATACTGACATTCTGGTACACCAGATAGATGGAAGCTGTCAGATACTGAGTTCAAAATCAGCTTTTGTAGCATTTCATATTCCATATTAGGATTTGTCTCCCCTTTGCCTTTAAAAACTACACCACTAGACAATCTATATGCTGTCTCCGAACATAGTTCAGAAAAATGTGAACGCATTTTACTTTTGTTATCAAAGATATTATTGACCGCAAGGACAAAGGCCTTTGTGTCTGGGCTACATTTGGGATATATAAGCTTCCCAACACTGTACTCACAAATCTTTGAAGCTTCAGTCAAACCCTTTTCTATAGAATCAAAGAGTTCTTTCGCCATGATCTTTAAATACTGCTGATCGAGCTTAGATTCTAAGTTCAACACATAATTATAATTATGTAGATGAGTCCTCATCTTCTCATTGTCCAGCAGCAATGTTATTACTTTAACAAAATCTTTTTCTCTGAAAACAAAGAGAATTGAAAAAATACAATTTGAAAAAAAAAGATTTACCTTTGAATATACACTTACATATTACCATTTACAAGAAGCCAAAAATAATAAGCATGTTTAATTGTTGCCTTGGGGTGGGGGGGAACAGGAGACTTGAGATGAAGGCATGTTTCCTGTTGCCTGGGGGTGGGGGAACAGGAGACTAGAGATGTAGGAATATATTTGTTTATCTTAACTTTTCATATTTGTTTGAAAAGAAAATTAACATCTTAGCAGTGATTGTTTAAAATACTAAAAAATTAAGCCTAAAAATTAAGTTCGTAGAATTTATTTTCTCTGCTTAATTAAATCTGCTTTCAAAAGTATTATAGTTTAAAATTGGATAAATAGTGTTTTGTGACTAAGTCCTCCTTCTTTTATTTATACCAAGGAGGTAGATTCTGATACTGAGGTGGAAACCCTATAACCTAGAGAATACCACTGACCTTTGGAAAGTGATGTAACACACTTTTCCAGAATAGGACAAGTCTAAATGGAAGTCAGAACTAGGAAATGAGAGGCTGTGATTCTTAGTACATGTAGTTACAATCACAAAGATTCTATCAAATTTGAAAATTCATTTTATTTGTGCAGTTAGCAGTTTCAGGAATAAAACTATAGGCTGGTAAAATGAGGTTGATGAGCCTTAAGCGGCTTGCCACCAAAAATTGGAATAGTTACAAAGTTATCTCAAAAAGCTGGTTTAGTACATGTAATATAAACTTGAAAAACAGGAGGCCTAGTAGCTTAACTTGACTCTCTCTCTCTCTCTCTCTGTATGTTAAATGTCCTATTAAAAATGTAAATAAATATAACTAGAGCATATGTATCTCAAACACATATATATATATATATATATATATATATATATATATATATATATTTATATATCTAGAACTCAATGACATTAACAATGAAATCAACCATCATGTCAGGGTGAAAATGAATCTACATTTGACAATATTTTAAATAATTCATTTTTTAATTCAATAAATGTCTTACTTTAACATGGTAATCAGATCTGATATAAGATGTGGAACTTTCTTCTCAAAATCTGGTATCCCTGAAGAATTGAACAATGAGGACCATAATATACAGTTTTCTGCTCTAATGCCAAAGGTTTTCATACTAGTGGCAATTTCCTGCTTCAGTGCATCATGTTTGGATTTATCCAATTTATCCGCAATAATCAAGGCAAAATCTGAAAAACAGTCATAAAGGTTACATAAATGGACATACATTGTATTATCAACAATATTTTCCTGTGTGTGTGTGTGTGCACTCGTGCATGCACGTGTGTGTGAGGCAAGCATGTATATGCATGCCAAGCAGTCAAATAAATAAAGTGTTGCTCATCTGAACAGCTAGACTGCCATGTAGAGTCAGAAAATTATTACCGGGTAGTTTATGGAAATTTATTTTATAATTATGATTGCAATACGAAATAACACCGATCATTGAATTAACTGGTGAATTAAAAATAAATAAATGAATAATAAATCTAGCCTCTTTTGTCTAACAATCTAATTTAACAAACAAATTAAACAATTGCTATCAGCATACATGTAGCCAATAGCTAATATGTATGATAGAACAGAATCCATTAATTGCCATCAAAACATGTACAATAGCACATATGTAGCTTGTATGCCTGATAAATTTTTATAACACAGTCACTCTTATATCTTTGTACAAACAAGTTAAAAATCAGGAGGAAAGATAGTTAATTGATTGATTGATTGTATGGGGTTTTATGTTCAAGTCAAGAATATTTCACTTATACCGAGACGTCACTAGCTATAGCTGAAGTGGGCGAAATTTTTTCCTTTGCAGTATGCTCAGGGCACTGTACAGGGAGGGTTCTTTAGAGTGCCATGCATACTGTGACATAGAGCATCAGTTTTTAAGGTCTCTTCTAAAGGACCTGTGGTTTTCATTTCTAAATTATGAATGCTTGGCAAAATAACAGTCACTCCCTATTTTCAAGTCTTGGTCAGACCTGGTTGAGGTATGAACCCTGACTCCTTAAAAATGGAGGGAGCACTCTACCTACTAAGCTATCACAGTGGTACAGGACCAAAGAAAGAAAACAACTTACTAGGATAGCTTTTATTAGCAACAGTGATGCTATCTGTGTCTGTCTCCGAGCTGGATGCTGAATCATTATGTTGATCTTTCATGTTGAGGACTCTTTTTGGTAATAATGGTGATTCAGAAGAACTTATTTTCTGTTTATTTTTGCTTAATGATAAGGATTTGTTTTTTCCTTCTTGTAATTTACCATTGAAGAGTGCTTTGCTTATTGTCATAGATTTGGCAGTTTGAGATTTTTTCTTATTGGTGAGTTTTGAATCACTACTACTTTCCTTAATAGTTTTCCCAGCCTTCTTGACTTCTATGTTGGTACTTTCGGAGTTATCCCCATTTAGTTTCACAACTTGAGGAACCACTGGAGTTGATGAAACAACTTTATCAAACTTGTCAGCACTACTAACCAATACTGAATCCCCTTCTCCATTATGATGATCAATATATGACACATCCTTAAATGGCGTAAAACCCTGATTGTCAAACTGCTTTTCCGACAAGAAACTTTTGTTGTCTGGGCTTCCTATAGTATACAGTGATATGTTTTCTGTATTTGATTCCAGTTTAAGATTTTTATTTGGACTAATTTCTTCTTTGTCTTTGTCGGCATCATTATCTATATCATTAGAACCGCTGTTGTTAGATTTGCTGTCTTCATCTTGGTCTGACCCAGTCTCATCAGAATTATCACCCTTGTCTTTGGGTGCAATAAAATCATCTAAAATTTAATAACACTGATTTAAATACAACTAACCAGAAAAAATATCAATAACATGCAATACAGTTATGCTCAGTAAAGATCATCATGATATATCTTTTTATAAAGATTGACAATTGGATCTAAAATAAAATACACGATGATCTGTTTTACCCATAAAAATATTTGCCAAATTGGTTTCATTATGTTTCTCAAGACACAAAGACAAAGGCCATCGCTGTAACATAATACATCTCGCATTTTAAGTGTGGAAATATTTACACTGTAAAAACAGTCCATCATCATCAAAATTCAGATTTCAATTTTAGAGAATGTATTTAAATCCATGCAATTTACAGACATACTGTAATATCACAAATATTTGTAGAGGATTAAATTTCACAATTTTTGTGAATTAGTGAAAACCACAAAATTTAATGTCAATGAAAACTTTTTAAGTTACCATGGCCTTATATGGGGTATATTTTCATGTCACTGAATTCCTTGAAATTGTCTTCCATCAGATTTTTTTATAATTGCAAAACCACACAATTTTAAACCAATGAACAATAATGATTTACAGTTTATCATTGTAGATATTTATATTATATTCTTAAAAACCTTCAACTGAGAACAGAAGAGTTTTCTCCCTTTATATATAGTGCTAAAGATATCCAGGATTTTTTGTATTGTGCAGGCCCTAAAAGTAGCCTTTAATGATTAGCATACCTTTATTTTCCTTAAACTGTTCCCTGTGTGCTTCTCCACAGAATACTCTGAAAAACATCATACCTTGCTCATTATATTCACAAGTTCATTGTTAACATATAGTAAAACTGTACATAAAAATACTTGATAACTATGGTATAATAAGGAAATCTTTACCCAGTATCATCACATTTCTGCAAGGTCCCTAAATTAATAAAAAGAAATTTAGTTTGCAAATTTTTATGGGTTTTATGTCATTAAAAAAAAAAAAAAAAAAAAAAAAAAAAAAAAAAAAAAAAAAAAAAATCAAATAAATAAATATTTATCTATATAATTGTATTGCCTTTAGATTTTTAAGGAGTGAAACCATTGTAAGACCAAAATACATATTTATAAACAACTATTTAAATCAGATTAATTTATATTGTAAGCTTTTCTAAAATAAAAAGGCATGTAGTTTTTTTTTTTTTTTTTTTTAGACTAGTCAGAAGATTTGATCTATGTGACCAAGTGCTGGATTTGAGAACTTGGTAACCAAGGAGTGTAAAAAGTTGGCTTAATGATCATATCACCCTTTTAATGCCTAATTCTGAATATCACTCTGTCTTGACAGACACTCGTGAAAAAAAATGCTTCCTGAATGTTAATAGTGTCTGGACAGTGAGTTCTGCTTTTCTCCATTATTCCAGAAATGACAAGTTCCTTATAAGTGGAGTGGAGTCAGGAGTAAAGGTGTTTTACGCCTCAGTCAGTTTCGAAGCGGTCAGTTCTGGGATGGTGGAGGAAACCAGAGTGCCTGGAAAAAACCACCAACCTTCGGCAAGCGAACTGACAAACCTTCTCACACTAGGACTTGAACCCAGGCGGTGAGAGGCACTGTGATCCGTAAGCGCGCTTTAGACCACTCGGCCACCAAGGCCCCTCCTTATAAGTGAAAGAATCCTAAAACAATACTTCTTTTCTTTACTCTTTTTGGATTGTCTTAGAAAAAAAAAATCAGCCTTTTTGTATTCAAAGTTTTAGCCAATAAAATGCTTTGAAAGATCTTTTGTACAAAATAACCATGATATAAAGAGCATTTGAATATAGATAACATATCCCTCTCTTCTAAGTTAAATGAGATGTTAGACTTTTATTTGACACTCTGTTTGAGGTAATCAGTTCTGGAAAAGTGACAGAAACAAGAATACCCAGAAAAAGCAACTGGGATTGCCTCTATCTGCCAGAACTTTAGACCACACTGCCACTAAGGTGACCAGTTCTGGAAAAGTGACAGAAATAAGAGTACACAGAGAAAGCAACTGGGACTGTCTCTATCTGATAGAACTTTAGACCACACTGCCACTGAGGTAATCAGTTCTGGAAAAGTGACAGAAACAAGAGTACCCACAGAAAGCAACTGGGACTGTCTCTATCGCTGGAACTTTAGACCACACTGCCACTGAGGTGACCAGTTCTGGAAAAATGAAAGAAACGAGTACCCAGAGAAAGCACTGCCTCTATTTGCCGAACTTTAGACCATTCTGCCAATGTGACTTTCCGACATTATTAAGTGTGTAGTGTGTAATACCTATATAATACAACTTCTCTATTTTCATTCTTGTATCTGACCAGCATTCTCTTGGTAACTGCCACAGGATCAAGCTTGGCACAATAATAGTGGAATGACTTTCTACATGATCTAATAGCACAGCCAGAAGTTGCTCCATTAGTTTTTCCTTTTCTGGACTTGTCCTTTCTGCATATTGAACATATCTAAATAAAATATTATGTACAAGTAGTGATATCTACAATGCAATTGTATATTTAAATAAATTTTAATATTTAAAATCTTAACCATAGTACTGAAAAGCATAGATTTCCATTTTTTTACAATTTCAGCAAACACCTGTCATAAAGCATAGCCTAGCTGTGTATCTTACACTTCATCAATATCTAGAAATAACTATAAAAATCACATGAAGCCAACAAAATCAGGCACTTTATCAAATGGTTACTAGTATGTCCACATATATCATTTTCGTTGTTTTTAAGTATACCTGTACATGTATATTGCAAGATTAAAATCACTAAAATGTCAAGTACCTTGTCAAACTAGATTTATTCTAATGTTCAAATACAACAGAGTCAGAATTTTTTTTGTGATTAAAAAAAACCCTCTTAGATCTAGAAACACCGCCTTATGCTTCTGTGCAAATGTACCAAATGTAAACAAAACCCATCAAGAAAAAAAAGTAAATAGAACAATATGCAACATTCTATGATCTGATTGAACTAAACCTTCAAAACAAACTAGGATTTGGCACAAATCATTTTGGTCAATGCTTGTACCAAGTTTCATTCAAATTCATTTTAAAATATACAACAGATAAATAACCTCATGGCTGTGACTTTACAACTTCTGGCTTATAAAAACTTTATATTACAATATAATATCTGGTTTACAATTGTACCAAGGTTTATTAAGAAATATTGAACTGACAAAACATAATGTATTAATTTCTAAAATCAAACTTTGTGACACTGAACTATGACCTAGGATACTTTATAAAAACATGGTTTATAACACATTGCCTTAAGCAGATTTACCAAGTTACCAATTCTACATAATGACATTCAAATAAGACTACACGTTCATTTGTTTTTTTTTAAACTTGTGTAACCCTTGATTCTGAAAATTACTCCCCTCCACACACACACTTTTGATATAAGCAGTTATTTTGTATGTTTTGACTTTTGAGAGTTTAAAATTAATGTTTCAGTAAACATCCACTACCTACCACTTTTTTCCCTCTTGCAATTTCCCGCTGAACTTTGTCGATCTTAAATCCTCCAAAATGATCAAATTTATATTGTACAAGAAGAGCTGAATATTGCTAAAAATAGAAAGTTGAAATATCCAAGTATCACTATACATAACAATCAGCTGTTTTCTCAATTTTTATCTTTCAAATAAGAGTTGAGTTGAGTAATGGTGTTTAACGTTTCAGTCAAGAATGCTTTCAAATAGGCTCTATAAGTATTGGCATATAACCAGTGTGATGGTGCAAAAATAATCTGTTTAATCAGAAACTGTGTCAGATGATATCACTAAAAACTGATAATTTGCTGTAACATAGCAGTGTTTATTCTCGGATGTCAGATTGTGCAGGTGTTTAGATGGCTCAAAATAATCTGTTTCATCAGAAATTGTGTCGGATGATATCACTAAACAACTGATAATTTGCTGTAATGAACGGCAGTGTTTTATTCTTGGATGACAGATTGTGCAGAAGACATTAATACCCAGGTACTAAATCAAAGACTTCGAAAGTTTTTCAAATGCTATTTAAAAAACAACAATCAGGTAAAATATACAAGTCCTGCTAACATAAAGGGGAGTTATGTACTCTACCATTAAGTTTCTATAATTTTTTTTTCCTTTCACACTTATATCTAGACCAGTTCAAGTTTAGAACAAAATAGTATTGGGAATATTTGTGCAAAAAAAAAAAATTAACGTGAACTCTTCTTGCAGAAACAAAAGCAGGTCAAACTGCTCATACATGTTGCATCGACAGTTTTAAGCTTTTTGTGATAATGTAACATGTAACATTTTTCTTATTAATCTCAAGCATTAATCTAATAAACAAGTTCATGTGATGGGTGAGTTTTGTGTAAGTCAAGTGTTTCCGATCTGTTCTCTACTAGTGTGCACTTATGATGACCTTAAAAGTGCTAGCATACTATACCAGACCTTGAAAGCCATGGGTCTGTTGGACAAGACTGATAAATTTTACATCCAGACCAATGATCTGCGAGTTGTCATTGGACCGACTGTCCAGCAGTTTCTTTTTCAGGGTTTTATATAGCTCTTAATTGCTTGATATTTGGTGTTTGGAAGAGAAGCCATTCTTGAGTTTTAATTTGTAAAACAGAATGTCATTGGTTAAAAGCTTTTGAGCGATCCAATGGACATGCCTGTTAAATATGATCATGCGGCTCATCTGTGATATTGGCATCATTGAAATATTACAATGGAGTGAAACCAGGAAAAACTTATGTCCTGATAAACTGATCATGTTTATAAGAGACTAATTATCAGTGAATTTAACTGAGATATATGATGTAAGCAGACTGATATGTGGAACTTACAATTTAAAAAAAAGAACACCAAATTTTTGTTGTACCGTTTTTTCTTTTGTTTTTTTTTTTCCTGGCAGATTTTTTTTCGGTCTTCCAATTTGTTTTTAACTTTCAAGAAGTCTGAACTATACTAATCCACATCATTATGTCACAGGCAAATACCACCAATGCACTCTATTTGATTGATACTGAGCCAAATCTAGCCAATTAGAGGACTTATAACAGGCACATGCAGTTTAGCTTAGTTCAAACCTACAGCAATGCCTAACACATTTAGTAAACATCCACTCTGCCACTGCAGTCTCTATATCAAAATGTTAAGTGTAGTCAGTGTATATAATACATACCATACACTTGTGATGGGCTGCTATTGTTTTATTCCCTCCAATTTTCTCCACATGAAGCTTTCCACAAACATCATCCACTGATGAACCTTCTTTGCAAAATCCACATACAGGAAATTCATCTGTTTTATTTGTTGTATCCATTTTTACCTGGTATATACAAAAACATTTCACTGATTTTGCTATGGTTTTTAAAAACTACCTTCCACCTTTCAGATTGGGAAAATTTGGACCCTTTTTATGTCACATATTACTCTCAGAATTTTGTAATTCATTGCACAGATTTTATATTGTGACAATATCTAACATTTTTTGTCTGTCAGAACAGTTTTTGACAACTGGATTTAACTTAAACTATTTGATTGTGTGTCACTGTTGTCTTTTGGGGAATTTTAGTTGTCAAATTGGGAAAATTTTGTCTTATTTCTCAAGGGGAAACTACCTTTATTCGGTAGTAATTTTAGGCAAACAAAACCACTGCATTTAGATAATTTTTTTGTAATTACTGGTAGGTTATTATCCAATCATACTCGTAGCAAATTATTTCTGCATAAATAAAATGTCCTAGGAGACATTAATGGGAACATATATACCTGTACTGCTCCATAGCTTCATCTACAAATTCTTGATATATTTTATTTTATATGTATTATTGTTTTTTAAATTTAAGATACAGAACGGTTATATATACTGGTAAATCTTAATAACTTTATTATTAATTGTATCACTTAACAGACATTCTTCATTTTGTCTTTATGATCGAAATCTTTAGAAGTTCTAAAAGTTCTATCAATAGCCTAAATATATTATTTATCTGTGTTTCCCTACTTCTTTTAGCAGTTGAATTGGTAGAGCATCAAACTTCAGGATTTTCAAGCCTATCAGTATCTTTCGCTTTATTCAGTATTGTGTTAAAAATAATAGGAGTAATCAAAATCACCAAGCAAATTTTTCGATTTTTTCACAAAATATTAAAATTGTAACAACTATAAAGTTGACATATATAATAATTTAAAACATTACAATAAATGATATTTTCACACCAAATATCAACCTGGAAAAAAAAATTCTATCTTAAAGGTTTATGCTGACTTATGGGATGTCCATTTGTTATTGTAGGAGACACAAAAAACTTCTTCTGTATACTGGCCAACTTCTTCTTGTCAAAGATGTTGCAACTTTATGCACATGATCAACAACAGCAGTAAGAGGGAAAAAAATAAAAATAAAAGTTTAAAAGCAGGATAAAAACAGTTGATGCTGGCTTTATTTAAGGTGGGCATGCATGCACTCGAGCTCGGAATGACTCGAGTGACCCTGCAGTTGGTATGTCAGGTGGCAATCTGTCCATTCACTTGTCTGTGTCCAGACAATGAAGGAGTTTTTACAGTGCTGCGTGCTGGCATAGGGAATGCCTAGAAAGTGTTGATGGACATGTCTAGACATCCTTGTCATTGGTTGGGTGTTAACTGTTTAGGTCTATGGCAACATGACCATGCAGGATTTTATATAGCATGGTCAAGCAGCTTTCTAGGTATCTCTTTAAGTCTTTTCCAGGCTTTGCCAACCAAGTTCTTAAATGATGGCAGTTACACGCTCTATGCTGATCCATCTCTAATTTGTCTATATAGCTTTGTTTGAATGGGTCCCATACAGATGCTGCATATTCATCCTGTGATCTTATCAGGCTTTTGTAGGTGTACTCTTTTATTTTCTTGGCTGATATATTTAGATTCCTTTGTAGAAAGCCAATACTACGATTTGCTTTCATGGTGATGTTCGAGATGTGTTTTCCTCAGTTTAGGTCTGATGTTATGGTTACCCCTAGCATTTAGATGATACTTCATGTTCGAGCTCGAGGATGTGTCCATGTAATTTGTACTGGTGTTTTATTGGGGTTTTCTTTCTACTAACAGTCAGTACTGTGGACTTGTTTGGGTGGAACTCCATCTTCCATTTCTTTTCCCAGTCTGCCAGCTTATTCAGATCTTGTTGCAATTTTGAGCAGTCACTATCAGAGGAAATGGTGAGGTATACTATGGCGTCATCAGCAAAATGGCTGACGGATGCATTGATTTTGTCTGTAAAGCTGAAACGATTCACCGCGGTTTCGATAAACCGTGATTCATTGGCCTCGGTTTGGTTCACGATATTTTCAAATCCAAATTCGATACGGGTTCGGTTCAGATCCGATTGTGTTTTGGAATTTTTTTTCCACTTCCGTTTTTCATACAACGCAAAAAATGCAATCAGAGCATGAAGTAACTGTGCCTAAGTTAGTAGATGCATCGCCATCGTATAAATCAGCGGTGTGGAAACATTTTGGTTTCATGGCCAAGGAAGTAAATGGAGTAAAAAAACTTGATAAAAGTAAAACTGTTTGTAAGATCTGCTATACCACAGAAGCAAGCTGATGTTGATTCTACTCGTGAATCACCCACCAAAAAATTAAAATAGAATCAAGTGAATCTAATAATTTCAGTTTTGATGATTTATTTGGTGATGTTTTGTTACAAAGATTGTACCTGAAAAATCAGTACTCCAGTGTGTTGAAACTGAAATTAACAATTACAAAGCTGAAAGTAACATACAACTGAACTCTAAGCCTCTTGCTTGGTGGAAGTTAAATGAAGTTAAATACCTCTACTGGCTAGAGCAGCAAGATCATATCTTGCATTTCAGTCTACATCTGTTGCTAGTAAGAGAGTGTTCTCTTCAGCAGGTGACATTAATTGTTATTGCACAAAGGGCTTGCTTGTTTCCTGAACATGTTGACAGTTTGCTTTTCCTAAAAAAACTTGTGCTAAAATTACAAGTGTATTTTAAGTGTTACTGAATAAAGGTTTCAGCTATTATTTTGTATTTCAGATGTAATTTTCATTTTTTTCATGTATCGTGATACATATTGTATCGTGACTTGGATATCGTGATACGTATCGTATCGTGGGGTAGGTGTATCGTTTCAGCCCTATTTGTCTGAATGTCATTTATGTAGAACAGAAATGGAGCTGGTCCTAGTACTAACCCTTGTGGTACACCAGATTCTACATTTTCAGTTCCAGAGATATTTGCGCGATGTCACTATCAACCACAACTGCCTGTATTCTATTTTACAAGAATGAACGGATCCACCCATTTGCTGTGCCTGATATGCCACATAGTGCTGGAGTATATGAAGAAGTAGATTGGGGCTAACTTTGTCAAATGCCTTTGGAAAATCTAGTATGAGCATATCTGTCTGTTTTCCGTTTTCCATATTTCAGCAAAAGTCACCCACACATTCCAGGAGCTGGGTTTCACAGGAACTTATCTGATGAAAACAAATATTTCCATATACATCTAAAGCTGACTTTGCAGGGCTCGACATTAATAACATTTGCCTGATTGCCCGGTACCAGTCAAAAATGCCGTCAGACAAGTTCAACAGTCCAGTTACTTGTCTGATGGGACAAGTCGAAATTTGAAGAGAACAAATTTTAATTTGAAAAAATCATTATATAATTGTCAGTCAACATCCTTATTAAAATCAAAGTCGCAATTCAACTCCCGTGATTTTTTTTTATTATCAATAACATTGATATGCTTGTAATCAGGACTCTTCCACATGAAGTCAGAGATCATTCAAAATCATTTAAACGTTTTGAAAAAATCACATTTATAATACACTTATGTAAAGCGTTTAAAAAGATCGGTTTTGTTGACAACGTGCTGCTTACACGGCATTGTGATCATGGATCTTACTAAATTTGGTTTAACTGGTCCTTCAACTAAAAAACTAAAAACCGAGACGGAAAGAAAAAAAAAGAAATAGGAATATGAACAGAAACTTTCAAGAAAATTTCAGACATCATGGTTAAAGTTGCATTAAGTTTTCCAAAGAAAAAATTAAAAAAGTGCTTATCTAATTAATGATGTTCCTAATGAACAATGTTACATTCTGTTCAACCATAAAAGCTCGAATAAATACAGAAATTACAGTATTTACCCAGCGAGATGCAGCATTTGAGGTCTAATATTAGAACATGGTTACGTCATCAAAACTCGGGTCACTTAAACACAACTTTCAAAACGGTGAAATACGAAAAATTAAACACAGAACTTTGTTGAATTTGTCATTTATGACTTAGTAATATATATATATAAAAAAAATAAAACAAAACAAAATACGTAACACCATTTCAAATACATCTGGATATTAATGAAAGACAATGCAATCTGTCATGTTTCACCTTCAATTCTAGGGTTTTCCGTACATCCGTGCGCATGCTCCAAGCTCATAATTACCATTGTAAAACACTGACCAACTGATCAGAGGATTCTGTTTATTTACAGCTAAAAGAAATGAAATTTTAGAAAATGAATGTCACGGATCCTGGTTAGAAGATATTTTAAAAAAATATATTTTTAGAAAATCAAAAAAAATTCAGAAAATTAAAAAACTTAATGCAGCTTTAAATGCATTTCCGGGTTTGGGTTTTCAAAACGAAAGTGAAAGTGAGCTGGGGATTTTGTTCTGTAAACACGATAATGATAAATATGCTGATAAAAACAGTACACTTTTCATTGGTTCTTCGGCATTTAGAAAAGACACTTTGATGTCTGACTGGAAAAGTTTTTGTTATGTAAAATGTCATGAAAGGGAAGCATTGAAAGCAAAAGCATCCCAATTTGACACAAATAAATACAACTCCAGTGCAGTGTTTAGTGCAGGTTGGACAAGCTAGTTTTCTTTTCGGACAATTGCAATTTATATTCACTTGTCCAAGAGGACAAGTCGCAAAAAAAAGTTAATGTAGAGCCCTGCTTTGATCTACTGTAAAATTTAAAATGCAGAACCTTTGCATCACCTTTACAATTCTTAAATTTTTTAAAAAAAAATCTGTTAGTTTGTAAGATGGTGTGTCCCAGTTAATAATACTATTTTTCCCATGTTTACAAGAGTCTTTTGTGAGAATTTGGAATATATGAAACCATAGTTATTTGCTATGATAAATTTTTAGATCTTGAATCCCCATAGCATTACATTCTACGAGATTTTTTAATTTCTAATTGTAATAGCATTTTAAAATCCTTACAGGGATTTTATATGATAAAACACAGAAACACATAATACGGAAGTATTTTGCTGAAATAATCTTGTGGGTTAGGGTAGAAAATTCCTGAATGTCCATTCATTGTTTAAAGACACAATTTTAATTTGAAAGTATCCTCTAAAATCTGTTGCAAAAAGAAAACAGTATCTTTTTTCAAAGATTAAGGTGTTGGTCTATGGGACAAAGTGTTAAAGTTTAAATCTGGAGGAAATTCACATAATTTTACATAATAACGGCTACGGTATTTTACCTTACGCAAACTTTCTGTTTAGCTGCAAATCGTCTTTCCACATCACGGGGCACATTTGAACGCCTTATCGTTTGGCGGTGAAGGCAGGTTACCGGGTACCTGTCTATTAAAAGTCGAACCTCAATCAAAGTAGGTTCGATCATAATGTACCAATCTTGAACACCTAAAATTTGGTAGGCAGAGACAATTGCTGAATTTGTGTACTCTCGATTATAAGACAAAGCAGTGAAGTTTATTCGTAAAATTGTTTCAGAATGTACGGGACCAAGAACAAAAAATAAAAATAGAAAAAAATATTGCATATGGATGCAATTTGACCTTGATTAAAGGGTAAAATCTTGCATTCGGATTGCACTAATTATTGTTATCAAGCCCCAGTTTCACGAATATTTCTTAACTAAGTTTTTTTTTCTTAACTTAAATCTGGAAAATTTAAGATCTTGATAATTTTATTAATTGTTAAGTGTCGTTTTAAATATTTCTTCAAGCTTATAAAATCTGTATTTATATTTGTGAAAACTTCTTATTCATAGTTCGAACAGAGGTTTCCAACTTTTTCTAAATTTAAGTAAAGAAAAAAATGGTCAAGGAATAATTGTGAAACTGGGGTCTGATATAACAAAAATAAATGCATATCAAAGGGGAGGACAACCAACACACACGCCAATCAGCTTCTTAAAATGCTTTGCTCGGTTAAAAACAATACCTTATAGTTCATATATAGACGTCCAGTCGGATACGAGCTCATTACTCGTAGGTATCGTGTTTGAAGACCAGGTGAAATAATAGTCCTTCAAGTTTTATTTTTGTTGCTTGCAAATAACGTCATTTCCGAGGTCGTCTGAAAAAAAAACGGAAATAAAAATTTATTTTTTTAAAATCGCTTATTAAAATTATTTAAGGAAATGCCAATGAAAACATAATTGTCTTTCAAAAAATAACTCTTGACAGGAGACATACTACACGTACAAATTTTTAACAATTCTTATTAAATGAAATTAATTTTTTTATTTTTTTTTTATTTTTTGAGAAATTAAAGAAGTAATTTTAAAAAAAAATGAATAAAAACATTATAGATTTATTTAAATAATAAATGAGTATATTTGGGTATATACATGTAAGTAGTTTTAAGTAATTTTCATCATCACATTCATCCCGGTCATCATCATCATAATTGAAAGATCAATACGTCGTTTCGCGGATGTATTCATTCCTTGCCAATTCGGATTTTAGTATTCATCTGAATCATGTGACCAGCCTTGAATTTCGGGCATAACAAAAATGTCATCAATGATTGACTGCATGTTGATAGGAAAGGGTCGTAATTTTAACTATTTTACAAATGATTTCGAGCTTATACCTGTATCAAATAATTTAATTGTTTTAAATGAATTGATTAAATGAAATCTCAAGATCTAAAGATTTTTTTGGTTATTCATAACGAGAAGCCTCTTTACTAGGGCCCGGGAAACGTAAAATAAAATATACGTCTTTAACTATCTTTGGACCGCTTGATTTTAATTTTATTTGAATTATTTTACCTTATATTATACAAAATATACAAAAAATGAATCTTTTAAATGATGGAAATCTTGAATTTCGGTCACGCAGATTCCGGCACTGTGCTGTCCGATCACAACAGCGATGTTTCCGGCCAATTTGTAATGGAATAAAATAAATTTATAATGTTTTTAATCGTCTGTATGATTGAAAACCGTTAAAGAATCTAAAATAACATTTTTGGTGGAAAACGTTTCAATTTATCATTAAAAACGAGACCTAGCAGCTCGTTGTATATATGTTTATAAAAAAAGCGGTAAAAAAGTGCCCTAAATTCAGTCACGTGACATTTCGTCCGGAACATTGTATCCGAGAAACGCCGTAATACTAAAGATAGTAATGTGAACTTTGCAGAGAGAGAGAGAGAGAGAGAGAGAGAGAGAGAGAGAGAGAGAGAGAGAGAGAGAGAGAGAGATGTCAGGCATGTTTGTAAAATGATAGAACATTAAAACCTTATGTCATTTTCAATAAAGATTCTTAAAATGGTCCAAAATTAAATTGAACACGTCGTCTATTGTTGAAAAATTTCGGATATTTTGTAAAAATTAAAAATAAAACAAAACAAAAACAAAAAACAAATTGCAGTTCTTAAGTTTATCATATCAAGATGGCAAGACTTCCGTGTGTACCTCCAGCCATTAAATTCTACGTAAGATTATTGATAAATATTTTTCATAAAAAAATTTCAGTAATAAAAATATATTCAATGATATGAGGAATAATTTGATAACTTAAATACTTTTTCTGTAAATGAAGAAATAAAATCAAATCCTTCTTTATTCTTTGTAAGCTGCAGCTGAGTTCTAGAGGATAAATTTGCGCACGCGCACTTATGATCGAATGCAAATTTGATAATGTGCAAATTAGAATATCATAAACTAGTTTTATTTACAAACCTGGTACAGAATGCACGGTATGTTTTAGATACGAAAACTAATCCTAAGTTGGAAACCAGTGTACGTTTGGCCAATCAAAATTCTCATAACAAAACCGTCTTGGTCTGTTAATAACCTAAATGGCTACCTGATGTTGACGTTTTTATTGTTAAATAATTTCTTTGGCCAAAACGGAATACATATACAGTGGAGTGGCCAAAGGTGTGACTGGCCTAATGAACCTAACAACAAAAACCGGAGACGAACAATCAGATTTGTTGTTTGTTAATTTTAATCAAGATTGCACGTAAGGAATTTTAATCATTACAGCCTGTGTCAGATGATCGAATTTTTCGACTTTTTGTTTACATCGTTATTTAGTGATAATTTATTTTTATTTCTTCAATTCAGGTCTCTAGCTGTTGGTACTAAAACTGGTTACAAATTATTTTCTCTCAGTTCCGTGGAAAAGCTTGAACAGATTTATGAAAATGGTAAGAAAGTAACATTTTCTCAACATAACTCATGGGAACGTTTAATCGATGGAACAGCGTAAACAAAGAAATCAGCTGTCAGATCTATAAATAACCATATGTTAAATGTTTAAACATGTACATTACATGTTTCCCAGTATCATGTTAAAAGCAATGCTGCATTAGAATTGTCTTTATTCAGTTATTTAAATGAGTAAACTGAATCACATTATAATATTTTAAAGTTATATTTCATTAAAATAAAATGCATGTCAGTCATAATTTATGTGATTGTAATTTTGTGATTGGAAGTCCTTGGATCATTGTTAACTTCTTTTAATCTTACACTTAATATAGACAGACTTCTACATTGTAACTTCACTTTGTAAAACGAGGGATAACTTTAAATTCTTAACAGAGGTATTTGTATATGAACTTGAACTCACTCGTGGAACTGAAAGAAAAAAAAACCAACAAAATAATCTTCACTTTTGGCATGCCTTGTACTTAATACAGCTAATATTCAACATTCCATACAGCTAATATTCAATATTCCTTGCAAGAGATTTAAATTTTCTGCATTTTAATTCTCTTTTTCTCTTTATGTAATACAATATTCCACAAACTTGAAGAATACTGCTGTGTAATGGCCTGGACCAATGGGGTGCAAGAAAATATCTTATTAGATTTTTAAGGACCCCTTGCAAAAAATGTTTCCATTTAGCTCACCTGGATCATATGTAGGTTAAAATGTAATACTTTAATTGATACACATTACCATATCTGTTGCTAAAGCATATATTTACTTTTATTAAAACATCCATTTCCTCTTCATACATGTATGATCAATGTATTATCATCTTATATTGTTAAAGTGAACACTTCTGCACCAAAAACTATGCCATGCAATGTATACAATTGTATTTAATTTAGAAAAAAAAACAAATCTTTATTCCACATTGGAAATAGTTTAAAATGGCCTTTTATTTGAGAAATTTATTCTTTTTTTAGCACATTCAAACCAATATTTAAGATATCATCTTTTATTTTTACAAGATATCATACACAAAAAGTGTAACAAATTAATGAATTGTATTAAGAAAAATGAAATTTTGCTATATTACACATAGTACATCTTGTCAGGTTTTTTTTAGCATGATCAGTATTATTTAAATGCTTTAATCTATATTTAATCTTCAAGTTTTTGAGGAGTAAAAGTTGTGAGATACACCTACCTCACTCAGATAACTGTGGAGCTTTTTAGAACAAAGATAAAATATCAGTACATTTGCAATGTACATACTGACAATTTAGAATCTCATTTCAAAGAGAAGAAAGTCCCACCTAGGACTTCTTATTTTTTAGAAGCAAGAGGTTACCAATCTGGTGCTTTATACAGTACCTCCAAAACATGTAATTGCCAATTTCATAGAAAAAAGGCTGTCATAAGTTTGAAAAATAAGGCTTGGAATGTACTTTTAAGTAATACACATTAAAATTTTTTTTAATTGTATTTAACCCGAGGAGTGAAGAAGTGGAATAATGGTGTGTTATGTTCTAGTCAGGAATATTTCACTAACATTAAGACATTATTCTATAGATAGAGAAAACTGAGTGCCCAGAGAAAACCAACTTTCAGCAGGGAAGAGCTTTATAATGAGTGTTGGAAGACTAGTAACAACAACCTTGGTTTATACATGTATTTTTCAAATAAAAAATCAAATAAGCTTGAATGAATTAGTGTAAGTTTTTTTAAATTAAATTGTCCTTATTTTATCAGAAAGTGAAGACATATGTATAGTTGAGAGGTTGTTTTCAAGCAGTCTAGTTGCTATTGTAAGTTTATCCTCACCAAGGAAGTTGAAAGTATGCCACTTTAAAAAGGGAACAGAAATATGCAATTACAGTTACTCAAATTCGATTTTGGCTGTGAGATTAAATCGGCAGGTATGTACATGTATATCAGTATTTCTTGATGCTCTGAAAGATACGTTACCCAGTTATAAACTGCTGCCTCAGAACATGGAGGTAGATTTACTGATAGTAACTGACTTGTCACTTCAACTTGAAGTTTAAGTTAATACATTGCAACATTTATTCTCATTTCATTTACAATCTGTCTGCTAAACATTAACTGTAATGTTACACATCTTGAATCAAAACCATTACAGAGTGCCTCAAAATCATGAGAGTGCCTCAAAACTATTATAGTGTGCCTCAAAACCATTACAGTATGCCTCAAAACCATTACGGAGTGCCTCAAAACCATTACATTGTGCAATGCTTCAAAACCATTACATTATGCCTCAAAACCATTACAGAGCGTGTAATACCTCAAAACCATTACAGAGTGCCTCAAAACCATAACAGAGTGTGTAATACCTCAAAACCATTACAGAATGTGTAATGCCTCAAAACCATAACAGAGTGTGTAATACATCAAAACCAATTACAGAGTGTGTAATGCCCCTAAACCATTACAGAGTGCCTCAGAACAATTACAGCATGCCTTAAAACCATTATAGAGTGTGTAATGCCTCAAAACCATTACATAGTGCCTCGAAGGCTTTACAGAGTGCATAATGCTTCAAAATCATTACAGAGTGTGTAATGCCTCAAAACCATTACAGAGTGCTTTGGCAGGTTTGAGGTTAAAGGACAACTGTTCTAAGCAAGTTAAGTTCTTGGATCAAAGCAAGCAGTAAATTACACAGTAGGAATTTTTAAAGTAATTTTGTAAAACAAAATGATAGACAAAAAGTCACTTTTTAAAAGTCATATTTTTCTCGGAATTATCGTAGATCATATGGTAGAGTTAGTGTGTTTATTCATATACAGTATTTTATTCATTCAAGGTAAATGTACGGTAGATATTTTTGAAAGTTTATATGAGATTATATTTGTTTTCAGAGGTTAATAGTATGCCTGGAAGAGAGTTTATATATACACAATATAAGGGATATGAAAGTATTGCACACTATACGTGACACACCTCCTAACCCACATGGTCTTTGTGCATTGTCAATAAATAATGACAATTGTTTCCTGGCATATCCAGGTAGTAACCAAATTGGGGAAGTGCAAATATTTGATACAATAAATTTGGTAAGTATTGGTAAAAACTTACAAAAATATTGAAGCAAGTTATAACTGTTTACAAGAAGTCGTGTGATTTTATTTTTCCATCAGTCTGTGTATGTTTTGTTTCTTTGACAATGTACCATAGAATCTGTCTATAAAGGCTACTCAAGGGATGCAGCCAAAGTGGCCTTTATAGACAAGGATCATCAAAAATTATCTGAACCATCAAACTTTTCATTGATATTTCTCCTTTGATGAAGAAAGACCAGCCTTTCTCATTTGAGAATCTTCAAAGGATGTACACTGGCATGTTTGTAATAGATTGTCAAGTTTTTGTTGGAAAAATTGTTATCATAATCTATGTTTTTCACGCCAGATAATTGAGATCTACCATATTACATTTTATTTAACAGCTAATAATAAAACATATCAAATTCTTTTTAATATCTGAAATATAAGGAATTACTGTTTTATTCATTTATTTATTTATTTATTTATTTATTTATTTATTTATTTATTCTATCTACTTTTAGAATTATTTCTATTTTTGTTAGGATCATAATGTAAAATAACAGCTATTGTTATTCCATCTGATGACAAATTGATTTTAGATATATTAGTATACATGTATGTTTCCATTTCTGTTTTGATTTTTTATAATTAAATTTTGTACTTATCCAGTTTTCTGATTGGTTGATATTTTATATTTCTGATTGGTTGAAATATTTCATAAACATATAAACCAGTATAGATAAAAGTCTTTGCATCATAGTCAGTCTGTGATGAAATCCTGAATATGGTTGTCAATGTAAACAACTTTTGCATCATTAGAAATTAAAAAGTGTAGCCTAATATTGGACAAGCAGACACTGACTATAAATGACAAATTGAAAAGCAATAAGCAAGCAGTAATATCAGACTGGGAGATTGTTATATTTAAATTCTGGTACATGTAAACTTAAAATCTACATGTGTATATTATACTTTGATTACAGAGAGCTGTTACAATGATTCCTGCTCATGATAATCCTTTAGCAGCAATATCATTTAATGCACAAGGAACTAAGTTAGCAACAGCATCTGAAAAGGTATTGTAAATTAATTTATTTCAAACAGAAAATAAGGTTGAGTATATAAACACTTATTGACATCAAGTCTATTTCTTTTAAAGCTTTTAAGCAGTCATGAATATAATGTTCAAACATCCACATGTTATATGATATATACATGTAGTTAAGTTCCTCTGAAGTTAGTTTAACGTTGCAAAATTTTTTCAATGTTTAGTTTTTTTAAAAGCTGTACATAATTAGGTGATCATATTTATTTAGTTTTAGGTATTGTTTTATAAACTTTAAGAGTGTTGTGTCGGAAAAATTCTTTATTTATTTATTTTAATTTATTATTTTTTCTTACTGTATATGCTTGACAATTTATAATGTATTTCAATCTTTCATATGCATTCGTTTATCTTTTTTAGGTGTCTCATAAGCCATGTGTGGCTGGGTGTCAATATTTTATGTTTTTTAAGAATGAATGTTAAAATGTTTTATTTAAAATGTATATTTGACATGCAACACCGTTATAAAATATTTTTGTAGTAGTAGTATTTTTCTGTTTATATAATCTGTAAGTTACAATTGTTCATGCTTTTTTTTTTAAAATTAACTAAAAATTATCAATTTTTGTTTTATTTTTAGGGTACAGTTATAAGAGTATTCTCAATACCAGATGGACAAAAATTGTTTGAGTTTAGGAGAGGTGTAAAAAGGTAACCGTTTAACCTGTTAGTTAATTTTGAGAGAGAGAGAGAGAGAGAGAGAGAGAGAGAGAGAGAGAGAGAGAGAGAGAGAGTAAGGTATTATATGTGAAACATTTTAGCAAAACTCCAATGTATTATACTAATACAAAGATAGAGAGAGAGAGAGAGAGATACTGTAGATAGAGAGAGAGAGAGATAGAGGTATTATGTGTTACAATGTAGCAGAACTCCAATGTTTTATACTAATACAGAGAGGGAGAGGGAGAGAGAGAGAGAGAGAGAGAATGAGAGAGAGAGATAGAGAGAGAAAGAAGTATTATGTGTTACAATGTAGCAGAACTCCAATGCATTATACTTATACAAAGATACATGTGTATTATGAACAAATATTAAAGAAGTGACAAAACTTTGTTTTCTGCTAGTTTTCTTTTATACAAAAATCAGGTTTGTGTATCATGTATCATGTAACGGCAATATTGGCACAGTATCAACTCTTCAAAATATCATTGATGTATATTTCTTAACATTTTGAAAATTAATTAATTGAATGTTAATTAAGTTAATTAACTGATTATGTTTTACTAATGCAGTAATGGGTTAACATTAAATAAATATAATCTTGATACTGTAATTTCAATTCAGAAAAGACCAGCTAAGGGTGTTCAAACTTTGCAGTCTTTAATTCTTGTTGAGTAAAGAAAATAAAAAGGAAAATTTCGTTAAAGTAATATCCTATAAATTCATGTATCATTAATGAATTCTCAATTTAAAATATTGGGTCAGATGCATTTAGTAACTTGTAAAAAATATTTTGATAAAATTATAGTTTTTTTTTTTTTTTTTTTTTTTTTTCTCTTTCAATTCTAATTAAGTAGAAAATTTTTTTTTGTTTTTTAGATGTGTGTCTATACAGTCTTTGGCATTTAGTGCAGATTCGCTGTTTTTATCAGCATCCAGTAACACAGAAACTGTTCATATATTTAAATTAGAAATGCCAAAGGATAGGTAAGATAGGCTAACTTATCCTGTTTGATATGTGATGCTGTTGGTGAATCATGACTTTATTAACCTCTTAACGGTTGCATTTCTGAAATCATGCATGAAGTACAAGTATAGTAATATAATGATATTTAATGGCTGAATCAACATTTTTAACTTTTATTGAGGCAGACAGTTCTGGGATGGTGATAGAAAACAGAGTGCTCAGAGAAAATCACAAACCTTTGGCAAGCAATCTGACAAACTTTTTCATACTATGATCTGCCCAAGTGGGATTTTGAACCTAGGCAGTAAGAGGAACTGTGATTCTAAAGACCATTTGGCTTCAAAGGTCTCCTGAAAAAATGAAACTTGCTGAACATGTTGAAATTAGATTAGTTTTTGTTTTTTTTTCACTAGGTTGCTTATAGAGAGGAGTGGAGTAATGGTGTTTTACACCCCAGTCAAGATTCTTTTCACTTAATTTGAAGTGGTCAGTTCTGGGATGGTGGAGAAAACTGGAGCCCAGAGAAAACCACCAACCTTTGTCAAGCAAACTGACAAACTGGTCGAGTTTGTAAATATATGATGTAGAAGTTAACTAACATAGCAATTATGAACAGGTTGGTCCAGTTGTAAAAAGGCTGATACAAATAGTTAAGAGCCCCTGCATTGTTAGTTCATAAGGGTTATATCATGTTTGGAAGAGTAGAGTTGAGTAATGGTGTTTTTTTTCACCCTAGTCAAGAATATTTCACTGATATGGAATGCTCATTGTTTGGATGGTTGAGGAAACCAGTGTGTCAGGAGAAAAACCACTAATCTTATGCAAGCATGACCTTACTTCAGCTGACCTTATTTCTTCTGACCTTAGTCCAGCTGACCTCACTCCAGCTGACCTTATTTCTTCTGACCTTAGTCCAGCTGACCTCACTCCAGCTGACCTTATTTCTTCTGACCTTAGTCCAGCTGACCTCACTCCAGCTGACCTTATTTCTTCTGACCTCACTCCAGCTGACCTTACTCCAGCTGACCTAGGTTGCAAATTTTAGCAAGATTTAGGTGATGGATCATTTCCCCATTTTCTACTTGTCCAAGCTACATGAAATTCATGATAATAAGAGATATTCATTGATTTTTGCAAGAATTCATAAATGACACGAGGAGGGGTTTTATCTACTTGTTAATTATTGAGTATGTTTACATTGTGTAACCTATATTTTATCAGGCCAAATGAAGAACCGCAAAGTTGGATGGGATTCTTTGGAAATGCATTAAAGTCATCTGCTAATTACCTGCCAAACCAAGTCACAGAAATGTTTAACCAAGGACGAGCATTTGCCACTGCTCGTCTTCCTAACTCTGGTCTTCATAATGTCTGTGCTTTAGCTACGTAAGTAATATGTTTTTATTCATAAATGTTTCGTTTTGGATAGGTTGCAAAATGATTTATATTAATTGGTAGTGAATGTATAAGCCCCATACAAGACTCCTTAGCTTTAAATTTGAAGAAATATGGTTTTTACCATGGTTTAAACAGAATGATACAGTTTTTAGCTGACCTGAGCACAAATTGCTCAAGTGAGCTATTGTGATAGGTCATTGTCCGTCGTCCGTCGTCCGTCAACTTTTGATAGTTAACACTCCTGAGGCCACAGTTTGAATGCAATCTGAATCAAGCTTGCTCAGAATGTTACTCTTGACAAAAGCTAGCCCAAGTTCGCATATGGGCCATGTTGGGTCAATAAGTAGGTCACTAGGTCTAATAATAGAAAAACCTTGTTAACACTCCTGAGGCCCAGATTCCAAATTTGAGTGCAATCTTCATCAAACATTTTCAGATTGATCCTCTTGAGGATAGGTCAAATTATATAAAAACCTTGTTAATACATCCGAGGGCTCAATTTTGGTCCAATCTTCATCAAACTTAGAATGATCCTCTTGACAAAAGCTAGCTAAAGTGTGTTTTCTGGTTATGTTGTATGAATAATTAGGTCACTAGATCAAATTATATAAAAACTTTGTGAACTCATCTGAGGGCTCAATTTTAGACAAATCTTCATCAAACTGACAAAAGCTAGCTCAGGTATGTACAGTAGAACTTCGATAACTCGAAGTGCTCGGGACTTCACTGGGGACTTCGAGTTATCGGGGTGTTCGAGTTATTGAAGTTGAAGGACGATGTCCAAGAATGGTGTCACCTTAATATATGTTTTCCACTACAGAAATCTTGATATTTTAAACAGTTACCTTTACTCGAATGTAAAAAAGTAAAAGATACTTTTTAAAGAAAATATGATAAAGAATTTATTAAAGAATTGATATTGACAGTAAAAGTGTGCGAAACGTGTTATTTTATTTTAAAATCGCGATATATACAAACAACGAAATCGGAAATTAGATATATATATACATGTTTACCAAAATGCTTATTTTTTACATTCGTTAGAAAATACATAACAGAAAGTTAATGAAATTATAAACAGTGTAATATGTCATTTGAGATTTTAATGCAGTCGTTAGTACAACGGGGTTAGTTGTTGTTATTAAGCTTGGAGAACTTAAGTCAAAATTTATCGACGGCCGCATATTAGGGCCTATTCGGCTTCTTTTATTAGAGCAGCGGATTAGCATACCTGTTAGGCTTAATTGTCCGTGACGGTACTGAATATTAATCCGTTAATTGATACTAATTAATACGGTAGATAACAAGAACTACTCGGTTCATTTCTCTACTATAATGGTAGCCTAATTACCGATATGTGATTTCTCTGATCGTTTTATTAAACAGACCATTGATCATACATTGTTTGAAAAAATTCCAGTTTTTGAAGTTAATTTTAATAAATTTTTAAACTACAGGCCAAATTTTTACTTCGAGTTATCGGGGGTATTCGAATTATAGAAGTTTGAGTTATCGAAGTTTTCCTAATATAGTTTATATAGAAAACCGATCGGGACAAAATAAAGACTTTGAGTTATCCGTGGTATTCGAGATATCAAAGTTTGAGTTATCGAAGTTCTACTGTATATGGGTCCTGTTGGGTCAATAAGTAGGTCACTAGTTCGAAATATAGAATAAATCTCTTTTAAAAATAGAAGCTCCAGTTTGCCAAAATCAAGCTGAGTGTACATCATTTTCAGGTGAGCGTCCAGGGCCTTCATGGCCCTCTTGTTTATTTTAAATGCTGAGTGTTTTGTGAAAGCATTGTAACTGCCATCATCAAGTGTCTAACCTGAATTAGCCAGTAATAAAACCCTAATCTCCTACTAATGGATTACACATTCTACCAACTGAAGCACCTTAGTAAAGTATCCTCTAGTACAGTATGATTGGATGAAAGACAACTACACTATTTCATATTAAAGTGTCATGATTATTAACATTATTTTTAGATTCATTTAACTGTTGAACATAACAGCTCAAGAATATATATGATCACAAGTTACAGCAAATCTGGAATTGAGTTCAGTAATGGTGTTTTATGCCACCGTCAATATTCTTTCACTAATATTGAGATGGTTGGTTATGGAATGGTGGAGGAAAACAGAGTACCTGGAAAAAATTACTGACCTTTGGCTAGCAAACTGAACTAGGTTATGCCTGAGTGGAATTCAAACCTAGGTGATGAAAGGCACTGTGACCTGTAAGCACATGCTTAAGACCACTTGGCCATTGAGGTCCCACATCTGGAAAACAGGCATTGGCTCAGCATCTTTACCTCTATAATTTACATGTTTACAATTTTGTTTCAGAATTCAAAAGGTACCGAGATTATTAGTGGCATCTCAAGATGGTTATTTATATTTATATAATTTGGACCCTAATGAAGGCGGAGAATGTATGCTCTTACGACAACACAGGTAATTTTTAGCTCAGCAGTACAAAGTAAAGTTGAACTTAAATACAAGTATTCTTTCTGTTCTGAAGAAAAAATCCTATCATTCATCTTGAGTATCTTCAACATATCTTTGCCAATACTAATATTTTGGAGAAAGTGAAGCTGGCTGTTAGGTTCAATAAAATAGAGGGCCAATGAGAGTTCAGGGATGTTGAAGTAAATTACTTGAGCTGCTTGTATTAGAGAATTACCTAATAATATTTTAGTTATTAATGAGAATTTAATTGTTGACCTGTTGTAACTTGACAGCCATTTCATATTGTGCATCAGGGATATCAAAATAGGAAAGAAATAGTTATTATCTAGTGGAATTACACAGCATTACAACAATTATGGTATTAAAGAGTTATATATTTTGCTAAAGGAAGTCAACTTGAAAACATTTTACATTAAGGAATCACATATTTTTGATTTTCAACCCACATTGAACATCCTTCCACTTATATAAATAACAAAAGCCAGTGTATTCGTATTGAAATAGTCTTTTTTTTCTGTCAAGGTGTAATTTTATCAAGATATAGAAAGGTTGTATGTCAGTATTTCATATATTTATTGGGATCTCTGAGTTTAATATATATACATGTACATTTTAACTGTTTTTCAGATTGGATGGTAAAGTTGGTGACGGACATGTCACAGTTATATATACATGTACATTTTAACTGTTTTTCAGATTGGATGGTAAAGTTGGTGACGGACATGTCACAGTTATATATACATGTACATTTTAACTGTTTTTCAGATTGGATGGTAAAGTTGGTGACAGACATGTCACAGTTATATATACATGTACATTTTAACTGTTTTTCAGATTGGATGGTAAAGTTGGTGACGGACATGTCACAGAAGTTTCTCCTCATGATAAACCTTTAACTCATCCTTCTGGGGGAACAAGTTATGCCTCAACAGTTAAAAGACCTGAACCAAGCTCAGCTGCTACAACAGCTGGGCCGTCAGGTAAGCCGGGGGTTGCTCATGCTGCTTCGTCAACAATGTCGTCCACTTCTCCTCTGTCCCCATCTCACTTTGAGAGTTATGCCGGGATATTGAAGAGAAAGGGTGGGCCACAGGATATTGCTGACTATCCTCCTCTGGATCCTATGGATCAGATAGATGAGATTTTGAATGGTGCAGGTAATGTATGAAGACCAAACACAGTTTTATATAGATGCATTAGGGTATGGTATGAAACCCTTCCTGCCTGCACTTCATTCATAAATATTCAGTTTAATCATTTAAAATTTATAGCATCATAGATTAAAAAAAATAAATGTTTTAAGTAATAATAATAAAAAGAACGAATCAAACCTTTGTAAATGACCCCAGAAAAGAAGCCTGTTCATATGACCATTAGCAATGACACTTATACAATAGAACTTTGATAACTCTGTTAATGACAGGTTTGAAAACATGGCTTTTTCTTTATCATTCTTTGAAATGTGATATTTTAAATGCCCCTATAATCTTAGTGTGAAAACTAAAATAAGCTTCTCACATCAAAATTTTGTTGTATAAATGTCAAAAAAAAAAAAAAAAAAAAACTTTATGTATTTAAGTACATGTATCAATCTGTCCAAAAACACATTGAGAGTGGTGTTGAAAGGAAGTCCTTGGCTTGCAAATTTGAATAAACAGGACAAAATTCCTATGAATAAAAAAGAATAAGCATTAAAATGTTTTTATATTTAGAAGTCTGTTTTTTTAAACTTTATAAATTGGTCATTATAAAAGGTTTGATTGTAATTTGAATAATTTATGATACTTTCTGATTTAATTTTCTATTTATAGAATATTTTGTTAACTTTAAGCTTTTTTTTTAACTTGTAACTTTGGATGTTTCTAGATATCTTATTTAACATATCACAGAGAGAATGACATAATTACAATCAATAAGTGCTAATTCTATATAAAATAATCCTAGGTTCTCTTGTAAAAATTGTGGGCCCTTGGTGACTGAGTGGCCATGGTCTAAAACACATGTTACAATTGCAGTGGCTCTCACTGCTCAGATTCAAATCCCACTCGATTGATCTGAGAGTGAGAAAGTTTGTCAGTTAACTTTCTGAAAGTCAGTATTTTTCTACATTATCTCCAGTTTCCTCCACCATCTGAGAACTGACTTCTATTATACATGTATAAGTCAAAGAATCCTGACTGGGGCAATTTACAACTTGTGACATGTGGTATGAAATCTGTACAGTTCCAGGCAATGGGCTCTGTAAGTCAAAGAATCTTGACATGGGCAATTTACATATATTACTTGTCACAAGTAGTATTATATCTGTACAGTTCCAGGCAATGGGCTCTGTAAGTCAAAGAATCTTGACGGGGGCAATTTACTACTTGTCACAAGTAGTATAATATCTGTACAGTTCCAGGCAATGGGCTCTAGATCTGTAAGTCAAAGAATCTTGACGGGGGCAATTTACTACTTGTCACAAGTAGTATAATATCTGTACAGTTCCAGGCAATGGGCTCTGTAAGCCTTCAGGGAAATTTTAGGAGATACCTTTAATTTTATTAGAACTCCCTCTACCATTCAAGAACTTTATCTTTTGGTGCAAAATAGAGTGGTGATTTTTTATCTTCTACCTATTAACTACATGTAATAACCATGAAATAATATCTTGTTAAAGACCTTACCTGACAAACCTTATTCTTGAAATAAAATACTATTAATATTTCATGAAAAATTGAAAAAAGCTAATGTTATTTGCAAACTTAAAAGAAATATAAATTCAATTAGAAAAATTTAATAAATTTACTTGTATTTTAATTATAATTAATTTTATTATGAGAAATTTTTTATGGTCATTAATGAAGGTTGGTTTAGTTACATTTTCCAAAGTACCAGTATGCTGTGTATATGGGAGGTTGAGGTTCAAACCCTGCCCGGGTCTGGCCAAGACTTGAAAATTGAAAGTGACTGTTCTTCGATCAAGCACTTGGCTTTAAGAAATGAAAGTCACATGTTCCTTCAGAGGAGACCTTAAAAACTGATGCCCCTTGTCATGGCAGGAACAACATGCTAAAAAATCTCTCCCTGCACATTGACACTGCAAAGGTAGAAATTTCTGCCACCTCGCCTTTAGCTGGTGATGTCTCAATATAAGTGAAATTTTATTGTCTGGGATGTAAAACCTCATTTAATCATTCAATGAATCAAAGTACCAGTAGTTTGGTTTTTCAAGACTTGTGACCTTTGTTTATAAACATATACATATATCTGTATATGTAAAGGATAATTTGTATACATATTTTCACAATCAGTACATGTATACTTATACCACATTTACTCTTTGGAATGTAAATGCATACCTACTGTAGTTTGTAAGGTTGCATGTTTTTCACATGTAAAAAAATATACATGTATTTGTAAAATAAGTCTCATTGACATCTATACTAGTATTTTGTAATCGAGATGTGGTGGAATTTTAAAAATATACATACATGTACATGTACAATGTATTTGATTTATGGTGGTAGAAATTCATACTTTATTTAGATATTGCATGCTGGATTATTTTTATGTTTCGTTATTGTGGTTAAGGTATATCATTTACGCTGAAATTTTTACCTGTGATTCTCAGGCCTTCAGAATTTGTGACACTTTTGCAGAAAAAAAAGTAATAATAATTTACTGTGCTAAACAGAAAAATGCTGGTTTGTAATTTTGTCCATTAGCATAAAATATAATAACAAATGATAAAGTAAGAAATTCTAGCAAAAATTTTTAATCGGTCGTAAATCATTGTCGGTATACACCAACACTTCTGAGGTCCTGTTTATCTTGTATGTTATGCTTTTAATGTATAGTAATTTAGGTTAAGATGAACTGCTATCGTGATGCCGTATAAGCTTGGTTTTGCTGGAGAGCATGTTGTCACACTTTTTTCAAAGGGATACAAGTACATACAACAGACTCAATTAAATGGGCAGAGCCTTGATGAGACTTGAGTGGTCTGGAGTGTTCACTTACAGATCACATAGCTTCTAGCTGCCTAGGTTTGATTCCTGCTTAAGCAGATCCTAGAAATTTTGTCAGTTAGCTTACCAAAGTTAGAATGTTTCTCTGGGTACTCTGGTTTCCTCCACCATACCAAAAGAGCCTGTCTCGATATAACTGAAGATGAATTGACTGGGGTTTTAAACACTTACTCCACTCCATTTAAATGGGATTTCATTTAAATTTGAACTGATTTGGTTTTTTTTCACAGACTAATTAAGTAATACATGTACATTGTAATTCCATTTTGACCAAAAATATTTGGAAGATTCTGTCCACATTAAAGTTCGAAAAATGTTGCATATTTAGTTTGAACTTACAGAAATCTGATTTTTGACACATGCTAAAGATGGCTTAGTAAAGTATTTCAAAGAAAAATAGAACAATACCTGAGTCTGGAACAGTGGTTGCTTATTTCAACAAGTAACTTAAAATAGTATAATTAACATTAAAGTATGTTGGCTTCAGTATATGTAAATGTATTTTGACCTTGACGAAGTTTAACACAAAATATGTCAGAGAAGTTTATTGGACCAATTAGGTACCTTAAAGCTTTTTTGGTATATAATATAACTCCTGTCTTGTCTTTAAAGTGTTTTTAAAATCTGACATAAAAACAAATAGATTATTAAAATACTTTATGACTATTTTCAATGCCTTATATAGCTCTGACACCTATCCAGAGAGGATTTCTGACATTCTTTCCACAAAATAAAAACCCACATTAATTCATGTGTAAGACTAAAATGACATGTCCTAGATTTAGTGGTAGGCAGTGAAATTGTCAACATCAAAAACGGAATAATCAGCTGATTCTTGTTACACATTCTTGGTTATTTCATCAGTATATGATGTGACTTAGTTATTGGCATAGTTGCTTTGTTTGTTAAAATGCATAATCATTCTTTGGTGTACAGTTTTTTTAAACACAATGCTTTTTCTCATGATTTTAATATTTCGTTAAAAAAAAAAAGCTCTTTATAGCTTCTGTGTTGTAATAATCCTAATCAATCCACACCTTTCATAGGTTTTAGTAAGTTATTTTTTTTTTCTTTTAGCATATTTATTAATATTTTTCAATACACATGACAACAGTTGAACACCAGAGTATATTTAATGAGTTGGATTATTTCATCGTATCAACATTAGGTCATAAAAGGATACTTTTCTTCTGTTATTAATTCATTTAAAGGTGTATGCCTGCAGTAGGGTAGAATTGTTATTGTAAAAAATAAATAAATAAATATATAAATAAATAAATAATATAAATAAATAAATAAAATACAAATAAAAATAAAATAAATAAATAAAAATTTAAAAATTGAGAAAAGATTTGTACAGTTCAAGTAAGCTCTCATTTTATTTTATTCCATGTATAGCTGTTGTTGCAGTGAAATATCCTTAATTATTATTTAATGTTTTTCTGTTGTAGAATCCCAGCCGTATCAAGAAGTCGAACATGGAGCAATGGGTGGCAATGGAAGTGAAGCACAAGGATTAGGACAGTTAAGATTGGATGATGACAACGAGTTCCCTCCCATGACACATAAAAGTGATTGATAAAGAGTTCGTTTTAGGAATGGTTAAAGCAGCTTCATACAGTACTATTCAGTCCACTGGCGTAGAAATAAAATCCAAAAATAAGCGATAACAATTTGTTAAACCAGTGTAATTTTTCCTTAGCTTGTTGATTTACTTCCTGTGATAATTGGTATATAAAGTACATGTATTTTGATGAATTCTTGTTCTACAAAAAAAATTTGAATTTTATGATTATTAAAAAGGTTAAAATTCATGATATGTCATAGGTTAAAGTTCATGGTAGATAATAGGTAAAGGTTAGATTAAAGTTCATGTTATATAAATACATATAAATCAGTAAATTTTTACTTATGATTCTAGCAGATGTTTTTGTACGATTAGTACAAGTAAAATTTACTACTATTATTGTTATTTTTTTTTACTTGATAAAGTAGAATCCATCTTAGCTGGTTGCTCTCAGAACTGACTGTTGTGTTCAGATTAGTGAAACATTCAGATTGCATAGGTTATTGTCACCCTATAAAGAAATTTCTTACAAAGTGATTAGTTAACTTGCCAGGTTATATATGGAACTTTGTTCATAAATCTGCCAATGTACATAAACACACATAATGCTTAGCAGTATAAGGGAGGTAACTCATTGTGGTGGTACAGATTTGTCATCCTGTTACAGTAAACATAAATAGCATCAAGCTTTCCTTGTCACACAGGCATGACATAAAATCAAAAAAAGTGTAGCTTTGAAGGGTTATACAGTATTTGATGCAGGTTACACTGTGCTTTGGACCCTGTTAATGATTTATGTACCCTTTATAGGGGATATAAAACCTCTGACAGGGTTTATGGGGCAGTTTAATCTGCCAGTTACTTGTATAACCTACAATATACCAAACAATATTTATAGTACATGGTCCTCAAGTATTTTTTTTAGTTTTGTTTGTTAGACAAGTTGCATTGCAGCTGTTTAATTAATTGTTGTTAATGTTTTATGCTTCTGATGATGTCAGTGAGATTTTAAACTAATGTAAAAATTAGCTTTGCTGCATTTGTGTACTTGTGTTCTGTTACAAACTCTAGAATAAGTGTTAGGTATCAATCATAACTATAAGTTATAAAATCTATTTTTCTCAAATGTATAAGAATAAGATTTATTGACATGGAGACATTTTTGATAAGATACTTTAAATAATTTAAAATTTGTTTTAGGGAAAATGAATATTCTATATAGAAAATTAAGAAATATAATTGTGACTGACAGCTTTTTATAAATCTGAAACAAAAGAAACATGGAAAATATAAGAACCAGAGGTAACTTAAAAGTGAGTTCTTGGGGGAGGGTGCAGGGGGTGGGAGTGTGCCTTGTTTGCCAAGAGGTTCCACTTAGGGTCTGGCTTTGTAGGTTTAAATTCACTTTGGCAGATTCTGTGTGAATTTTTTTTCAGAACACCTGCCAAATGTTGTTGGTTTTCTTCTGGCACTCTGGTTTCCTCCACTCTCTCTGTGAACTGACTGTCTGGATTTAGGTTAAAGAACCTCGACTGGGCTGTAAAACAACATTAGACACTTATGTGCATTTTCTTTTGGAAGACATCTGTTTTTATCATTTGCATTGTTTTAAGCATATCTAAATACACCTATAATCAAATTTTTTCAAGTACTCTTTAAATTTTTTATGTCCACTTTTTGTGTAAATGCACAAGAGTAACGAGAAATAAAAGTAAAAATTTCCAAAATTCTTGTATTTCATTTTGATATATAAAATATATTTCCCTTCCATTTATTTGCTGATGAAAATAAAAGAATGCTAAATGACAATACTCACGAAAATTTACTGTTGAAAAAAAATCCTAAATTACTGTACTATTAATGGGTTAAAAAAGTAACATGGGATTTGGACATGGTTCATTGGGTCTTTTTTAAAATATGTTTGTTTTTTTTTCATTATATTAATGAACTAAAAATTGGTGCATTTATTGATATTCATTATTATAACAGAATGTGATAACATTAACATCTGGACAGGGGACATCATATTTCAGCATCGCTGCATTTAAATATTTATATTATCACTTTGTTGAACATTCTTTGTGTTTATCACAATGGTATCCACACAGCATATGCATGTACATCTGTTAAACTTAGTTTTTAATTAAATGTAGTGTATGGTCTGTTTGAAGTATTTTTCATGCCCTTTAACTAGCTCTGGTCAAATGGTAGTGAGCATTTATTCCAGTTGCGAAGAAATAACACTCTTGCTAACTTTTTACCACAATACAGCTTACTTTTCTTTAAACTAATTTGAACCAAACTTGCTTTGTTGGTACATATTGAGCTTATCTGATTTCCTTGTTCTGACAACTCTTATCAATTTTGTGATAATTGTGAGCAAAAGTTTACTTTAGTTAAATGTCAGTTTGTCTTCTATTGGATCATAATTTCCAACAAATCTTGTTGTGTTATTGTATACCATGCAATGTAGCTTAAATGCCTTCTCTACCATTTGAATCAACATCCTGATTCAAGGCCAGTAATTTTTTATTCTTTAACTATGTTAATCTTTCTTATATATATATATATATATATATATATATATATATATATATATATATATATATATATATATATATATGTATGTATATATATACACAAGTCACATACTCAAAAAAACCATGGGTGATCCTAGTAAAGATGATTATTGCTAGTCTGTACAATGTTGTTTTTTTTATACCTGTCATATTTACAGGAAAGTGCAAACAGCTTTTTTCTTACCCTGGCATGATCAACAGCACCTATATCCAATGTCAAAGTCAGCACCCATATCCAATGTCAAAGTTTCTTTTGATGTAGGAAAAGCTTCTTGTTAAATTTTTTGAGTGATCGAGAGATTGACTTTTGAGAGACAGACTTTGTTGATCTTCTAAGAGACTGTATTGAAATGAGTAAATTCTTCATTACGTTGTATGTATTGTTTTCACTCTACAGCAATCCTAATTGTATTATAATAACAGAATATTTTTTTTATACTGAATATGTATAGAATTAAGATGTATAACTACCAGGCTGTTTATCACTGCTTAAAAGTGTTTAAACACTTGATCCAGGATAATGTTTGTGTAAAAATTGTGTTTCTTAATTATATAGATTTGAGTTGTAATTCCCATAGAAAGGATATTGTTCCTGAAATTCATAGTTTTGAGTATTTTCTGTAACCAATAGAAACAATTGATACACACAAATGTTAGCAGGTATCATGTGGTATGTTGATACATGCCTATATTACTGCTCGTCCCATAAACCCTTTTGTTCCTTTAATTCATACAATGGTATGATCTGTTTCTATTGAATTTGGATCATAACACTTGTATGTTAGGGGTTTCTAGGTTGAAAGATTGACAATTTTATAATGATGTAGATTTCTTTTTCAAGTTCATGTTGAATACATGTATGTTTTTCAATATAAATAAATAAGCATTTCGTGTTATTGTAAGTCAGTGTAAGTGTGCAAGTTTTGGAAAATGCTTCGGTAACATGTGCATATATATGTGCTACTGGTGTAACTATACAAGTAAGAATTTAAGTAATACAGTAATATTGTTTCATCACACACACACACACAAACACACACACACATTGATATTCCTTTTTTAATTTTAATTAATAATATAACTATTTTGAAATTTATCATTATTATATTTGGAATACAATTTCCTTATATTGTGAGATGCATAAATACTTCTTTTTGCAAATAAACATGTTATTAAATTTAAAAATTTCCTTTTTGTTTTTTGTTTTTTTATTTTTATTTTTAAGCCACTGAGCCAAATTATGATGATAGGAAATTGTAATTATCATGTATTGGTGCTGTGTTGCAATTTGGGATTATCTAACTTTAAAAATTTTACAGAGATGTTTCCAGGACAAACCATGATGGTTTGCATCATATTAAACATTAAAAAATGTAAAAAAAAATATGTAGCAAATTTAAGTTATTTTCTTGCATTGTAAGTCTTGGATGAAATATCAATACATTGAATTTCAAAACCATATACGGGGAATTAACGAGCAGTTTTGACATAAAAATAAATCAATCCTGATTCTTTTTTAAACAGAAAATTGCAATAGTTATGGTTATCATTTAGTTCAAAATATTATTGCTCAAATTATACATGGATAAAAGTTAATAAAATAAATAATTCAAAATTATTATTTGAGGGGGGGGATTTACATATTTATGGCCACAATTGTTAGAGGAACAGAGGAGACCCTATAAAAAAGTCTGTAACAAGACATATAACAAATTAGCAAAAAAAAAAAAAAAAAAAGAATAATAATAATAATAATTACAAATAAATAAATAAATAAATAAGTAGATAAAATAACATTTAAAAAATAAATGAAAAATTTTAATTTTAAGGTTTAATACAATGTTCACTTGAGTTCAGTACTGTGTGAAAGATATGCTTTAAGAAGTCTCCTATTTTACTCATGTCAGCTGCAACATATTGTGGTGACATATTGTGTATTGAGGTTTTTAAAAGATAAATAACCAATGACAAAAGCATTATTATATTACTTTGTTAAAAACACACCAATATTTTTGTTTTAAATCAAAATGTTTTATTTCTGTGAACAAGATATACCGGTATAGCCAGTAGATCAGTTCGAGGTTGACTTCATCTGTAACTTACCTAAATGGAAAAGTAATTTTCTCTAGTGAAATAAGTATAAATAATTGCTGCCTAGCTGAACGGTTTATTATCCCAAAAGTGGAAAGGTGACAAGGTCGGATATGTAACTATTCCCAGTTTGGATGGGCAATTATTCTGTACCTGGAAAGGCAAGGCAACTAAATGTTCCCTTACCCCTTTAGATGGTGATTTCCAACCGCACCAGGTACCAATTCCAAGTCTGGATAGGTAATAAGGTTTGTTTATCTCATCACATGACCAAGGGGGATTTGCAACTTCCTAGTACAGGAACAAATGGTTTGATTAGAAATTAGATCAGAGATCAGATGATGCGATCCAATAGCTTGGCAAGAGGCGTGGTGATCCGTTATACCACTTGGTCACCAATGCCCATTTTATAGTAAGCAACTAGACATTTATAAATATTCTGCATGGTTAGAATTATTTTAAGCGAAATAGATAAATGAATGAACTGATAACTAAAAATCTTGAAGCTTTACGCAATAGTCCCCAAGACTACTACAGAAACTGAAAAAGTCATTCATGTATATCGATGTTAATATAGTGATTTAAATAGGTGTTGTTATCGAATGACGGATTTGAGTTACGGTAGAAATCCCTTAATTTTGTATCTTCTATCAATAATTTATTACTTTTCTCAGAAATATTCTATATTATGCTTTATTCCCTGATTATTAAGGCTTTTTCAGTCAAAAATTAAAATTTTAGTGCTTGGCAAAATTGAAATTCTTCCAAAAATTCTCACTTCTATTATTTTCTTAAAAATTATTTATCAACCTTGGAACACCTTGCTTCAGGCTGTTCGTGTGTTCATTCTCTCTCTCTCTCTCTCTCTCTCTCTCTCTCTCTCTCTCTCTCTCTTCAATGTTTATAATTGCTTGATCGGTTTTGTTTTTCTAAACATGGTACTTATCTGTCAGAACCTATTAATTTCACATTTATAATTGTTGATCAGTCAAGATTGACCAACAATCGACATGCATAACCCGGTCATTCGATACGGAATATGACTCGGACTTCAATAATTTCAAAAACCACTCGCGTATATCAATTCCATTTTTATTATTTACATGTAGCTTTATCAAATGATCGCAAAATGTTAAATAGCATATCGGCTTCAGGCAAACATCAGTCATACGTCGATGGTCCAGAGATATATAAATGTATTTATTTAATTGTTTACATACATGACAAATGGACAGAAAATATGAGAATTTCTCCTTAATTTTATCTACTTTTCCGTATTTCGGACAATGTCAGAGACTTAAGAAATACATAGTTAAAATTGAACCGACAGACACCATTAAAAATGTTCATTGAAGTATGAAGTCGTAACCTTGACCAGTTATATACATATACCTGGTCATTTCAAACTAAATGTATAAAGTATACGTAGGTTATTCATTCTTACTGGACTTCCGATATCAATATTATTATTACCAACTTGTGGACGCTAACCGTGTATATGTATATAAGTGTGTATAAAATCAAGATGATGTTGGAATAGCCTACGCACAAGACGATTATAAAATATTACAAGCCAGGTTTCAGAGAACCAGATGATACCGAGATCAATAGACTGACCGGACACAGAACAGCACGGACATACTATATAGATGTATTACAAAACCGCAATAAACGTTACGATATTCTGGTCATTTTGTATAGCCCCGCTGTTGTTCGTGTGTACAGGTATGTTAAAACTATATACATATGAAACATTATCAAAATTATTTTACACTCGCTATTTTTCATCTAAATAGTTGTAAAACAAATCGCAAAATCGTGTGTGTGTGTGTGTGTGTGTGTGTGTGTGTGTGTGTGCGTGCGTGCGTGTGTGTGCATTTCGTATTTGTATTCCTTACTCAAATAGCTGCAAAAAAAAAAAGAAAAAAAAAAAACTTAATGCTTTTTAAAAAAATTTCTTTAACATTTTAAAAAAAAAATTATATTTGCTGTATAAAAATACACATTAACTAGGAATATACAGTGTTTTAGGAAAATTATAAAATGTAGAAAATTGGACATATTTTTCAACAGTTTTAATAGTAAAATTTTTAATTCTTCAAGCTTTTTGAGCTTAAAACCATGAGTAAGGCTTTCTTGAAATATGTTCAGATATTAATTTTGATTTGTGAAATTAAAATAATGTCCATAATTATATTATTGAGTTTTAAGAGTAGATCAAGGAATTAATCAATCGACTCAATAGTAATGTTTACAGAGTTGATATTACCAAATAAAAAAATAATCATCATCATCATCATGAGGATATAATAATAATACTGTGATGATAATAATATTAATGATATACTACTACTAAAAATAATAATTATGATGATGATAATGATGATATACTACTATTACTACTACTACTAATAATAATAATAATCACCATCATCATCATCGTCATCATCATGAAGATATAATAATAATAATAATAATAATAATAATAATTTCCTGTTTTCATTGAGCGCTTTGCCCGCCCTTCTAGGATCCTATTGCAGTTTCAAAATCATATGACAATATATTGGAGTGGAGTCTTGATGTTTTACGCCCTATCCAAGATTCTTTAACTAATGTTAAATTAGTCATTTCGAGCGGGATTTTACTGACCAAGATGATTAGAGGTATTGTGCGCACTTTAGACAAATTGGTAAGCAAGATAGCCAAACAATTGCTGATGCGACGTTAAACAACAGTACAACAACAGGAAGTCTATCTGATGATTGTTTCACCATTGTCGGGCTTCTTGAAACAAAAAAAAGCAGCTGTTTCAGAAGACATACTACATAGATTTAAAATAAGTTTCTTCACATGTCATACATTTAATGAAACATTTGTGCTAAATATAATATTTTTCCATGTTTATGAATGGCAAATCAATAGATCCATCATTTTTTAAAAATACAAGCTACATGAAATGTATCAAGCAAGCACATGGCAAATTGTTTTATTACATTTTTTAATATAAAAGGCATATGACAAATCCTGAAATGCAATCAACATGGGCTTACTCCAAAACTTTCAGTTTTTTAAAGTCTGCGCCTTTGCTTTTTTTCACTTTTTAAAAACTCATTCATTATTTCATGAAATCTTATCAAAAGGAAAACAGCACCTTTCTCCTACCCGGAAGAAAAAAAATAAATGAAATGAATAAAAAATAAATAAAATAAAATAAAATAAAATATATAAATAAATAAAATAAATAAAATAAAATAAATAATATAAAATAAAATAAAATAAAATAAAATAAAATATATAAATAAATAATAATAAATAAATAAATAAAATAAATAAAATAAAATAAAAGATAATAAATAAAATAAATAAAATAAAATAAAATAAAATAATAAATGATAAATAAATAAATAAAATAAAATAAAATAAATAAATAAAATAAAATAAAATAAATAAAATAAATAAAATAAAATAATAAATAAATAAAATAAAATAAAATAAAATAAATAAAATAAAATGAAATAATAAAATAAAATAAAATAAAATAATAAAATAAAATAAAATAAAATAATAAAATAAAATTTAAAAAATAATAAACTAAAATAAACTAAAATAAAATAAAATAAAAATAAAAGATAAAATTAAATTTAAAAAAATATAAATAAAATAAAATAAAAAATAATAATAATAAATTTCGAAAAACTTGCGAAAGTTTCATTTCATTAACACACACACACACACACACACACACACAAACACACACACACACGGCTTGATTTATGTTTCTTTCTTTCTAGTCTAATAAACTCGAGCAGTTCCTACTTTCCGGTGTGTTCTTCGGTGTTTACTTTAGTTGAAAGCCGATATAGAATCTTCATCACAGTTTTAACCAGCAGTTATAGAGACTCACTTGGCATGGTATTAATTTTTCTGAAGTATAATGTTTTAGCTTTAATCTTTTATTAGATTTCTGAAAGCGTTTGGCATTTCTGATGCAAATTCCATTAAAAATTCTTCCCACGATTAAATGTCAACATAGCGATCAAATAGAAGTAAAAACCTTTTTTAATCATCCAGTTGCACATCCAATTAATTTCTTATTATAAAAATCCACAACAACTAAATTTAATTATTTTATTCGTTCTTTGAAGGAAGCATTTGTACTGATAATTGTGAAGGTGATTGTACTAACGTGACTGGTATTTGCACAAGTTGTAAAGATGGATGGTATGGAGATGGCTGTAACATGAGCTGTAGTGGCAATTGTCGTCAGGGGAAATGTGACATCACTTCCGGATCATGTACTCTAGGCTGCAGAGATGGGTGGTATGGCGAATTTTGTAATATTTCATGTGAAGGAAATTGTCGATCTTGTAACATTTCCGATGGTGACTGTTTATTTTGCGATGATAATTACTGGGGTGTAAATTGTACACGACAATGCCCCGTAAACTGCTATCTCTGTAACAAAGTCAATGGTACATGTCAGTCATGTAAAATTGGATTTTTTGGGATAAACTGTACCAAAACTTGTGCTGAGAATTGCGCTGTTTGTAATCAAACCACAGGTGATTGTTTTTATTGCAAAGTCGGCTTTTACGGTGAAAATTGCTCAAAAACATGTGATAACTGTAAAAATAATTTTTGTCCATCAATAACTGGAGAGTGTGTGTTTGGATGTAAAGAAGGTTGGTTTGGTAATAAGTGTGATGCCAGATGTTTTAACAACTGTGCGTCATGTGAGAATAATGCCACATGTTCCTATTGTGTTGACGGATGGGGTGGAGAAAATTGTGATGTTAAATGTCTGGATACATGTGTAAGTTGTAGTCTAGGAAAATATTGCGATCAGTGCACAGCAGGGAATAAAATACCATCATTCAATTGCACGTGTAATGACCAAAAATGCACCAAGTTTGAAAACAATGTCTGTACAGAGTGTGAAGCGGGAACTGGTTGGTTTAACTTGTTTGATACTTGCTGTCCTTGCTTACACTGTTTAGGTGGTGCAGAAAAATGTTCACCAAAAGGTGTGTGTGAAGACGGATGTGAACCAGGGTACTACCTAAAACCTTTTGGATGTGTTGAAAGATGTGACATACCAAACTGTGTATGGTGTGAACAGCGTCATCGAGAAGTACCTAATGTTATTTGTATAGGGTGTAAAGATGGTTTTTATGTCGAAAATAAGACGTGTTCGGCTTGTAGTGACCACTGTGCTGGACAAAACAATGAGTGTCATAACGTTACTGGTCACTGTTTAAATGGGTGTGACAATGGTTGGACAGGTGAACTTTGTAATATTCCTGTTGAAACTGTATGTGATGGCTACTTATACAATGGTAGTTGCATTCCCTGTAGTGCTACATGCTTAGGCAATGTCTGCGACCATTCAACGGGAGATTGCATTTATGGATGCAAAGTCGGTTGGTATTCAGACAAATGTTCTAAACAATGCAATGCAAATTGTTATTCTTGTAACAGTACAGACGGAAGTTGTTTGTCTTGTTCTCCTGGTAAATGGGGACATAATTGTACCGAGACATGTGCCGAGAATTGTACCGTGTGCTCTTTAGAAAATGGCGAATGTCTATATTGCAAGCCAGGGTTTTATGGCGTAAATTGCACTCAAAGGTGCGTGAATTGTAAAAATGAATTTTGTATATCACCATCTGGAGAATGTGTATTTGGATGTAAAGAAGGTTGGTTCGGTAGCAAGTGCAATTCCAAATGTTTTAACAACTGTGCATCTTGCCAGGATAATGTCACATGTTCCTACTGTTTTGACGGATGGGGAGGAGAAAATTGTGATACCAAATGTCCGGATACTTGCGTTAGCTGCAATCTTGGAAAGTACTGTGGACAATGCAAAGCAGGAAATAAAATACCATCGTTTAATTGTACTTGCAATGATAAGAAATGTATAAAGTTTGGAACTAAAAACAATGAAACCGTCTGTACAGAGTGTGAAGCGGGAACTGGTTGGTTTAATTTGTTTGATACTTGTTGTCCTTGCTTACATTGTTTAGGTGGTGCAGAAAAATGTTCACCAAAAGGTGTGTGTGAAGACGGATGTGAACCAGGTTACTACCTAAAACCTTTTGGATGTGTTGAAAGATGTGACATACCAAACTGTGTATGGTGTGAACAGCGTCATCGAGAAGTACCTAATGTTATTTGTATAGGGTGTAAAGATGGTTTTTATGTCGAAAATAAGACGTGTTCGGCTTGTAGTGACCACTGTGCTGGACAAAACAATGAGTGTCATAACGTTACTGGTCACTGTTTAAATGGGTGTGACAATGGTTGGACAGGTGAACTTTGTAATATTCCTGTTGAAACTGTATGTGATGGCTACTTATACAATGGTAGTTGCATTCCCTGTAGTGCTACATGCTTAGGCAATGTCTGCGACCATTCAACGGGAGATTGCATTTATGGATGCAAAGTCGGTTGGTATTCAGACAAATGTTCTAAACAATGCAATGCAAATTGTTATTCTTGTAACAGTACAGACGGAAGTTGTTTGTCTTGTTCTCCTGGTAAATGGGGACATAATTGTACCGAGACATGTGCCGAGAATTGTACCGTGTGCTCTTTAGAAAATGGCGAATGTCTATATTGCAAGCCAGGGTTTTATGGCGTAAATTGCACTCAAAGGTGCGTGAATTGTAAAAATGAATTTTGTATATCACCATCTGGAGAATGTGTATTTGGATGTAAAGAAGGTTGGTTCGGTAGCAAGTGCGATTCCAAATGTTTTAACAATTGTGCATCTTGCCAGGATAATGTCACATGTTCCTACTGTTTTGACGGATGGGGAGGAGAAAATTGTGATACCAAATGTCCGGATACTTGCGTTAGCTGCAATCTTGGAAAGTACTGTGGACAATGCAAAGCAGGAAATAAAATACCATCGTTTAATTGTACTTGCAATGATAAGAAATGTATAAAGTTTGGAACTAAAAACAATGAAACCGTCTGTACAGAGTGTGAAGCGGGAACTGGTTGGTATAATTTGTTTGATACTTGTTGTCCTTGCTTACATTGTTTAGGTGGTGCAGAAAAATGTTCACCAAAAGGTGTGTGTGAAGACGGATGTGAACCAGGTTACTACCTAAAACCTTTTGGATGTGTTGAAAGATGTGACATACCAAACTGTGTATGGTGTGAACAGCGTCATCGAGAAGTACCTAATGTTATTTGTATAGGGTGTAAAGATGGTTTTTATGTCGAAAATAAGACGTGTTCGGCTTGTAGTGACCACTGTGCTGGACAAAACAATGAGTGTCATAACGTTACTGGTCACTGTTTAAATGGGTGTGACAATGGTTGGACAGGTGAACTTTGTAATATTCCTGTTGAAACTGTATGTGATGGCTACTTATACAATGGTAGTTGCATTCCCTGTAGTGCTACATGCTTAGGCAATGTCTGCGACCATTCAACGGGAGATTGCATTTATGGATGCAAAGTCGGTTGGTATTCAGACAAATGTTCTAAACAATGCAATGCAAATTGTTATTCTTGTAACAGTACAGACGGAAGTTGTTTGTCTTGTTCTCTTGGTAAATGGGGACATAATTGTACCGAGACATGTGCCGAGAACTGTACCGTTTGCTCTTTAGAAAATGGTGAATGTCTATATTGCAAGCCAGGATTTTATGGCGAAAATTGCTCTGAAAGTTGCATGAATTGTAAAAATAAATTTTGTCTTTCCCCTTCTGGGGAATGTGTATTTGGATGTAAAGAAGGTTGGTTTGGGAACAAGTGTGATTCCAAATGTTTGAACAACTGTGCGTCATGTGAGAATAATGCCACGTGTTCCTACTGCGTTGACGGATGGGGTGGAGAAAATTGTGATGTTAAGTGTCCGGATACATGTGTAAGTTGTAGTCTAGGAAAATATTGCGATCAGTGCACAGCAGGAAATAAAATACCATCATTCAATTGCACGTGTAATGACCAAAAATGCACCAAGTTTGAAAACAATGTCTGTACAGAGTGTGAAGCGGGAACTGGTTGGTTTAACTTGTTTGATACTTGCTGTCCTTGCTTACACTGTTTAGGTGGTGCAGAAAAATGTTCACCAAAAGGTGTGTGTGAAGACGGATGTGAACCAGGGTACTACCTAAAACCTTTTGGATGTGTTGAAAGATGTGACATACCAAACTGTGTATGGTGTGAACAGCGTCATCGAGAAGTACCTAATGTTATTTGTATAGGGTGTAAAGATGGTTTTTATGTCGAAAATAAGACGTGTTCCGCTTGTAGTGGCCACTGTGCTGGACAAAACAATAGGTGTCATAACGGAACTGGTCACTGTTTGAATGGATGTGATAGTGGTTGGACAGGTGAACTTTGTAATATTTCGGATAATGACAGGTGTTTGAGATACAACAATAGCACAGGAAAATGCGAAAAGTGTTTGACTGGAAGCTGGGGACCTTATTGCAAGTTTGATTGTTCTAATACATGTGTAACTTGTGACATAACCTCTGGTAATTGTACAAGCTGTGCAGGGAACAGATTTGGTCTCAATTGTGCGCAGTTTTGCAGTACGAAATGCATTGTGAATGAAAAAAGTGAGATGTCATCTTGTAATTTCAACACCGGTGAATGTCTGCATGGCTGCCAGGGGGGATGGTTTGGTAACTCTTGTAATTGCAGTTGTGCGAATGATGTAAGTAGATATGGTTGCACTGACGATGAAAGAGTATGCTCAGGTAAGATTAAAATTAATAAAAAAAAAGAGCTTATCGCATGATATTTATCAGCATTATTTTATCAAATCCTATAACTAGGGAACAATATATTCTGTGTCTAATAGCCTTTATCTCAAGAGATTTTTTTGCTTTCTTCCTTAATTGAATTGGACAATAAAATCTTGATTAGAACGCAATCACAAATGAATTGGAAATTAAGTCATAAAACGTTGATGGAGATAAAACATGGAAGAAATAAAAATTTGGTCGTTAAACATAATATTTTTAAAATTTTGGAAAATTTTATTCATTTGGAATGAAAAGCACAAGTGCCTTTCTGAAAGGACAATGCCAAAACAAATCTTATTGATATTGTTATATTAAAATACTTGAATGCATCTATCAGAAAAGGATTTGTTTGGTTATATACAACAGTCATCTAGTACGCATAAAAAGCATCAGAAAAGAAACATGGCGCAAATTAAACACATTTATTTTTATGTCAACATTTTAACTCTTGGTGACATTGGTCAAAGGTTTTATAAATCATAGTTTTAACCAAGATTTAAAAGAAAACTATTAATCTAGCATTTAATTGATGCAATTATCCGCGAATTCTTCCTAGCGAACCTCCAACAATCCGACTTTTTCCCGTTGAATTTCCTTAAAAGGTGATTTCAACCACAACGTCAGGAGTTATTTATAAAATAAATATGTACATGAATATGTACATTTTCGTTTTATATACTTGTTTCTTATTTTTCCATAAAATTATACAGATTTACATATTTATTTAAATATATAAATATAAATGTAATATATATATATATATATATATATATATATATATATATATATATATATATATATATATATATATATATATATATATGTTAAAACTTACAGATTTGTAATGTTTTTCTAAATTTCAGTAGAAAAGCCTAGGGAAGCGTTGAATGTAGGTGCTGTTGTTGGAGGATCAGTAGCAGGAGGAATAGTTTTACTTATAATAGTAATCTTTATTCTAGTAATGGTGTCCATTAGTAGGTTAGTTTGCTCTGTTCAAAATTGTCATATGTCGATGATATATTGTAAAGAAATTAATGCTTTGTTCATGTTGGCATATTTAGGTTTACACAAAATGCAAGCTAACACAAGACTTTCAACCTTTATGCATACAAAAACAAGAATTTTAAACCAAACTTCGAGTGTGCAATCTAACAGCCATTAATTTAAGAATAGATATAAATACCGATAGAGCTTAATTCTTTTTGGTAAAGGCTAACATGCAACAGACAAAGTTTTTTTCCAAAGTAATTTCAGACCCAATTTAGCATTTTTGATATTTTATCGGCTAATGAAGCCCTTTTTGTAATATGAGATTTGAAACCTACGATAAGAGTTTTTTCTAAATTCTTTTTGCTACTTTTTACATTCAACTAAATTTAGTACGATAGCGAAGCTTTTACTTTGGTGAATAAAGATTGTGTAAGCAAATACATCAGAATATTGCATTTATTTTTTTAAAATAGGCGAAAGGCTTCGAAATACGGAATGGATTGAAAAAATTGAGATAACAGAAGCAAAGATGTAAAAAACTTTATAACAATGAATACGTTGAACAATGGAATGGGATCCTGATGTGATGGCTCAGACATTCAAAAGATTAATTGTTGAACACTCACTGTGCAATATTTTCTTCAATTAAATGCTGAAGCACATTGAAGACAAACAGTTACAAATGTATATGGTTTCAACTGTTGATGGATGTTATCAGCTGACTGTCAGTCTACAACCGTTACAGTAGTTACAATAGCTTGCTGGGCATACTGTACAGATATTATTTTTAATAAATGAGGGCAGATTTAAAGAATCTCAAGAGAATTTTTTCTTTTTAAAGACGGGGGGTTTTGAAATAAATTTTTACTTGTCTGTATCTTGTCACATGCATGCTTTGGATATTTTGAAGTAACCTGACCGGATAACGCATATTAATAATAAAAAATTCATAAAAGATTTGTGTATGTTTCACAGTTAATACGGTACGGTAGAGCTTGTTCCCAGAATGGGGACTTCCTGCAACGAAGCAAATTACTTACAATAAAATTGTTGACGCAAGGATATTGCAAGCCTAGGCTAATCAAGGCCCTTTAAAAGTTTTATGGCCGTCATCACAATATTGTTGATAAGTATGTAGTCACTGTATCCAAACTTATACTTGATATATTTGACTTACCAAAGTTCTTTGTTCCTTTTATTCTCAAAATTGACTTGCAAGTGATGGGTGTAGCTAGCTAGACTGGAGGCGCTTACCCTTCCGGGGCACCCGGCCTCACTTCCTTGATTGAAGTTCACGTGTATATCTAATTTTGCCAGTTTTCAAAGTTTTTACTTTGTTTTTGGGATTGTGATATGGACAAGGACTGGTATGTTTGTTTTATTGTTTTATTATTCGATCACAAAAGTTCATGTATTGGAATAATGTTTTACGAATTGCTTGGTAAGCTTACATTTGAATTTTATTCATTGGTTTCAACAAAAACTATGTTGTGACGAATGGCCTTCAAAATATCAATTAAAAATTGTGATTTGAAATTCGGTTTCAAATGATAGCAAAGTTTTTTTTTCATTAGGTAACACATAGTGACATTGAAATTTTAAATAAAAACAAGCTTATATGTGAAAAAAAACAAAAATATTATTAGAGTCAAATTTAAGGTATACTATTAATTTTCCAGAAAGAATAATGTTTTATTTTCTTTACTTTTTTTTTGAGATAGTGTTTTTAAATCAGTGCTACGTATATATTTCTTTTTTGTGATAAACATTGTTTAGAAGAAGGGACGTAAATTTTCAGTTTGTGAGCAGTAACACACTAGAAATTCTAATTCAGAGCTTCTATTGAGATTAGGAATCGTTAATTTTTATTGGTAATTCAAGCAAAGAATCGCACATCCTACATATATGATCCTGCTTTAATACTTGCAGTTAACGTTTATGCTTCTTTCTGGCATATAATGAAACATATTGTGTACAGGCGATACATTGTGGAAATATATAAGAGCTTTTAACTGAAGTGTGTGATTTCTAATGTATCGATAAAACTTATTCAAAAAATATATAAAATGACAACCGTAATAATTATTTTCATTTTTTGAATTACTAATTTAAAAGATTATTTTTTTAAAATAAAAACATATTTTCTCGTAGGGATTATGTAAGTTAGATGCATATCATGTTACAAAGACACCTAATGTAGCGGTGTACGGGCTAGTTTAACTCCTTTGCAACCATTTTACAGAATAATTCAGATTGTCAATATATAATATTATTATATTACCATTTTCCATAGATTTAGCCAAATTTTATAAATTATTTGTATAAACAAAATTGCTAATGTTATCAAAATTTAGGAATAGACCTAATGTAAATTGTTAGCCATTGCTTAAAATCTTGATTTAAAAAATCTGCACGTAATATTTTTCTGATTTTACTTAAAATTGAAAAGTTTTAATGTGTAACAGTTTGTCTTTTTATCCTTATAAGGACTATTAATAATTTTTATTGTTTATGACACAACAAAATGACTTAACTATATAATAATAATAAAAGAAAACTGTATTGAAAACATATTAATTTTTACACACTGACTGTTGCTGAGGATTTTATTAAAACATGTTAAAAGTATGAAAAATATTTCCATCAAATTAAATTTTCTATTGTTTGCTTGAAAAGTTTACTAAATCTTAAAACATATATTTTTATTTATTACAGTTGGGTTAAAATACATTCAAAATGTTATTTTTCTATCCCCTTGAGTCATAGTTTAAGGCAAATTCCTTAAGACAGAAAATGTGAAAGAGATAAAATGTATTTGAAAACATGCACTATACGCTTTCCGAAACAAAAAGTAACTGACGTAATCTCGAAACTAGGATGGTCATACCGGACGCTTTTTTTATCTCCACAACCATAACCTTTTGATAATTTTTTTTAATTCGGCATTTTGGTTTTGTAAATGTTGGATCAATGAAAAATTGTTGCAAAAATCCCACAATGCATGCTAAATTGCTATAAGTCGATCAACATGAAAACGGTTTCAGGTAGATGGAAGTTAACGGACGGACGGGCATGAACGCACTCACGCTTCACCAGTTAAGACGTTATGACATCAATAGCAAAATAAACACTAGTTCTCTCGCACAAAACATTTTGCAGCTTACGACTGTAAATGAAAAAAAAAAAATGCGTGGAAGTTAAGTACTGCAAGACGTAATGAAAAGAGTGTAGTGCTGTACATATCCTTCTATGTGCTATTCAAAATCATTTTTACTAAACAGTTTCCTTTTCTTTAAAGTGATTTAACTGTTTGAAAACTAGAGATTTATCAATACACATTTTTGTAAATTATATACATCAACTTTTCAGAATCCAACATTTTGCACCTGAATTCAATATCCAAAACTATTGTGGGGTAATGGAATCTGAAGAAGGGTTTTAGGCTTTCTAGGAAATTTTTATTAGTTTCCAAAGATATATTTTAAGAAAGTTTCTATTTCCATCTATTACATTTTCTAAACAAATGATATTGATCTGTATACCATATATAATCGTTTTAAAATCCTTATCCAATTTGAGGTCAAATCATTCTTTAAGAATATATAAAAATTAATATATTTTCAATATGTTATGAAACAACTTTTTACTTGTACCTTTCCACCTTACAAAATGAACGAACTGGTCTGCGATGTTTATCTGCATATTAACCTTACTAGCTCTCTCAAGGTCGCCTTTGTTCAAACTTATACAATGCAGATCAAAAAAAATTGCACACGCTCGATCTTGTGCTAATATTAATTCTTAAGTTTAATAAACATTTTCTTGTCATTAATAGCTGAAAAATTGCTGACACAGTCTGAAAATTGCCATAAGTATGAAATAGTACACTGCAAATCAGAAACAATTGTATACCCACGTTAAGATTAATCATCGAGACAATTAAAAATTGACTCGTAACGAATAACTAAAAAGTTATTGATGTGGCGCAAAACAAAAATAAGAAAACAACCAAGCAACCTTATACAATGCTGAAATCAGGTCCGAGTACAGTTGCATATTCATACCTGTGTCAGTCATATGATCCCCATGGTAACCGAGATTACTCGTCTGTTATACCCGAATTTCGACATTTTTTATGGAAAGTTGTTGCAGAAGTCGCGCAACAATGTCAAGTAAACGTACAATAAAAATATTGAGTGTTATCGCTCTTTCATTTAATTTTTTGCCCTTTTCCCCCTCACGTGAAAGCAAGAAATTTAATAAAAACATGCAATTTACTATACGAAAATCAGGTAATTAATATATTCACGACAGATTTTAATTTGTTATATTTTACTTTTAAATGTTTTACTTATCAAAATAAAAAAAAAGATATATGACGGTATATCTATATCAATTATCAAATGACTGTACAATAAATACACATAAATGAAACATATTTGCTCTTTAAAAATAATTTTTAAAAAATTATAAGTGATGTGATGTTATGTGATATATATCACATCCTATCAAATTTTCAATTTTCAATTTTTCTAGAAATTGGAAAAATACATGAGCAGGCATAAATGTGAACATTTACATTCGCGCTCATTTCAGACTCCATTACTGCTCCTTTGTAAGTTGTCAAAAATGGAGAAGACAATGGCATTTGATATCGTACCACTTCGTGTCCTCGGGTAAGTTTTTGCTCATAAAATAATTTTCGTATATAAAATCGATATTTGTTACGAATTCAAAATATATGTTGATCAAGTTAAATTTATATTCATTAAAACAAAACACACACACAATAACAAAATATACGTTATTAAATTCATATGTACATTTATAAAACATATTTATATTCATTAAAAATTCATATATTTAGGATACAATTGTAAAATTAAGAATGTGTTTACAAATATAAATTATGATACATTTGTACTATCATACCACTAACATATATGTCAATAAAAAAAATTGAGGTAGCTATAAATATGTTCTTATTAAATCAAATAGCATTTGTTCAATAATTCAAAGTCATCCCGTCTGATGCGCTTTTATTCCACAGCTTGTCTGGACAGAAAAGAAAGAAAAAAGTCTTGATTTTTCATAAGGGAACGGTCAATTAAATTGTATAAAACAAGTGACAACGGATGGAAATCAAATTGTCTTTATGATACCTATGCTGGTCTTTTGTCGTTGCTATGATCAACTGTACAATGTAGAACCTATGAAATCAACGTGATTAGAAACGATAATGGATATACTGAACTTCAAAGTAGAAAATTTTATCTTCAATGTTAGAAATATTTCACAACTGTACGAAACATCCATAGGTTGATCATGTGATAGAATTTGGCGGCAAACATAAAATATTCAGGTTTTATTAATATATTGTACAAAATGTTATATTGTTATATGCTTGAGTGTGATTATTGTAAGTTTAAACATATTTTAGTCATCATATTCAATAATTACATGTTGAAAAGTAAACAATATGAAATATACAGTGGTAACTGGGATTCAGTAACAAGTGTTGAAAGCTTCTGAAAACTGTCTCCTAATGTGATATGGTGTGGTTATTGCTCCTTTTAATCTGTTTTAAATGTTGTTGGAAAAGTTTGTGTGTAAAGAAAAAAAAGAGATTATGTATAATTTGAATAAAAAGGATGCAAAAATAAATAGTTATTATAATTCGCGGATTGTACCTTTTTATTGTTTGATTATATTTATTAAGGGTTCTTGAGCTAGAGACATAAGATAATTTTGTTTTCGTTATTATTGTTATAATAAAACACAAACATACCAGTTCTTGTCCAAATCACAATCCCAAAAACAAAGTAAAAACTTTGAAAGCTGGCAAATTTAGTTATACACGTGAACTTCCATCAAGGCAGCGAGGCTGGGTGCTAATTTTCAAACAGATAGATTTTATAGATAACTTATTTTTTAATATACATACAATGTATTTGTTAAATTGACTGACATTCGAAAAAAGAAACCAATAATCGCACTGAATGAAAGAAACAACAAAAGTATAATATCATGGAAAATACATTGAAAATACGGCATGTGAAAATTTAAGATTTCATGTTTTCGCTGCCAAATTCTAACACTTATCTTTTTAATAAGCTGTTTTTATTGATTTTAAGTTGGGCGTTAATTAGGTATTCTTACAGCATATATTTAAGATATCAGTAACGTTTTTAGTTTATTATATAATAAGTTCAAGTGATTATATCTAACAATATACCAAGTAGATTTTACAGGAAACAAGTAAAATAAGAAAATTACCAACATTAAATCCATTTTGATACCACTTATTATTAACGTCAATCTTCAGTCGGACTCAGAATAGAATAGTATAAAGTGGAAAGGTGTAATTTTGTACTGCCTGGCAATCTTACTTACAAGTGGTCTGAAAACATTTCCACTAAAAAGAAGACATTATTTTCAATTTTAAAACAGGAAAAGTATATGAAGCTATATTACTAGTAATATTTCCGTTTTATTAAGAAAATTGCATGCGTGTATGTGTTTTCCTGTATAGTGTTAGTAATGTCATATACCATTTTTTGAATTTAATCATAAAATACATTCAAAAAATGGTATATGACAATATATAACATTTTTTGAATGTATTTTATGATTAAATTCAAAAAATGGTATATGACAGTAACATAAAAAGTCAAATTGTTTATGTCCTAATTTAAGATCTCCGTTTAATATATGGTAAATTAATTTAGCATAAGGGACAAATAGTTAATAACAGTTAGATTGGATTCATATAATTTTGGAACTTTAGATTCATTAATTTTCAACTAATTGTTGAATTTGCCTCGAATGAACCTCCCATCAAAAGAAAGTTTGGGTATTCAAGACCTTCTGAATTATCTGCTCTTTCAAAGACTAAACAAAACCCCCATCTCATGACCAATTTAAGCAAACTTGCAATGCTAGTATTAAACCAAATAAAGTCTCGGCTGAATTCATGCATCATGCTTATGCATACCATCATTTAGATTCATTGTCACAGCTGTTTTAAATCAAATATTATATCATTTAGTCAGCAATTATAAAGCAATGGCATATTAATAAAAGCATTTAAAGTGGTACAGCAACAGATCGTTCTATGTCATGGGTTTGGAATCGGTTGTAATATAAAGTGCAAGATAATATTGTATGGTAAATCTGGTTATACCAACACGTAACTACTTCTTACTTCCCTACTTTAATTCACATTTTCTATTCCTTACAATTTAATTAACATAACTGATTATCTTTATATCTAAAAAAAAATATCATAATACACGAAACACGGATGATCATTCATATAGAAACACAATGTTGTTTGAGTCTTCTGTGAAAGAATACAAACCACGTGTTAATTACCATAAGTTGTTAATCAAAAAGATTGCAGAATGTTTTAAGAATCAACAAGTTTATTTCAAATGTAATTTGCCATGCTAATATTTATTACTTCATGAAGATTTAACAATTGCATAAATTAAAGGCAAACCATGCGACAGAATACTATCTATATTTTTGCCATGTGCTACTTTTAAATTGCATTATTTTATAAATATTAAAAAAAAAACTGTTGTTCTTGTTTAAATTTAATAAGGAATATTTTGATTTTCATTTAACTAAAAGTAACTTTATTATCAAATTTATTTTTCTACAGTTTTCCTTTTTATATTAGATGTATGATTTTTATGAAGATATTTTAGTAAGCTTTTTACGAAATTGCAATGGGCTACTTTAAAATTGCATTATTTTTTATAAAAAAATCAAAAGTAGCACATGATATTTCTGGGATGAAGTTATTGTAAAGAAAACACACGAACAAATATTCTTCTGATTTTTTCTTAAATGTTTCGCCTTAAGCTTTTTATCTCGTGCCTTATGTCAACAGTCTGACATATATCATATATACTGTGTCTGATTTTTATTTACTTATTTTTTTAATTCTAAAATAATATATTTATTTTTTAAAAATTATTTTGTAAAAAACCCTTGGAATAAAGATTAATGTCTACATTGGTATGCTATGTTACATACAAAGATATTATGCATTCACGGACACAATCTATCATAAATATATGCATAAAATACGAGCAGGCTGTGTTATTTCTTAACAACTGTAGAAAAAGATGCATGCATCTGCATCAGAAGTGAAATATATTACACTTTACTACACTGAGTGACTCTACGACGGCAATTTAAAAGTCAATCAATAGAATACACAGCGCCAAATGTGTATTTGATCATTAGCCTATAGGACTTTTACAGACAGTGATAACTTGTGCAAACGTTATCTCTTTTTACAAGGTAAGTTACATAATCTATTGTTCAAGGACAAACGCATATATCCTTTAGAGATTTATCTTACTATCATAATAATATGTCTTCATAGTCTACTGCTAGTTTGGGTCACTTATATGATTGTAATGTTGTTCCACTAATCCTCCA